>CM070038.1:69002169-69016084 GCA_036250615.1 Ptychadena robeensis
CATGCATAAAGAGGATGATGTGGTCAAAATTTGCCTAATAATTCTGCACTCCCTGTATATTATGGCAATGTTTCCCCTTACCTTGCTTTCTCCAAGACATTTGGACACTATCAAAATACGTTTCTTTACTGGGGAGTGGACTTTTGGACAGGGGACATACGCCGCAAAAAACCCCCCAATAAAAACAAGTACACATAGATGCATACATTGGGCTTGTGGTCTCTTAAAGAGGAGATTGGACAAAATTATTGGGAGGATTGCACGAACTGTTTTTGCGTTTCTTTGGGCTAGAGATAAATTGACCTATCTTCACTGTTGTATAGGTCTGCAGGGGCAGATCCAGAATGGCAAGTGCCTGCTTTCATTGTTACAGATACTTGAACCTAATCAAGGAGAAAACTTTTTAAATAATTTTGGTGGCCAATGATCCCTTTTTTTTCATGGCTGCACAGTCATGGCAAGATCTGGGAAAGAGAAGAATGCCAACCCAGAAGCCAGGGAACTAAACGGAAGGATTGGGGATTAGAGTAGCAGGAGACTTGGTGGGCTGGGGAGGAGAATAGCAAGGAGTGAACTCGACCAGAAAGTGATGCTGGGTCCTTTCCAATCGGCGTTGGAAGTAACGCGGCCTCTTTCACAAAGAAATCACCCTACCCTCCCTTTATTATAACTGTGTAAGCTTTGGTTATCACTGCATTTGCTGTTTCTTTTGCTCTGCATGGCAGGTCATGGATAGTATCCATATTTTTAGTTAAGGTATCTTTTATTGGTTAGAGACGTGCTGGCTGATGTCCTATGAAAAAAGTAACACTTAAAAGGATCTATGTTGTATGGTTAATGAGGAGTCACGGGTCCTATTGGTGTATGGTTTATGTCATTATATATATATGTATTTATGGTATGATTATGGTGTGTGGCTTTAGTCCATGTCATTAGGCACCCATAGGCTGGCTAATGCAACCATTAAGTGTATTATGTTGATCAAGGTATTGAGGGCACTAGGACTGACCTTGCAGGTTTATGAATTACCATTCATGTGTTATACAGTATATATATATATATATCCAGGGGTGCACATAACTTCTTAGTGTGCACTTCAGATGAGTACCAGGAGATGGGGTGTGGTAATTACCGCATATGTAGCGTGGTATTAACAATTGGAGTCTTACTCACGGTCTCCCTCACTGTACTCTCCATCAGCTTCCTCCATGGTGGATTCTGCTGCCGATGGACCTCCCTGTTCTGGATTGATTCTCCATCCACAGGCCAACAGCTGGCTTTGGGTCAAATGTAACTCTTACAGTACACAGTACGTTTGAACCCCCAGATCTTGTACCTCAGTAGTACAACCCTGACATTTTCTGGCTTAGTAACTAACCCATGAGACCTGCAGTCCAAATGTCATTCTTTTATATTCATTTTCCAACGGTCAAACATTGCTTTTCAGATTGTACCCTTACATATGCCTACTCTGACTTTCTCCCCCCAGATCTCCAACGCCTTTAAAAGTTTTTTGGGGATTAGTAATTTACATTTCCAATTTCACACCCCTAACTGCAACCTTTCATAGTTATGTTTTCCTGTGGTTATCCAAGTGATATAAATTGTAGACTGTGATGCAAAATATGTATTAGTCGGACATCAGCTCTGCTCATGTCATTTTGTAGGCCTACCTCTCCAAGCGCAGTGCATGCTGAATTTTCTTTAATGAAGAGGGAGGGGTTTTGGTATGAGAAGCTAAGGAGGCAGAAGCCATGTTTGTTAGTTCAGAAAGGTGCACTCCTGGGCCAGAGCCTCTGTCGGAGTGTGTCTTACCTTCTCTGAACCATTCAGTATGTATAACCAGGGGTGCACATAAGCAGTACGCTGGTATGCAAATGGGTCTAAAAACTCACTCTGCATACCTTTTATTGTCCTTCTTAATCACATCTGTGGACTACACAGACAGAGGACAGATTCATGGGGCTTCCGCCCCCCCCCCCCCCCCCCCCCCCCCCTTCCTGCTGTGTGAAAAGCAGGGCTTGTGTTGTGTTCTGACGGAAAGTCACTCTCTAGTGACATCCGGTGGCTGAAGTCAATATTGCAGCTTGAGTTGAGATTACAGCTCCACACAACATTACTTTCATTTAAACACTAATGTAAATGTTTTTTTTATTGCCAAAATTCTTTTTTTATGTTTTCATTGTTAAACATATACAATTTATGTCAATTGAAAAACCGCAGGGACGCTTAAATAACTATAAAAAGTTGCAGTTAGGGGTGTCAAATTGGGAAAGTAAATTATGAATTCAAAAAATTATTGGACTTTTAAGAGTGTTGGAGATCTGGGGGAGGAAAGTCAGAGTAGGCATATGTAAGGGTAAAATCTGACAAGTGAAAAGTTACACTACTGAGATATATAATGAGATCTGGGGGTTCAAACGGTGTTGTACTGTGAGAGTTATAGTTACACAAAGCCAGCTGGTGACCTGTGGATAGAGGCAGCTAATTGGAAGATCAGTCAGGAACAGGGAGGTCTATCTGCAGCAGAACCTACCATGCAGAAGGCTGACGCAGAGGACAGTTTGAGAGACAGTGAGGAAGACCACCCTACATATGTGGTGAGTACCAAACACCATCTCCTGGTACTTTAGTGAGGAGCTCACTAAAAAAAAGTTATATGCACCCTTGTGTATATAACATTGTATCCTCTTTTAATCAGTAGTATTCCTGCAATGAGTTATCTCAATAAAGCAGATATTCCCTGGGTAGCTACATTCAAGTTTCTACTGTATCTACGTGTGTATATTTTCTGTATTTGTTAAAAATTATAAATCACTGGAAAGTTTAAAACAATGCGGACAATGAGAACCTTATTTTACACACATAACCCCCCCCCCCCCTCTGGGTATGTGGTATGACAATATCACCAAATATCCACTTATCACTCAGGGAAATACAGGTCACACAAATAAGTCACAAAAGTTTAATCATCTTTAAAGTTTTCAGTGATGGAATGTATAACAGTCAATAATACACAGGTATAAGAACTGTACAATAAAAGCTTTCCCCTTGGTTTAATCTCTCAACTATACCCTGACTTGAAATACATTATAAAATAAAAAAATATACATTTCTGTGAAAAGGTGAAATAAAGACACACAGTCATTCTGTGAAAAACCTGACTGACGGCTAAACAGACATTACAGTTTTATAAAAAAGATGCATAGCAAATAGCCACATACTTACAATGACACACTACAAAGGTCACAATTAATTAACTCTTTTCATTTATAAGTCATATTTTGTATTAGTTTTCTTAGAGGAGCTAAGACACTGTACAGCTTACTCGGGAATAACCACATAGCGTAGTTGCTGATTATATCAACCAATCAGAACAGAAGTTTTATTTCTTGAAAACAAAAAAAGCAAGCTGAAAGATGATTGGCTGTTATCTGCAACAACGTTTGCACCCAATTTCTTTTCCCCTCTTTAATGAATCATTCCCTTCGATTCTGATTCAGTAGGCAGCATGAACTGATTGTCTATTCATAACTGAAGCCACCCCCATGCACGCTTCGATTTGTGGCTTACTTTGCGGTAGCAAACCAAAAGTGCCCTCCTAAAATTGGCCCAGAAATCGATCTAAGACATTACAGACATGTCCGTAATGTCTACATCATTCTGCTTACTTTGGAATGGGTCCAGCGTCCCCATCCAAAGCAAATGCCGACACAAAAGGGTGCACGGACGATTCTCGGCACGACCGGCCGTGCGTAATGACGGCATCACGCTCAGTCGATTTGCCCAGAGATCAACAGGAATTGGAAGCATGTATGGGGGGCTTTAGGCAAGGTCTGAACCTGGCCAGATTACTTCTGGTGGTAATGACATGTCGAAATGTCTAAAGCCACAAAAGCATATCAAACCAGCTATTTGTCAAGTGTCGCTTGACACTAAAATAAGTATTATGACGGATTTTTTATGGCGCGCTGTAAAATGGAATAACAGGTAAAGAAATAATAAAATCCCTGATATAAATTGACATCCTGCGTTTATTTTCTACATATATTAAAATAAACCTATCACAACAACTAGCAACCACAGCCAACCACTTCTGAAATATTAGTAGTTTCACTGTGATGCTGACTTTCTGACATCTATTTTTTTAATTAGTTAAAACCATTTGTCAGGAAAATCTTATCTGGAAATGTTTCCTGAGCCTGTGGTTCAAACTGTTGGGACAGGGGTCAGAGGTACAGGTTAGTGTTGGATTAAAATGTAATGTAACAGCACCCTTAAGGTGGGCATAGACGTCTCGATTTCCCTGCGTTCGATTTTTAAACCGATCCACCATCCGATTCCGGAATCGATATAATTTGCAAAATCAATCACAGACTGCAACATATGATGTCTTCAATTCCTGGACGATTCTATCCTGAAAGTCTCAATATGTCTTGTACGCACACATTTATGGGTTTGGAGTGGTATTAGCTGAAGAACTGGCCAGTGACCAACAGCGCACAAACAAAGGTAATTTCCACAAGATTCATAGATTGATCGCTTAAACGATCGCATGAGACAACTAATAGCACTCGATTTATGTACTTTTGACAAAATTTTTCGATTTTACATGCAATTTAGGGCAAAATCGATCAATTTTGTTAAATGATCGCACTAAAATTTAACAGAAAATCGAGACGTCTATGCCCAGCTTTAGTCTGCATACAATCCGAAAGGTAGGTGCGTGAGTTGAGAGAAGAGTGTAAATACCTTTTATACCAAGAATAAAACCGGCTCAAATGGGTTCGGAAGTAATGGCCCATGAACTTATGGGTGTATCTGTGAACTCTAGCCTTACTGCACTGCGGTAGTGTACCTCAGCACAGTAAGGCTATGTCCCCACTTTGACAATCGTGACAATCGTCCACTATCACCTGCGTTTCCAATCGTGATGATCGTGCTCATGCATTTTAATGTGCTCGTCTCCATAGCCATGGCTCACTGCATTTTTGATCGCATTTTTGATCGCGGGCGGTCGCGCCCATAGACATGAAAAAATCATTGAGACGCGTCCTCATTCATTCTCTATAGGCAGGAAAATCACTAGCGATCACTGCCCTGTGATTAGAATCGCGGGAGATCGCCAAAGTGGGTACATAGCCTAAAGCTAGCCATACACGTGTAGGATTCCATGGCCAATTGATCACTCACCCAATTGATTCCGGCGATCTCAGCGGGAATGGGAGCTGCGATCAATCTGCCAATTAAGAGGATCCGATCGCTGCACACCACCTTGTCCAAGTGATCACGTCCAATTGATCTGGGGCTCAGAATTGGATCAGAATTGGATCCGACAGAGAGCCAACATGTTGGTTCTCTGTCGGATCCAATTCTGATCCAATTCTGAGCCCCAGATCAATTGGACGTGATCACTTGGACAAGGTGGTGTGCAGCGATCGGATCCTCTTAATTGGCAGATTGATCGCAGCTCCCATTCCCGCTGAGATCGCCGGAATCAATTGGGTGAGTGATCAATTGGCCATGGAATCCTACACGTGTATGGCTAGCTTTAGTGTGAAATGAAGATGATCAGAATACCAGCCAGGGAAGCAGCATTTTATGAACCAGGACATGGTCTTTTCAGATAATCTCTCAATTAAGGTTTGTTTTATTTGATAAAGCTACAAGGAGCCTTATCCTCCCTGACAGTCCTATTTCTTTAGGGAAACCATTTACCAAAAAGTCATGATAAAAGTATTACAATGTAATTCTTTTATTATTTCCGCTGCTATTCCGCCCTCTCCACAGTAACGTCAGTGATGACTCTGGGAGGTGTGGGTTGCTGCATCATTGGCTTGGCTGTCCTAGGGCCTCACATACCTGGTGTCAGAAAGCCAGGCCAATGATGCAGCAACCCCTACCTGCCCAGTATCATCACTGATGTTATTGCAGCGATGAGCCCAACAAGACCTAGATGGATGGCGTGTGCACGGGTGGAGAAGGTAAGCTACCCCAATTGTAGCTCAGGGTTACTAATAATTTGCATTGAAAATCTACCCCGAGTTACACTCAGGAATACCGCTGGGGGGGGGTTAAATAAGAACTGAAGGTTGGCTTTTATCCATTTTGATTAAAGTTCTCAACATCTAATGAAAGCTCACACACAAACATTGATAACAATGCATTTGACATGTCATATGAGGCTTGGGTAATGCGCACAGATCCAATATCCACCATGGCTGTTTTGACATACAAATGCCAACTGTGGCCAACCAATCTTGTACGATTAAGAATATACATAACATCATGATGTATAAGGAAAGATCTGTGATCTTTTTGTGCTTCAAAATTAGAAACTATTTATGAGAAATATTCAAATTTTCACAAAAACAATATCATATTAAAACACCAACACTTTGTCATATAAAAAAAGCATAAATATGACAGTCAAACAGAATCAAATATGTATACATGTACTATATATGTGTATATATATATATATATATATATAAAAAACATTTATTTTCCGTTTTTCTCTGATCATCAGCTTTGGGTGGATACATCAACATAACCAATGGCTTACTTCCTGTACTTTATGCCACAGATTTGCATGCAGAGCTGGAAGAAATATCAATGCAATTTTCATTCTCTATGGGCACGATCAGGGGTGATCGCAAACACACCAGATTGCTCCTGATCTCTTGCTGTAAAAATCGCTAGCGATCATCTCCCTACAATTAGAATTGCAGGAGATTGCTAATAGCCTAGGCCTTATGCAGTTCTACAATAAAAAAGCACTTTGCAGTGCCCATGTATAGTACAACAAAGCTGTCCTTTTAGCTCTGTGAAGGGGTAGTGTAGCCTAACACTAAACCTCTACCATTTGTATGCTCTCATCTTCTCCTTGACCAATCCCAACAGCTAATAATATATAAATAGTCAAGAAAAGGAAATAGCCATGCTAAAAAACAATGGTAGGTTACACTGAATGATAGCCTGTTGCGGTTCTGGAAGGACAGCTCTGCTTTTCTATGCACTGACTGAGCTCATTTACATTCAGAAAGAAGAGTTAGGGGACAGCAGCAGCAGCATCATGTTTTTTTTATATTTAAGTTCAAAAGAGGTACATTTTTAAATGTCAACATCTATAGAAGCCATGGACAAGGCAAAGGTTTGATGGTAGCTATATGTAGTAAAAAAGGAACGTAATAAACAATGAATGTGGGCAATTTAACCAGGTGACCTAGCAGGATGTAAAGCGTTTTACAAATATCCTTGTGATGACAACTATATATACTTTTGGAGCTTTGTGTATATTCCATAGAAAGCAAACACAAAATCTGTGCAAGCACTGATCCCCAGATAGCGGCACACTCACAGACAAAGTGCACAATAAAAGAATGTCAAAATGATTTCCTACAGCAATCGCCCCAAAAGCTGGCCATACACCTTCAGATTTCTCTGTCAGATTTCCTTCAGATCAGATTTTGTTTTACCAAAACCATGTAATATGAGCACCTTTCTACACCTTCCAATCACTATGTATTCTATCAGGGAGGACACTATACTACATGGTTGTTGGTAGATCTGATCTGAAGGAAATCTGACAGAGAAATCTGAAGGTGTATGGCCAGCTAAAGGTTGTTAGTGCTGATATAGCAATATGATAAAACTACATGCTGGGCAAGAAACAAATCTGAATCAAAAGGTTCATGTGCCATCACGTAAAAGGTTATTGTGCCATCACGTAAACGGAGCATTGAAATAACCCCCCTCCCTCCATTACCCAATGTCATTGTACATTTTCTGTGGTGGAGACAACAAAATTACTTCTGTCTACTGTCTGTGACAAAAAAAAAGAGTAATAAAACCTACAAAATGAATACATGACCTACTTCCATTGTATAACATACAGTTATATGCTTTGTTTACATATTTACATTTTATATCCCATCCTATACAGAATTCTGGCTGATGGCTTTGTCATTGTCAATCCTTGTGCTTTTCAATAAGGTTACACAATGTACTTCTCCTACAACCCAAACATATTAACATTGTATATATAAATATATATATAACCATAATCCTAGCAGATATAATTTTCCTTACAAAATTTAAAGAATTGCACCATCTCATGTTTGCACCTCTAATGTTCATGGACAGGTTCAAGTCCTATACCATTTCTTTTCTTCCGCAGCTCACTGACCTAAAAGGTAAACTAAAAATCTGATTGACCTTTGTTATCCCATCAAGTATATCTCATGTGAATTATTCAGAAGACCATAGAAAGAATTTACTGGGCTTGACTCCAAATATCCCATAATTCCAGACATGTTTAGCACTTTAAGCTTCTCTATGTATTATTCTGGAGCAGAGGGCAGTCGTGGTCGTGGTTTGGAGTCTGCATTCCCATTGGCATTTGCATATTGACATGCTTCCGTTCCATTATTCCAAGAGGTTGACCTGTTTATTGAATGCTTCCCAATACCAGTATTCAGTAAGTGTTCACTGTTTGGATCTACAAGTAAAAACAGAATATTTAATACAAAAAGATCTGAAAACAGAAGGAATGGTAAAATGAAAGTGTGTTGGTAAAGTAGCAGTTACATTAATTTTAGCAGCATTCTCAATTGTGTGTAAAACTAAAGGTGGCCATACACGGCTGGATTCTTCTGTTCAATCGGCTTAAAAGAATTCAATTGTTTGACTCCTTGAAAAAAGAAATTGATTTTCAATAAACCAAAAGTGATAGAAATTAAACATAAAATCGATCAAGCGCACTGCTGATCAGTTTTGGTCAGACATGTCGGTAAATTTCAGTTTATCTTTCAAGTATCTGATGGAGTTTCTAGGTATTTTGATTTATTTGTATCCAATTGTATTATGGAGCATGCGCACAAGGCATTGGACTCCATCAATTTTGAATCAACCACACTATGTTGATTAATGTTAAACTGACCACTGATATTAGAATTGCACAAGCCGATCCTACAAAAGTTTATGTGTGTATGGCCACCTGGAGATACCCACATGACAGGCTTTAAAGCTAAGCTGCTGACACTGGCTTCATGAGAGATATAGTGAAAGAAATAACTGTAAATACCATTGTTTTGTTTTACAGATTCTCAACAACTATACTTCCCTGGGGGTTACAAGTATTGTTCAAGCATTTTAGAAAAATCTCTAGCAGAGAAAAATGCCCTAGCAGAGAAAGGGTAAAGCCATTTTCTGGTTTCATTAATAGAAACTTGTTCTTTAACAAATGTTGTATCATTTCAGAGAATTGTAGATCAGCCACTAGAGGTACTTCTGTGTTTGTGTGCTATTTCATCTCAATGCCTCATTACTAACTGATAATATTATCACATTATCAGTAAATCTGTAGACTGAAGCTTTGTACAGATGTTCAATCATTGTTCCTAAAACCAATCTTTTGTTATCTTTCCTAGGGACAGTAAAAGCAAGAGCAGTTTATTTAAATTGTACCTAAACTCACCTCATACTATGTGTCCCTCGCTGGAAAACACCTGTTTGACTGTTCTGTGAAAAAAAGATAAAAAAATCCTTACCTGGAAGAAGATATTCCTTAAAGTCCCTCGTTGCCCATCCTCTTCTGTCTTCACCACAGCCGAGGCATTCTTCTCCCTTCTGCTTTTATTACTCCCGCTATCATATTGTAGAATTTTAGCGTGACACTGAGACAGCTCAGATGTATGTGTAATTGTATTTATTTTGGTTTTCAGTTAAGGTGCACTTTAACCTCCTGAGAGCACTTGGGGCAAGTTCGCTGACCCTACAAACCCCCCCTGAGCTTCGCTCAGGGTAGCTCGCCTATCCGCGGCGATCCATCAAACGCCATCAGCGATGATGCTGGAGATCTGAAAGAGGGGAAGGCGAAGAATTGCCCTCCATGTGTGAAATGCTCAGGAGGTTAAGCCAGTTCTCTGTACCTTCCTACAAACAAATCTGTTTCTGTAAAGTTAAAGATCTGTACAAGGTTATTAAAGCAGCAATAAAACACAACCTCTGTAGAACTGCACCCAGAATTTAATTCATTCCAGTTTTTTAAACATAAATTAAAAAACAAGCTGATCCTTTTATACAATTACTTGTATATCTATACCTGTATACCTTACAACTTAATTCCATTGCCACCCAGACCGAAGGACACAAACACTGTACTACCCTGGCCTGCAGCTTTGTTGCCATAAAGTCAGATCTCGCTGCAGGGCACAACATACACACACCCGATATGGAATTGATACAGCTGCATGCTACTCCTTTTTGCACATAGTGGTGCCTTAGAATACATCCGGAACTACTGCACAGTGAAATATGTTTTGTAAAGTGGAAGAAATCCTCTGTGAAAAAGGTATCTTACTGTATTCCAGGTATGTTTTGGAAACAGGGCTGGGAACACCTTCGGTTAAGGGACCTACAATCTACAAAAAGATTTGAGAGGAGTTTACTTACAAGATCTTCCACACAAATAAATAAATAAAAAATCTTCAATTGCACAGCTCGGTGTGGGATTTTTCTGTAGCCTATTTCCCATTTTAAAGTTTACATGGTCAACATCTACAAAGTCAAGTTTTCGGATTTGATCTGTTTACATTTTCTCATACAACGGTTTATGTCCAAACTTAGATTTTTGTATTTTAGTTCATTTAAATTCTAAACTATTTATCTCATTTCTAGATCTAGAAAATCTACAAGATCTAGTCTGCATATTCTTCTATGTACATGGCATTAGCATAGAAATAACAAGATGTGCAAAATGAAGAGATTACTAGGGTCATTTTACATAAACCACTTTATCACCATTCACAAAAGCATTTAGATATGCCCATTTTTTTTGATTTGTATAAGTTAGGTCTTTTTATTCATTACAGCTAGTGAAAGTTCCTTCGTAATTTCCTATCCTTATACCAAGGATGAGATTTGAGAGTAGCTGTTGTCCCCGGGGGCAAATAAAGTTTTTTTTAATGCTTGCTCTGTCTAATAAAATCTTTTGCATAAAATTTAACAGGTAATCTAATAACGTCATGGTACAAGAGAAATATTTTTCTTTTACATAAGGAAAATGGTGTCCTTACCGGACTTCTTCTGTGAGTTCACTTTGCAATTTGTTTCTTCCTGAAGTTTCTTCTCATATTTCCGAACATCTTCTAAAGACATGCCTTGGAGACAAATAAGCTTTGTTAGAAACAAAACTTTAAATTTTATGTCTATTAACAAGTCATTTTTTCTTTTGAGACAAAGGTAAACCGGCCAACTGTGGGGCCTTCTCCTAATGGGAAGGCTCTCCTAATGGTAGATACCTTGAATCTCATTCGGTAGTATTATTATTACCAAGTAGGGATATAAAACACCTCTACCTTTTAAGCAGCAGAGGTATGTAGATAACTTTATATTTATGCAACATTCCTCCATACAGCTCAGGATTCCAACCTTACTAGAATGTAATCATATATAAATATAGCAAAAGCCTGCTAACCACACTAATGTGCTACTTTGTTAACATAGGAGAGGAACTCAGAGAGCAGTATATAATTGCAACAAGTAAAATCGACTTAGCCGATACTTAGCAATGTGGTTAAAGCTGGGCATACACGGGTAGATTTCTGTGCAATCAACCTGTGATCAATCACAGCGTGGTGATGTCGCCACGCTGCGCTCGTTCGTGGGTCAATCTAACAGGAATCAATGTGCACCAATTTGCACATCAATTCCCGTTGATGAGGAGCCGGTACACTCGATGTTGTGAGAGCTGTTCCAGTGTCGGCTCTCACTGGCTGGGAGCTGCAGGCACCAGGAGAGCAGACACAGTATGGCTCCCCCACCCCCTCCCACAGCACACAGCTGTGATTGATCCCGCTCGAAGGAAGGCATACACGGGTAGATTTCCTAATAGATTAGAGAACAATCGAGCTCCATGATCGCGCACGGCGCTTGATTTTGCTTGAATCTATTTATAAATCTACCTGTGTATGCCCAGCTTAAGACTTGTGAAAACTGATCTAGATCCACATGTAATCATCTATGAAGAATAAAGAAGCCAGAACAATTTAACACACACATATGATACTATGGATGTTATTTGGTATTTGGAAATGTAATTGCCAATGAATGATGTCCAGTTCATCCCAATAGTGATGGAGTGACCTGTAGAAAGTATTTTCAGGTTTTAGTCCAGTTGCTGCCCAATTGTAGCCATCAACCTTGGGGTTGGATAATCTGAGTAACAACACACCACTGACCTTTGTGCTGTTATTTAATAATGTAATAGAAAATAACAAAATAATGAAAACTGTCATTATCTGTTATGGTTGGGAGATGTAATCTTCTTAATAACCCAAACAACCTTGGTTTAATCCTCATCCAATGCAGCAATTGTGCAACTGAACAATCTGTACTCCGAGCACCTGTCGAGAAGACGTCACAATCGACATTACACATACCTGAAAAGTGACCTTGCAGTAGGGTCCAGCATATTGCTTTTGTCTTTCAGAACAGATTTCGGTTACTTATGTTGACTATTATCAGGACGCATGTGTGTCATGGGCTGTTAAATGACCGGGGCTGTTGAATTCTAGGGCCAGATGCAGGTATGTTCTATGTACAATGCAATGGTTGCACTGTAGGCATAAACCTTATATGTATTCATGGAGAATTCAGATGTTTTAGAGAAATTTTTACAGAACACCTGAAACTGAATTTGATGAATAAAATTTAAACATGTGCAGGGAATTAACACATTTTAATGATCTGAAATGTAGGTGATATTTATATATAGACAAAAGAGGGCTGCATTCTGATCAAAATTACACCTGATAATGAAATGAGAAATAGTCCATCTTATTCCCCAAACTCATTGTTGTACACATAGTAGATGCATATCTGGCACTTACTTGATACAGGGCCTCTCTGCTATTTCTAACATTTGGATAAAATTATGTAAATAAAATCAGCAGCAGCTGAAACGGTAACCTAAAGAGAAGTCTTTCTACTTACCATACCATTCATCCATCCAAGCCACAGCCTGCCTGTGTCCTGCAAGCAGTATGTCTTTAATGTTCTGAAAGAGGGAAACATGAAATATCACCGTATTTTTCGATCTATATGACAGACCTGACTATAAGACACACCCAGTTTTTAGAGCAGGAAATCTGAATTTTTTTTTTTCATGTGTTTAAATTCGGGAAATTGAACTAGGGAAAAAATCCCATGCAGTACCCAATGTCATCCACAAAAATGGTGTCACTAGAGAGCACACCTAACAGCATTTCCTCTTACATGGGAGAGGAAGGGGAGGGAGGAATCTGCACTAATGTCTCTCTGTCCCCTCTCCGCTGTGTGAGGGAACTGCCAGCGTGCGGCTTTCCCCACACACACTCTGCATTGTATCTGCGGGGCTCTGCAAATATAACCAATACAGTTCAGATGGGAGATCCAGCCTTGTGCAGATCTCCCATCTGCCGGGGGAGCTGGTGGGGAGCCATGTTGCAGGAGCTGTGCCTAAAAACTATAGCATAATATGGCTATATTTGCCATAAATATGAGCTGATGTTAGGTATCACAATGTGTACCGTAGTTGTGGAGTTCTGATTAGACCAGGAAGTTTACTACTTCATCATCCACAGAGAAAGAGTTACGTAATTGGGTAACCATTTGATGGAAGCTGCATTATGCCTTCTTCTGTCATATACTCTGCTTAACCCTCTGGGTGTTGAGCCTATTTACCATTTTTAAAAAGGGTGGCACAGGTAACAGAACAGATTATGCACCCTATTCAGTGGAGAGGCTAATCACAGAAAAATACTGGGGTACTGCCGCTCTGCCGGCCAGAGCTCCATGCAGAGGCTTTAGTGCTGTGCCGCCAGGGAAATGCAAAGGCATGACCATTGAGGTTTTTTTTGGGGGGGGGGGGGGG
>CM070038.1:69017565-69031245 GCA_036250615.1 Ptychadena robeensis
TAACTTGCAGACCCAACTGAACCTTGGTTCTCTCTGTAACTGAACCTTCTTATTATTATCATTACCAATTTACTAAGCTCCTTTATGGAGAGAACATCGCCACACCTTTCAAGGGATATGCTGCGCTCATGGGAGCCCAGCTCAAACAAACTCCTGACGAGACGCTAGGGAGGTTAAATACTGTATGAATCATTCCTGGTCCAAGCAAATGCAGCATTTTTTGTAAACACAAAAAGCATTGTCTTTTTGGTGCCCTTTATTAATATTGCAGTTAGAATAGTCTGACATTTTAAAAGCTTTTTCTAACTTTGTATCTCCACTCCAATGTATTGTACAGCGCTGCGTAATATGCTGGCGCTATATAAATAAATGTTAATAATAATAATAACTTTAAATTACACTTTTAACAAAAAAAACATGTGAAGCTTTCAATAACAAAATAAAGCTGCAAAGGTTCATTCTCCATACATCCATACAGCAATTATTAACTAAACTCCTGTCACAGTTGCGCAGGTTTCTCTCTGTTTTACAAAGTTTACTGCACACACCCAGTTACTCACAATATGCAGTAGACGTTGCAGTAAGTCAGTAACAGCCCACCTCATTTCCTGGTTTATTGACAAATACAATCATTAGGATTTCCCTCTACAGCTTTACTGTCCATGGCCCATTTATTTTCATCATGGAAGCCAAGCATTACCACAACTTCCCCTCTTGATGTAACCTACAAATGCACACAAATGTTTTGTTTTTTTACATAACAAAATGCTTCCTTTAATTGCTTACTTCAGATTTTTTGTAGTAACTTTCTGACAAATCATCAGAAGCTATATCAACGAAGCATACATCATCCTCTGGTGTGGGTGTTTGCCCAAATACCTGCAAAGAAATAAGAACGTTTTAATACAGAGCCGTGTAGCAGTGGTCCAGTAAAAAAATGTCTCATCATACTTTTCTATTTAATGTCAACTAATAGTGTAAAACCCTACATAAAATATCATAGTACTCTCAGAGCGGATTTTTACCTTTATATCACCTATATTATCTATTACATAACATATTGATTTCCTTCCCCTGGTGAATAGTACGGGTGTTCGACCCGCCCTGTTTCTGAAGCCAGGTTTTTAGTAAGGTAGAAAACTATGGCAGTTTATTCTCTTATGAAAGGGTATAATTTAAAATGGTAACTTTACCCAAACCTATTACTGGCCAATCTATAGGTGAATGCCCAAGGATGCCTGCATTGAACTCCCTTAAATGATATTATTTAGGTTATGACAAGCCAGGCGAAGTATTGGTCACTACCCCTTGTCAAATCATCGAAAGCAATATTCAGAATCTTACATCTGTGGCACAACTTGCACATAAAAAAAAAATGTATACAACTTTGGTCCGCTGGTCCTCATAGGCATTCTAAAGCATTACAAGAAAAATTTGACTTCCTCCAACAAATTAATATTTGCCCAGAGGTTTACTTTGTGTCCAGGGGTTGTGTGGTTTTCCTTAAATTCTTACTTTTACTTACAAGGGGATTTTCTCTAAAAGCCACCTATAATCATATTCAAATATTTTGCAAAAGTAAGCTCATCTCAACTACTTTGTCTATGTAATATCTAAGCATGTGTCTTAAATGCAAACAACTTTATTTTACGATTTGTATTTTTCGGATTTGCTAAACAAATATTTGCAGGTAAAGCACTGCAGTCAGTACAATCACCTGGCACACCACCAGTATTTGCATTTCAGATGTACGAGATCATTTACAACCACAGATGTGATACGTACATTGTAGCAGGATTAGGGGAGCTGGGAAATACTGGAACTTTGCTAAAGTACCTCCTGCTTCTGGATATGACAGAACATGCAACCCTATCACCTGTGACAGTATTTGGGTTCAGAAACCAACTGCTAGGCCCAAGCACTGTCACAACAAATGGGATCAATACTCTCTTTTGCTCATGTGACAGCACTCCCTTCACTCTAGCATCTTACTAGCACCTTTTGTATATTTCACATAACAATAAAAACAGCCATGCAAAAGATGTCTTTGACTTTTAACCTTAAACTTGAGTTTCTGCACAATGCCTATGGAAAAACATATGGATTTTTATTTGAATTTGTATTTTCAGGACATAAAAGGGGTAACTTTCAAAATTAAACAGGGGGCAGGGTTGATATATTTAACAGTCTAAATAGTCTACTTCACAGTCCTACATGAAGGTGATGTTTACCCTGCATGCTTATTTTATTACAACGGATTCACAGTATTTTAATACAAATTTAACTCAAAATACAACTTTAAAAAATGTAAAATTTTAGTAAAGGTTACATTATGCCTTGCAGTGACTTACCCGTGAATTGGAGCCGTTATTATTTTCAAACTTTGTTTCTATTCGGATTTGAAATTTTGGCAGAAAAGAACACTGGAAAAAACAATTGTATTTCAAAGTATTTAAAAAAAAATACATATCATTATAACACAAACATATGAAAAATATTCTAAACCCTGGAGAATTTATTGTACAGAAACTCCTTATTCAGGAAGTTCAGAAATAGCTGATCAATTCATTTAGAAGGGAACAGATTTTCAAACACTTAAACGATCAATTATTTAAGTCGATCAGGAAAAAAAACAATCCAATTGTGTATGGCCACCTTTATACCACATCAAATTATTTTGGGACTAGTGACTTATAAATACAAAAACTTGTAAAACTGCTCACAACAAAGAATCTTAGAATTCAATTACATTTTTAACAACAAAGAGCTGAGTGCTTGTAAACCACAGCCGTCTCAATTCATCTTATTACAAAGGAGACGCCATACCTCCAATACCTCTGTGTGACATCAAAAGAGGCTTTTTACCTGGTGACAATTATACTTTTTACAATGAATAGTTTTGAAGTCTTATTTGAAGTGTAAATATACTTTATAGAGACTCTGCTCAGTAAATATTCTTCTAAAACTCTGACCCACAATTCTTGTTACAGAGACTAAACTGTTACTCCATATATACGTTATCATATAAACAGCTAAATAAGAATCTACAGTCCTTGGAGGAGAATCTATAGAGTTTAAAGAACATTTGCCCAATCCAGCTGTTTACAGTCGTTTTGGTGCATGTTCCTAGAAGTATATACCCTGTTTTCCTGAAAATAAGGCACCCCGAGAAAATAGGTCACCCTTACATTTTTGCCTCACACTGAAATATAAGGCATCCCCCGACAATAAGGCACCCCCAAAACTGTAACTCTGGACGGGAGATTAGAGGGGGCAATCAAAATGACACAGGAGGATCAGAAGGGGTTACTAAAATGGTAATCCCCCCCCCTCTGAGTCTCCTGTGCCATTTTGATTACCCTCTCTGATCCCTCCTGTGTCTTTTTAAGCGATCCCCCAACTCTGATACCCCAGTGCAGTATGCTTCTTCATGGAAAAACATCCCCCAAAAAGAAGACACTGTCTTATATTCATGGAAACATGGTAGTCTTCCTGGCCAAGTCCCTCATTGCCAAACATGTGTATTTGATCAATGAAAACTTGATTGTTTTTACAAGGCCTTGCATGCATGGCTGGACACCCTGTAATGTTGCACAGTTTAACCTCCCTGGCATTAGACCCGTGCTGTGCTGTTTTGAAAATCTGGTACGGGCAATCAAAGCAGAGTACATAGTATTCTGCTGTGTTTCTCTGCCCTCCCCTCTACACACCACTGGCATCATCGGGATGTGGGGTGGGAAACCGATGCTGCCTCCTTGACATTGAAGTCAATGCCCCATCTCTATGGCATCACCGTTCACGCCAAAGAGGCAAAGCTGAAAGCGATTCAGAATCCCAGCGAGCTTGCCAGGGATAGGAGAGTATCCCAAAGTGTATAGAGCAGTGGTGGGCAACTAAGTTGCTATAGAGGGCCACAAGTGCGGCCCTCTGCATCACTAAAGGGCCGCACATAACATTTTCAATCTATACTGACTTGTTTATGCATTTTTAATTACATAAAAAAACAAAATGACAGTATGCATAGCTAGAAGACATTATGTTTCATTTTTTAAATAATAAAATTTGTTATTAGGGAACACTGTAGTATGCTAATGCACATTTTGTGTCATGTATATCAAAGGTTATGTGCTCTAAAGCCATTGATTATATCGATGGGGCACATAACCTTCAATTCGGCAGACAGGTGAGTTCCTATGCCCTATAGGGGCCTCAAGTGGGAGACTGAGGGGGGCCGCCAAAGAACACCCAAAGGGCCGCATGCGGCCCCCGGGCCTCAGGTTGGGCACCTGGGGTATAGAGCCTAAAACATTCATTTGTTTTTCCATCCAAAGCCATTCTTGAACACTCCGTGGGCATGACAACCGCCTCCCTACTGATCCCCAAGTTTAGCTAGGGTTAGGTTTCAGATTCCAGAATTATTGGAGGTGGTCAAATACTGTAGGATTTTTTCAAAGATTCAACAAAAATTTTAATTAGTTTGTATCATCCATTTTCTTTTTAACATAATTTCATTAAAACCAATAGGAACATCATTTGTGATGTTTCAAAACTTAATTCTATGTTTTACTTTAAGCATTGTTTATACTGGTATAAATTCTCTAAAATGATTGACTGCAGCGATTTAATTTTTGACAAGCTAGATTATTATCACTCTGACAGTTATTTCCCTTATCACATCTCATCAGTGTCCATTTCTGTATCTAGACTGTGGCACTGTCTCATTTTTACTAACTATATATGCTGCATAAATCCCTATTACTGACAAGTTCTATATCCAGCCTGTGTTTTAGAAGAATACCTATTTATATCAAAGTAAGCCTGCACAGCAAGTGATTTCTTGAATGACCATGAAATGTCTTTCAGAACATGCAGAGTGTCCCCATCAACTGGTTTACCTAAAGTTGGAAGATAAGTTCTGGCAGTTTACAAGCTTGTTTAAACTCAAAACTTTTTTGGTTTAGCTTAATGCTGACCTACCACCAGAATTTGATATTTCCTGATTGGCATTAGAAGTGCCAATAATAGAGATGAATGCATAAAAAACAAACAAATAAACTTACCTGTAAGGAGTAATTTAACCTCCCTAGCACACTGCTGAGGTACAGATTTCTGTACCAAAAGCGCACTATAGACTTCAATGGAAATTTTTTTTTACATTGTAGGCCTGTAAGTTTCCAAAGTATGTCCATACTGAAGTCTGGTAGACATCCTGAATATAATAACATGCTTTGTGAATAACTTACAGTATCAGATAATGAAGATTTTAATAATTCACTTTATCAGGTAAATTAGCACTGCAGCCACTAGATGGCGCTGCAGATGTGTCAGGTTACATAGGAGAGCATGTGGGGGGGGGGGGGGGGGGGGGGGGGGGGGGGGGGGGGGTGATCGTTCTCCTGCAGCTGCCTCAGAGATACAGGATCAGTAAGTTTGCTCTCCTGTGGCTCCGATCTCTGTCTAACGAACCAAGCTCATCCACTGCTGTTCTGACAGGTCAGAGCTGGACGAGCTAGGACCGTCAGGAACTGCAGGGGGGTTAAGAAGATTCCTCACAGCCCCTCCTCTCTGCCTGTCTTGTGCCACGGCGCCCCCAGGAACTCGCCACAGAGATAGATGGGTAAATCTCTAATCTTAGCTGTTCATTAAACTGAATGGAATGTATTTTCCCATAGGAATTCATTATAAACACCCCCAGTGGCCAATCACGATATTGCACTCGGAGTAAAGCCTCCAGAAGCCTGGCAGATAAATATGAAATCATACAATCCTAGGCGGGTAAGTATATTTTTTGGGGATTGTGGAGTGCTATGCCCACATTATACCAGCTCAGAAGCAAGTCAAACTTGAATTTTACATATATAGTCTTTAGATTTTGAGTATACATCCACATTTATTTAAGGTCAGGTTAGTAGTTAGTTGTAATAGTAATAGTTGTAGTCTAGACAGGCTTTTATTTACAATTCTCTAGTAGGGAGCTGTACCATGTAAAGCTGGGTATAGATAGGCAGATTCCTGCCCGATTCCAGAAAATCGGGTGCGCCCCCTGGTCATATTGACCAAGAATCTGACGCATCTCGGCACTAGCAGCCGTGCGTGATGACGTCATCACGCTGGTCGGCTGAGCAGTCGATGGGAAAACGACCCGTCTATGCCCAGCTTTAGCTTTTAAAAAGTTTGAAGTTCAAATGATACCCTGTATAAGCTAACTGACATAACTAGAAAAAAAAGCAAGCTTTCTTGATGTCTCAGATCCCTTCTTCAGTCGTAAAATAGTTCACAGCAAAAACAAAGTTATTCAAGTTATTCTCTCAGCAGCACAACCCCTACAGAAGCATTTTTAATCTATAAAAGTAACACACAATGTGAGGAATACTCAGCTGACCGTGTTGCTGCTGTGAACTTTAAGGAAGAATTGCTCCAAAATGCTTATATTTAGTGATTACTGATTGTAGCCTGGCTACAATTATCCTGGTAGAAATGTAAAGCTTGTGTAAGAAAAACAATGGCGCTTTGACCTTTTTTTTTTTACAACTGTTGCCATTTTTTTTATTTTCTATTTTACTACATTTTATCTATTGTGATTAAGCTCGAATACAAACTCCTAGAAAAAAACATTCTCCTGCATTTTGCCAAGATTTATCAACTTTACTTAGCAATACATGAAAATTCTTTACACAAGGAAATTTGATCAAATGTAATGTTCAAACCGTTTTCTAAAGGTGCGATAACCAAAGAGTCAACATTGTGCAAGCTTAAGGGTAAAATCTGATAACGATCAAAAGTTCAAGACAAAAACTCAACAAAAAGTACACAAGGTCATGTGACTTACTGTGTATTCTGTGCGTCAGCAGGCAGGAAACCGAAAACAAGAAAAGACAAGAAACATATTAGACAAATGCATTTTCAGGTCTTGGCACAATGATGTTGGCATATTATGCTTTAAGGTTTTTGTGTATGTTAAAACTCCCACTTCTGCGTGTTCAGTCTTCATTTAAAAGAAACCACCTTGGATACCGACTTGTAAAACAATGATTGCTAACTAGTCTTTTGCAGAGCCATAAAGCTTTAGGTTTTTTTGCCTGATCTATGTTTAGGCAAAAAATACAAACAAATATTTTTTTAGGCTTAAAACGGAAGAGATACTGCTGATATTAGGGCCGTGTATAAGAGAAATTACACGTTCTATTTCTAATGTTTTGGGCAGAAAGGTGTTCATAACTAACCGACCACAAGCACGGCAGGCAACCACTTTGGGGCTGATTTATGAAAATGAGAACAAAGACATCTAAAGCAGGAAGTTCATAGCAACCAGATTCAATGTTTTCTTTTCTAAAGGAAATAAAAAGAGAAGCTTGATTACTTGCTGTGCACACCAGTCCTGCGACTGCTTTAGATTTTTGTGCTCCCATTTTCATAAATCAGTCTCTTTGTGAATAGAATCAATACAAATGGCCACATGCATGAAAGGGACTCAGGGGAAGAATAGACCTTTTTTTATTTCCCAAAGTAGCCAATAAGCCCCCAACTGTCAATTCCACAGAGCAGGTTAGAAAATTATTTTCTTAGTTCCATTTAAGCACTATTCATAAATGAGCTGCTTGACAGGAGAGATGGGCCTGCCCTCATGGTTCCTGGTAGCTATTGCCTACAGGTACAAAAGATGCTGACAGCAAATTCAATACCTGTAAACAGAAATGCTGGGCATACACAGTGGAGTTTTGAAACTGTTTACAGCCCACAAATAATATTCTACTTAGGCCACAAAGTTACTGAAACTATTGGAGGAAAGAAGCCTTGGTTATTTCATGAGCTGAGATTGGATAAAGGGGGTAAAATTTGCCTGGACCTTGCTAGGTGTATTGACAACACAAATGTTCATTTACATATGCTTTGGATTTTATTGGGTAGACATTCTATAAATCAACATTCCATGGAAAAGCCAAGTGTACACATATCCCATCAATTATCGTGAGCAGATGCAAAGCGTTATTATAGAAGCAGAGGTGAACAATTTTAGGGCAATTTATAGACCACAGGAAGACCTAGGACCCAGCTTTTTAGCATTGAAATAGGAATTCTTTAAAACTGCTTTAAAATAACATATTGTAATTGTTATGTTGACTGTTGGAGGGGAGTCTTTTACTGTGAATGTGTAGCAGAGACTCCGCAGCAAATCCAGGCTATGTCAATATGTGCCAAAATTCCAGAGGAATGCTGACATTTCAGCAGCTTGTTGGATCTATGCCTCAAAGATCTAGCACAGTGATAAGAGGCAAAGTGGTCCCGTACAGTACTAGTGAGGTCCACCTACAAAATGGCCTGTGATTATATGAAAGATATATCCTCTATATAGTTGCATACTATCATAACAAAAATGTTGTATAAACACCCTTAATTATATGTCGCTCTGCTTGATTCATTAAAGGAGTACACTTTTAAAAGTTTCCAAAACATTTGTTGAACTTGAAAATATATAAACATATTCATAACCATCTATGACCTTCAGAAATATTCTTAACATCTAATGACCTTCAGAAAAACTTGCATTACGAATGTTGACATGTTCCTGTATCTGTAGATATACTGAGGATAATATGACCAGTGTGAAGGTTACATTCCACTGTGCAAAGTTCTGTAAGTTTGTCAGCAGCAAATATTAGGCACATGGATCTTTCCTAAGTGGGTAAGTTAGAATATTACTGTTTAAGCAACAGAGATGCACAATGTATACCAAAAAAGTTTTAAATGCCCATTCGGTCAATGGCAGCTTAATGGGCAGCTACTGGGGTCCCCGCAGATAATATTCTGTTTCGGTGCTCTTTACGTCTGGTCAAAAAAAATGTAATATGTTGGAATTCAATAGAACCAAGGCAGTAACAGAAAGGGAAACATAATACTAAAGGCCAGAAAAAAATCATGGTATTCTAAAAACTTCTGTTTACCTTTTCTATAATATCGCAGCCGCAGAGCAGCTAGTGTGAAATGGCCCTCAATGGCAGATGAGCAGCATACCAGCTAGGGTAAGGAAGCCAGCAATGGCAGCCTCTATGTATGTCTGGAAAGGTTCACTTTACAGCCAGCTGGTGATTTAGATACACATGGGTGAATTTCTCCCGCCCAGATGTTAGTGGTTATGAAAGCATTTTGCTGAAATCTGAGGTTCATTTAATGCTAAATAAGACACAGCAATCTCTGTGATATATTTATGTATTTTATATTAGTCAGGTCCTACTAAGCAGCTTTTTTTCTCCCAGAGACTTATACTTATATGCTACCCCGGAACATGCTGCGTTCTCTCTATAAATAAATCCTTTCACAGTGCCTCATGTGAATAATATTCTCCCTCCCCCATGTCGTTTTTTATTCAAATAACAGTCTTGCAAACATTTGTTCCCTATTTACTTCATGCCAGTTCAATGACAAGCTTCAGTCAACCTCCCTCGCTTTGTGAGCACAGTGCACCTGCTTGATCTAGGCTTTTAAGCAAGCAATCAGTGCAGACACCTTATTATTAAAGAGTCACCATATTGACTCTCTGTGGCGGGTGACTCATGTTGGTGACAACGAATGAGGAACATGGACTCCGCATACTCTATAAAAAGGAAGGAAAAAAACCTAAACTTTGAAGCCATGACAAATACAAATCAAATATTTAAATACAATTGCCCCCCCCCCCCAAAAAAAACGTATCCTTATTATATGTTTATTATAAGTTTTTACATTGAGGGAAATTTAAAAAGGTGAGAGGTTCAATTGCCATCAGTCTACAAAGTGTAGAATCTGCCTTCTCTGTGCCAGTGTTCTGTCTAAATGAGTTACCCTGGTAGCCGTATCACTCCGAATGATCTCCGCTGTCACTTTTCTATAGATAAGCGCAGGGATACTTTTTCAGTGTTAGGGGGTTTGGGATACGCTGGGGTTCGGAGGTTAAGGAGAAGGGCTCTGGGGGTTAAGATGGGGGTTAGGTTGAGAGCTTTGGGGGTTAGGGGGGGGGTTTCAAGTTAGTATAGGATATACAATTTGTTTCTTAAATTTTGTTGAAGCACCACCATATATCTGCTTATCATAACAGATGTGGTAAGGAGCCCAGATTGTAGTTGTTCTCATTAGACAACAGGCGCATCCTAATCCTTGTATATTAGACCTGATCATCAGAGCAGTGCACTGTCAAAACCAGATTTATGAAATTAAGATCTGTTCACACCTATTGTTTGCAATTGACAAATGTCACACTATAGCCAATGGGCAAGTTCACATATAAGCATTGCATGTTATTTTTTCATCTAACTGTATTATAAGACATCAATGGGAATACATAAACATGAGTGTACAATAACTGTTAAAATTATAAGGCATAAAATGGTCTGTATGTTTGTTAAAATGCACCGCAACTGATAGATGCAAACCTTTTTTCTGATTAGAAAGTACTATCAACAAAATCAAAACTTTCAATGTCTTAAAATAAGAACCACAAGAACCTTCCAGTTTTCAGGGAATGTATTGTGATGCATCTCACAAGACATTGAAGAAACTTCTAGCCTAAGGCATCATTATTTATTTCCAACTACTCCATATTGTGATACATCTTTTAATTAATTTATAGCTTTTATTTATTAATCATATCCTTTTGAGAACTGGCAATGCTAACAATAAGAACAGATTGACTATGGAGTGATATTTAAAGACAGACTCTTTACACTTCTACTAACAATAGTAACCAACAATAAACATTGAAATTAACAGGTAATTCATAACTAACTATAGACAAAAATATAAGTAATACCACCACCATATCAAAGTAAATGTAAAGCTGTCCCAGCATATTCAGAGCACTGACAGCACAACACATCTAAAAAGGGAAACATGTAACTAGACCCATGGTATTATTTCTCATATCCAGCCATAGACCTTAAAAAAGACAAAGAACAGAGAGTGCTTTTCAATGCAAAAGTAATACTAACCTTACATAGGTACTAACATTACAAATCAAAAATACTCACCTTCCAGAGGTACTAACGATCGGCTTGTGGGATTGAAAAATCGTCGGTCAGTCTCAAGGTAGGCATACACGCCTCAATTCTGCCTCGATAGATGAGGGACAGACCCTCGGACAATCTGCCGGCAACCTTTGTGAGGACTGCTGTCCCCATTCAAAGTAATCGGATCGGCTGGGATTTTTCCAACATGTGGGATCACCGTGCGATCTGACATGCGGGAGATTCCTGGTCGATCTAGCCAGGTGGGCACACCCGATTAGCGAGGAGACACACACAGTCAATCGGACAAATAATTGGGGAGGGAGCGGCCTGTGTATGGCTACTTTTTTATCGATCAATCGTACTACCACACAGTGTGATTGATTCGAAACTAATCAAAACCTTTCCAAAGTCTTGTGCCCCAAATCCCCAAAAGACATTTATATGTAATAATTAAATGAAACTATTACATATAAAAAATAAATGGAATGAGTATAGAGGTCTCCATTCAAATTACTGGCGATCGACCAGAGAAAAACGTTCGTTCTCTGGCTGATCAAAGTTGTTTGCGACCACGAGCGGTTGCTCCAGGTGGGCGCGTTCGTTTTGTGATTGATCACCAAGCAATCACCCCGAATGCGCATGGTGATCATTTGCAAAATCGGCCACAGATTGAAGCGCTATGGCCGGCTTTAGAGGCTTTAGAGTTTACATTTGTTTTGTTTTGTTTTGATTTGGATTGGATTAAACATTTATAAAACATTTATCCAATCCAATTAAAAACAAATGTAAACTAATAAGAAAAAAAAAATCTAAGACAACATTTTTTTTCCTGTACCTTTAAATCTTAAATCTCCCGCCCGGGCCATGACGTCATTGGCACACGAGTGCCGATCACGGAAATAGCCGGAGAGATCAGCTATTTCTGGAGACACTCGGGTCCAGCTGGAGGTGGATCCAGATGCAGGAACGCTCCTGCTGATCCACTTTTGAACTTGATCAGATAAAGACATTTATCTGATCCAGTTCAAAAGTAAAAAAAAAATGACGTCGCTCGGGAACCCGGGAGAAGTCGACGAGGACGTCGCTGGAGGCAGCAGCCGGACCAGGTGAGCTCCCACGCCGTGCCTGAAGCCAGTTCTGGCGCATCGATAGTTGCAGCGTCCCTTTGCCCGAAGCTTCGGGCATAGCGCCAGGGAGGTTAAAAGTAATGTCCCCTGTTGTAATCCATTCTGCCATGTTTAGCTCTTGCCGCAGCACGGTTTACATTGTAAATGAACATGCCCTTAACACCCTGAGTTACACCCTGGATCGTGAATCAAACTGCGCCCATGCTGGGATCGGGCGCAACCACCAGCTCTCCATGAGCCTGCAGCGTTTCTGCAGAATGGAGGCTCACAGAGCCTTTCCCTCTCCAAGTCTTTGGCGTCATCAGTGACGCCGAAGGGGACGGGGTGACGCCATAGACCTTCATGTTTTTTCATGGAGGGGGTGTCGCTTTTCTCCCCACACACCGCTAGTGTCTAATTGACACCACCGGTGTGTAGAGGGCCGGGGGGAGAGCTGGCAATCACGGCAGCGGCTTTTCGTGCCATAAAAAATGGAAAAATGTCGCGAAAAGCGCGTAAAAAGGAAAAGCTAAAATTTCTTACATTATGGTGCAGGCTCTAGACATCAAGCTGATGATTGACTTGAAAGCCCAGTATAAAGTTGGTTTACATGTGAAGATTCTTTAATCAAATGCCAATTAGATTTTTTGTTCTATGTCGCTGTGGAACATCATTCGTTCATTTATGGAATGTAACGTTAGATTTTTTTGTTTGTATATCATATCGAATGAAAATACATTCAAAATTACAACGACAGATAAAAATTTACCAACATGTTCGATGACCTTTCGAATTTTTTTCCAAGTCAAACTAAATGTATTCATCTAACAAATTGGCCATTCTAGATTTTTGTTCAATGAACCAAAAAACAGTTCATTCTTCGTTGGTTGAACGAAAAAATCTACACGTGTAAACCCACCTTTAGCCGGTGTAGTCCTAGTGGAACAGAATTTATTGACTTTGGAATGAAGAATCATTACATGGCTACCTCACAGGATGGCAAATGTGGCAAGAGGTTCAGTAGTATGGCACTGAGAATGGCACATATATTGACAAGCGAGGATGATTGGAATGCACATGGTTTTTCAGTAGAAGCAAAGGTATTTGGCATGCTTTACCACATAGAGAAAAATAAACGTTCTAGAAATGTGAGGAAAATGCATTTACGGATGTACTCTCTTCCTTAAAAGAAAATCTGACTTTAAAGTTACTTTACTGGTTGGTGAGGCAATAGCAAGCTTGGGTGTCTTCCTCATTTTAGTCTATTCTCTGGATTTTACAATATTACCAGTGTATGCGGGTCGAAAACCAGTGCCAGGTACTTATCCTAACCATTTAGCTTTATTTGTAATCATCAATCATAGGTTGAAAAGTTTTGGGCCAAATAATTCAGATACACCTTGATGAACCTAAACATTTAAAAAAGAAAACTCCCTTACATAAAGGCCCCCATACACGTCTAGATTTTCTGTTCAATCAACTAAAAAAGATAAATTTTTTGGGGGTCAGGGAAATGGTGATTGATTGTATGTTTGCTAATGCTGGCCATACACTCTGAGATAAAAATTAGGATCCATTAAAACCGACCAATGAAT
>CM070038.1:69031345-69050869 GCA_036250615.1 Ptychadena robeensis
AATTTTAATTGGTTTAGGTTGATCTAACCATGTGGGCTGCCATAGATTTTCAATCAATCATCGTGTATGGGGGCCTTTACGATTGAAAAGAACTAAATAATTATACCTTGGTAACTCTCTGATAGCAAGTATTTTCTGCACCAATCATTGGTGACATAGGGGAATGTCAAAGGTTCTGACAGAATAAGAATAATGCGCCTTTATTTACCTGTTCCAGTGAGTAAAGCCATGCACTTAAGTGGGTGCATTAGAGAGTGTGGGGACAGACATCAATAACTGACTGACTAAAGCCAGGCATACACATTTAGATGTGCTGCAGATCTCTTGGCAGATGAAGAAAATTGGTCAGTCCCCCATTCTACATTACTTCGGGTGTAGACGCTGTAATTTCTTGGATTGATTTCCCAGCCGAATTTACCTTTTAACATTAGATTTGCAGCTGATTTTGCGGCAGATCAGCCACCGTGAGCACGCATGAAGCTGCGTCTATGGGAATGCACCGGAGGCTTGAGCAGATCCCAGCGTACAGTTGAGCCTAAGCCTTAAGCAGGGTACAGACGGCTCGATATCCGTCCCATGTTCCCTGCAGCAGCATGATGACTTCACAGCTCTGCTCTCTCTCCAGCTCAACCGATGCTTTACATGGAGACCCGCGGTTTCCATGTTAAGCAACGGACATCGGCCATATTTGACGGTCATGTCCGACATGGCCGTTTTCGAGCGGGATTGATTGGTCCTGCTCAAAAACAGCGATGGCTGCATATTATATGGGCCAGATAGATGGCCGTGAGCATGCACGGCATTCGAAATGGCCAACGATCTGGCCCATATCTTCATGTCTGTACCCTGCTTTAATCACTGGAGTGGATGGGTTGAAATATATTGCAAATGTCACTAAATGCTCCCAAATGTGTATCCCATCTATGTATGCAGTGGTGTGTTTGCAGTTCAGCTTCAAGCTAAATAAAAAAATGTAAGGGTAGACATAGGTCGATATTTCTGTTCGATCTACCCCAAAAAATCGATCTTTTAAAGTCGATTGAACGGAATTAATTCCTGCCCACCTGGTTTGAGTGACCCCAGTGATCGAAATTGAACATAAAATCTACCAAAAAGTGATCGGACATGTTCGAACGTGTCGTTTCCAGGCATCTTTGATTGATGTCTGACTGGCGATCAATTTTTATTGTGCAATATGATTGAATCAACCCGTCTATGGCCACCTTAAGACAAGAATTGTGACTGACTAACTGAAACCAATGCAATATATTTAACCTCCCTAGCTCACTGCTGAGCCCAGATTTCTGTACCAAAAGTGCACCATAGACTTTTGTAAAGCACAAAATTGTATGCAGTTCACAGTATGGAGCAATAAAATGTCTATAAATAGTCTGCTTGTCTGATTAATTAGAATACTTTTTTACAAACACATGCCTGCTCGATTGTCTCCCAACTGCTGTCACATCCAATCGTTTTCTTGAACCTGCCTGATTGTTTTTTATGTACCCTGACAGCTGCAACTAATCCTCAGTTTTACCAATGATGTGGCTTCCTCTCCGTCCTGATACGATGTACTAACGTAACAATCTGGTGCAATCTTTTCTATTCTTGGGCTTCAAAATGTAATCTCTTCTTGCCAGAAAGTTTAAAAACCAGTGTTTATATATAGTTTATAATTTTTTAATATCGTTAGGCTGGTTCTACACACGAAAACTTCGCAGTGCAGACACCCCCTTTAATTCCTCTATGGGAATACATGCCAATCTATAACTGGTGGTGGGGGGGTGACGTGGCAGTTGGAGCGGATCAACTGTTGTTCTAAACCAATACCATGTAACCATGTTGAGCTTCCTTGATATAAGAGCCGCAGAACTACTTCGGAGCCCGTCGATCCCATCCAATTAGCTTTGGGTGGACCTCAACCTCCCCATCCAAGTACGAGAAATCAATGTCGGGTTCCCGTTCGACAGAAGATGTCTTCAAACAGCTCTTTTTGTAATAGTGCACAATCGAGCACCAGGAAAGCGCATGGCGCTATAATCTATGAAAAAATGTATGCCTTTGCTTTAAACTATAATCAATCACTGTGTATTCTATCATGGACTACTATCTGACATAGTGATGATAGATGAAAAAGGACATTGTATGGAATGATCTAAGGTGGTCAATTAAGAGGGCTTACGCTTTATTGTTAATTCCTTACATGTCATTAAGTTGGCAGTTTTGCAGGTATTTCTATTGGTTTGGAATCTAGCCAAGAAATTAGAAGACTGAGAAAAGGTTGCCGTGAAGTGCTAGTTGTCATGTCCCTACATGGCACTCAAAAAGCACTGTTCATGTATGTTGCATTTAATTCAATCGACATTTATGTTAGCTAAACCCCAGAAACAAACATTACTTTTGTCCTGGTTAATAACGGCTTGTCAAGCTTGTTGATTGTACTTCCTATGGTTTCCCTTGTTATAATGTTAGATATCTAGTCCACTGGCAGTCAAAAACAAATTTACATATCCTACCATAAAAGTATGTGTCCCTCAGATTCACCAGAATTGGTGAAAGTACCCATCTATCAAGTCTTTACTATCCATAACATTCATAAACACATACACACACCACAATATCCTAGAATGCCAACACACACAATCTATAAAAGAAAGACCAAATATTTGTATCTCAAGCAAGCCTGAACAGAGCAACTGGAGATGTTCTTCACTGAGAAGGTCACAGCCGGTTGTCTTGAATGCTTCTAAGAATCCTTACCTCTGATATCCTCTCTGTTAGAAGACCGTTCCAACTACATAGGTTTTTCAGTCCTATAGAACTTTTGCAAATCCAAAAGCATTAAATTAAATAGATTTTCCAAATCAATATAATAATAGACTTTCAGTACGACGTCAATAAAGGTGAGTTCCCTGTGGGGTAGAGTGCTGTGGGAAGAGTGGGATGTTGTACAAACAATGTATGCTTTCCACTTTTCTTTCACTTGAGAAGCCCTCGAATGCCCATCATAATTCAATCATTCCTTTGTCTGCTTTCATCACTAGCAACACCCGCTTGACATACCTTTTTCACTGTCATCAGAAATCTGGGAAAAAATCGACCCATGTATTCCCAGCTTTCGGCCAGCAATGTATGCATGCAACTTTTAGCTTTTATCGGTCCATTCATCAATGAGATTTAAATATTGGTTGTCAGTGTTAACCTTCTGTGCGTTTTGCCTGAACTCAGTGCCTGATCGTGGCAACACCCGAAGATCCGCAGACACCACACTGAGCCCTTCCGCCCCAGTGTCGTTTGGCGCCATTTGTGAACGCAGAAGGGCAGTTCGGCGCATAGACCTCCATTGTTGGTGTCCCTTTTGAACACCGGCGGTGTGTGAGGGCTCGTGCCGGAAACTGGGAAGCTATGTAACACCGAGGGTTACCATCGCATCGTATACTACACAGTGGTGATCGGTTCAAAACCAATCTATTTCCTTTTGCCTAAGTCCAAGTCCTGTGCGCATACCTCCTCATATTGATCAGATCACAAAATTGTATGGAATGCAAAAAACCCATCAACATACTTGAACGATTGACTGACATTTACCACATCAGATCACTGCTCACATCACTTTAATTTTCTATTTCTGGTCAATTATTCATGGAAAAAATTTTCAATACTGATCAACAAGCATTTTGTCGAAGTTGATTGAATATAAAAATCGACCAGTTGCATTGCCCAGTAGTGTATGGCGCGAACTCCGATTTTCCGTTCGCGGGAACACGCGAACCTTTGCCTCCTCAAACTTTGCGAACCCGGCGAACGACGGTCGAACCCCCATTGACTTCAATGGGAGCGCATTTAAAAAGACAAAGGGAACCCTTTCTGGGCCACATAGTGTGTGGAAAGTGTTTTTCAAGGGTCAAACACCTTGACAATGACATGACATAGGGGGATCCATGGGCAACCATCCCATAAAAAAGTTTTTCACACTATAGAGTCCGGCACCAAGGAATTCTCTGCAATGATTAGTCAATGGGATTTGACTGCAGAGGGAGCCCGTGCCGTGTCACCTGTTGTTTTGCCCGTGTCCCTTTTTGCCCGTGTCAACCTTTGCCCGCGTCACATTTGCCTGTGTCACCTTTGCCCGGGTGCACCTTGTTTTTGCCCGTGTCACCTTTTGCCGCTGTCACGGGTGGGGTTTTGTTTGCCCGTGTCACGCTTTGGTTGCCGTGTCACCTTTTGCGGTGTCCACTTTGTTTGCCCGTGTCACTTTGTTTGCCGGTGTCCCACCGTTTGCCGCTTGGTCACCTTTTGGTTGCCCGGGTCACCTTTGCCTGTTGGCACCTTTGTTTGCCCGTGTCACCTTTGTTCCCGTGTCACACCTTTGGCCGTTCACCTTGCCGTTATCACCTTTGGCCCTTTGCCCGTGTCACCTTTTGCCCGTTACGCTTTGCAATCCAAAGTAATTGTGGTGGCATGGTCCACATCCAATTAATGTGCGGCAGTACTTTGGATTACGGACGGTCCCACACTTACTTTGGATGGGGACGGTCACACATACTTTGGATGGGGACTGCCACCATTACTTTGGATGGGGACGTCACACATTACTTTGGATGGGACTGTCACACATTCTTGGATGGGGACCGTCACACAATTACTTTGATGGGACTGTCCACACCCATTATACTTGGATGGGGACCGTCAAACTTACTTTGGATGGGACTGGGCCCCACATTACTTTGGACTGGGTGATGGTCAGTGGGAAGACCTGGTGGGGATAGGTCATTGTGGAGACACTGGTCACTGGTGTGATGGTCAATATTGAGGACACTGGTGTGATGGTCATAAATGGCCGCACTGTTGGCATGTCAGTATGGGCCGCCTGTGGTGATGTTCAGTGTTGGAGGACAACTGGGTGGAGATGGTCAGGTATGGGGGCCGACACTGGTGGTAATGTCAGTTTGGAGGACACTGGTGTGATGGTCAGTGTGAGGACACTGGTCACTGGTGGTGATGGTTCATAATGGAGGACACTGGTGGTTGAGGTCAGTATGGCCCTTACACTGGGTGGACATGGGTCAGTATGGCCGACACTTTGTGATGGTCAGTGTGGAGGACAACTGGTGGACATTGTCAGTAATGGCCAAACACTGGTGGTGATGTCAGGGTGGAGGACACTGGTGGACATGGTCGTATGGCCGACAGCTCTGGGTTGTAATGGTCAGTTTGGAGGACACTGGTGGTGGTGGGTTCAGTGAGTGGGAGACACTGGTCAACCTGGTGGTGATGTCAATATGAGGACCTGGTGGTGAGGGTCATTATGGCGGACCTGTGGCCATGGATCAGTATGGCCGACACTGGTGGTGATGGTCATTATGGAGGACCTGGGGCGAGATGGATAGTCCCCATGATGGATGGATGGATGATGGATTGGATAGTCAGTGAAGACGCAGAAGACACTGAACAACTGCCTACTAATGGTCTCCCTTATGCGCCGAGCAGCTTGTTTCTAACTCTCTCCAGCCACATGTGAAATTGCGTCTCTCCTTGCTATGGGCTATAGAGGGGGGGGGGGGGTTCCGTGAGGTGGGGGTGTCTGATTGGCTGGATAAATCTGCTGACTGTGACTCACAGGTCCAATTTTGACAAATGCAAAAGATAGGGGGGGGCGGGTCGAACTCGCCATATGTCGCGAACACGAGGCGAACAGCAACATGCTGATGTTCGCCGCTATCGTTCGCCTGGCGAACAGTTTCCGGGTAGCCAGCACTAGGCCATTCCTTCACCTACAATCAGTTCAGAGAATCATATTGCCCAGTTAAGTATTGTAAGCGTTCCCATGTGTTTTCAACCTAGATTTTGGTACATGACTCTAGGCTTGGCTGACTGCCTCACTAAGAATACAAAATGTAATTAACGGCAATATAATAACCCAAAGAAATGTGCGTAGAAGTGGCTGAGTCACTGTATATGGGGGAGATGACCTGGTAACAGTTGTTATAAAAACTTAGCAAAAGTGGAACTTGTTAGCCATTGTCCAATGTTATTTTATAACAACTCACACATCTAAATAAGATGGTATGTGTAGTTATGTTTTCAGGTAAGTGTATGTAAAGTAATTTTTACAAACTCAAGTCTCCACTATTTGTTCAAAAAGAAAATATTGTGGTTTAATCTTAGAAACCAGACACTATAAGGACAAACCATCAAAGGACTTGTGAGTTCCTGCAACACAGCCTCATTGAGAGCTATTTTCTGCATTCTCAGAGGACCTACCTTTATTTGACATTATAACTTATTGTTGTATTTTGAAGGTTGTTGGCTCTTGGCTACTCCTTGAATATTGCTGGCAGACAATCTGGCCATATTTATTAAGACAATGCAGAATAATCTATAAGAATATTACCTTTCTAAAACAGATGTGCATTTAACAACAGTGTTAATTACTCTCTTGTAAAGTTCTGTGAGTAAAAAAAAAAAAAAAAAAAAAAGAGAAAAAAAAACTTGGCAAGAGCTGATGAATTGTTATGATATTGTTTTAATGATGAATATTATTTTTTTGAAAATTCGCCAATTTAACAGATTCCCATCATTTTCTCATTTTCTTTACTGGAAGAAGAAGAGTCAGGATATTGTGTATCCTAGTGACTCTCATGCAACAGAGTACTTATAATAAGATCCATTCCTAATTCTGAAACAAGCGTGAGGTTCACTAAGGTAAGATTACGTTATAAATTTATGCGCTCCCATCAGCAACAGTCTCACTATATACGATGCTCTTCCTCTTCAACATAATTGATTTTTCACATGTTACTCAATTAATCTTGAGTATGGTCAAATAATTATCTGATAAATGGGGCAAGAGATTCGTTAATGGTGGTACTATATTGTATATCATAGGAATAATGTTCTCAGTGGTAGAGTTTATAAATCTGTAGTGCTTTGCAGATTCAGGTGATCAAGCAAGGGCCTCTCATTTTTCTTCAGGAGAGCTATGTGCTGTGTGGAAAGCGGGCCAATCTTCAACTTATCGTTAGTATATAGAGGACCACATTACAATACACCCATCCCCCCTGAGATTTAAATGGTTGCTATATGGTAGTACGAAAATGCAATACTTGACATACACTCTTGTGCTAGAACAAACAAGCCTGTAGTTTAGGGGTTTTCTGAAGCCTGCATACAATCAACCGAGCGGCGGCCGATTTTGGCATGTGGCGACGGGGCCCACAGCTCGGTTGGCTAGAGAACGGGTGCCGGCCTGCGGTATTATCTCTATTCTGAGAGGCAGAGTGATGACGTCATCACGCTGCACTCCATAAGCGTATCTGACCGCTCTGTCGGCCCCCACTTCGTATTGTGTGTGGGGGGCCTTAGAAAGTCCTAATCTTCAATACTTATTCTGGATCAGACTTTCAGTCAGACAATTAGAATCATCATTCATAGCCAACTTTTTGTTACAGTACAGATATAGTGTGGAAAAAGGTGTCCCTTTTTTAAATGTTTAGGGCTGCCATACACTGGTCGACTTCCCGGAGTATGGATCAGCCTTCGAGCTCAGCACAATGATCCGAGGTCCCCATTCAAAGTCATGTCACAAAAGGGCACATGTCAACATTACAAAATTAACTTTATAATTCGGATGACCTAAGTGACTCTTTTCTTGCTGCTTCTAAACCAACTGACTGCACCTGAAGAGAAGGGAAAAATGTGATTAAGCCAGCCACTACACGGGTCAAACCTTGAACATCGACCTTGGATTACATAGTTTGTGCGATATTACATGTGCGCCATCATAACATCGATCGATCATTCTACCACACAGTGGTTATAGAGATGATTGATTAAGTTTGTACTAGGAAGGGGCATCTGATCACTTGTAGATCCATCGTACCACAGGTGTGCAGGAATTGATTTTCACTATGCTGTTTAAAATTTATTGAATAGAACTATCGAACCATGTATGGCTAGACTTGAATCTGTAGCACTGTAATTCGTTTTCATATAGGTTGACACTGGAAGTGGGTCAGTGGTTTGTTTGTTTTTTTTAACCAGTTTTTGTGGAGGCCTACATAAATACCACAGAAAAATGTTAAACCAGGGCTCGTCGCTAGAGAGAGACAAACGATGCATCAGGTTCATGAAATATGATTTTGAATAGGAACAGAGGTTTAGAGCGACACAAACAATCCATTGTGTTTTCATTAGAATTTAAGCACGACCTGCCTGGCAGTAGACTCATTTTCTACCGATATATAACTTCCCTTTGGCCATGGACGGGATTCTCATATCTCATTGATGATCACTTCTAAACCCCTTCTTCCATCCGAACTCTGTTCATGCTGTGCTTGCTGATCATGTACAGCTGTCCAATCTGTACTACATAAAAAATAACACGTGGTAATGAAAGTTTTCCTGACAGGACTTGGCCTATGCCCGCAGTGCGACCACACTGCGGACCTGAGTGACATGCACTGTAGCAATGCTTCTGAATGGTTTTCCTTTCCATCGCTTGAGTGACATTCCAATATCCTGAATACGATTCAGGGCAACAAGTTAGAACAGGTGGGGAATGTGGGTTGCTAACGTTGTCTAGACCTGCCCCGCTCATGTGTAGAGCCTCAGAGAGGAAGTGTGGGAAGTATGACACAGATTTCCTTTCGGCAGGCCATCTTACTTGGGTTTCACATTGACATCATATCTGGGCTACATACCTCATGCCTCAACCACAGGTAATGATGGGCAGCGGGAGTCCTCCTAGACATGTCAGTAAGCTTTTTCACTAAAATTCCCTACTATGAGTCTCATCTGTTAAATTGCTGAGTGAAAAAAAAACATTTGTGGCCACTGCTGTTCTCATTTGAAACGCCCCAGAAATGCGACATGATTTTAGTTATACTAATAATTGTACTCAATTATTGACAGTGAATAGCAAACAGAAAACATATAAATGATTTTCAAGATACTTTCTAATTTACTCGCAGACTTCTGATTACCCCATTATGGCGATAACCAATTCACTGGGGAGGCAGAAACAGACACTGCTGTTCACAGAGAACACATGCATAGATAGGTCCAGACGAAGATGTCCAGAGCACCACCCTCAAGTGCCATGTCTGGCCCCATATGTAAATCCAGGAACACAACCCACACCGAGGGTGGGAGGAGCTTGAGGCGCAGCACTGCTGGTGTCTCCAGCTCCGACATGCTCTGCGTCTTCTTATTGTAAAACACGTACATTGCCTGATTTACCGTCATGTCCTATCTCCCTGTTTTTTCGAGCGGGATCGATTGATTAAGTTCTCGAAACAGGGATGGCCGCATTAGATATTGCCTATATATGCCTATGAGCGTGCACGGTGCTCGAAGCGGTCATCGATCGGTCCCAATCTATGCGTGTGTTCACAACATTAATGCAGTCCATCGCCTGTCGAGCGGGACCAACAAGCCCGCTCGAAACGGGCCATGTCGGACATGACCGTCAATCCAGGCCGATGTCGTTGCGTTTGCAGGGACCGCGGGGCCCATGCAAAGCATCCCCGGTAGCTGAGTCACCGCGTGATGTTTCAATCCTTGTGCACCCAGCTTTTGTCTTTCTCTCTAACCATTGCTGGGTAATTTGTTCAGGCAAATTCAATCTCATCTCTCTGGGTTTCACATTGTTCTCTGAAATGGTTTATTAAATCCACAAAGGTTGCAAACAGTCAACGAGTATTGTCACACCCTGTGCACAGCTCCAACCGGTGCAAGTTTGAAAACAGACTTTATGAATTATAAACCTTCATCAAAGGTTAAAAACGCATCGATAGAAACACCGATGGCTGCTGCACCCTCTGCTCGAAACGTGTCCTATTGTGTCCTAGTTGATGCCCCCCACATCTGTAAGCAGGAAGTAGCATCTCATCTCCAACCAGGAGTGAGGTCTCCCTGGAAAGCACACGGCCCTGCGAGATCATCCCTTGTAAACCTCCCTTACTGTGAGTCTGCTTGTCTGTTGTTTGTTTTCAATTTTATTCGCATTCCATATCATTTAACCATTTACAGTACCTTACTTTTGTTTACTAGGTTGTGTGCCTCTGCCTTATTGTCTGTTACAGGGGTGCCACACTCCTTCCATTTTGAGAGCTGCACACCTACACACACAGCTTAAACACCACACCCCTCATAACTGACCCCCTTTCACTTCACTCTGCAACCTTTGCTTCAGCCTGTACACCCACTGAGGGCCCTTCTGTCATGATACACTATAGCTGTTGTAATCATGCTGAAGATGTGCGCACTATCTAATCAATGTTTTACATACACTTTTGTACCATCAATTTTGTTCTAACTAACTACAAACAATGTATATGTGAATGGACCTTTCTAACCTTTTCCATCACTTATTGTATTACCAGCATCGTGGAGGCCACTACTACCAAACAGTTTTTAGTAGATCTAAGGGAGTAGTGTATGGATCGATCTAAGGGTAGGGGGGCTTTAGACGATAGTACCTGCTCATTTATTGTATAAATACGATTGAAGAACTGACAAGGTTTACTTATCTAAACTGTCCTCTACCTGACTAAAGCCTAGCACACACGGGACTCATTTAAGCATACATGGCGATGTGATTAGATGAAGAACCTCAATTTTGGTATTTTAAGTCGATGGTAACCGTGTGCTCTATAGTGTCATACAATCGCAGTACCATATCGATTAGAAAACATCGATTATTGACTAAAGTCCGTCGATGCCATTGATTCCACTAAAGCAAGTACACTAGCACTTCCCTTCCTCGAAACAATTGGTACGATAAATTAAAAAGTATACGATCATGGTGCACTTCGACGCATAATTTTTCCAACTAGTCCATCACTTTTCATCGCTGTAATGTTGTCTTTATCGAACTATATGATCGTCGATTGTACCATGTTCCTGGCCACGAATTTTTTGTCCAATCGCTGTAATTTTAATTTGATTACATTGATTGTATGCTTAAATCTACGCTGCAGGTCTGTGTGTTCTAGCCCTTAAAAGTTTGTTTTTTTCTTCACCTATAGCAGGATTACTATTTGTACTGCTGGTCTCTTCTTTTCTATATTGTGAGGTCTGTGCGCTTCATCTTATACAGATGGTGGCTGCAAACTGGTCAAACGAGAAAGACTAAAATGCAACACTCGACCCATAGAATAGGCCACAATGAGTTCCCGGGCCAACTATTTCTTCCAACCACCATGTCCTGTGTACTTTCTAGTATCTAATTTTTAATCAATAAGATCACTGTACAATTGACCCATCTAAGAATGTATATGAGTTGCTAGCTTCATATAACCTGTTGTCCCCTTGAACCATTCTCCAGATAAACGCAGGTTATGGTTATCAATGAAATGAGATCCACTTACCCCTGATCATTAGGGAGAAGGCATTACCTCACCCAGCCCAAGTAGTCATGTTACTCTTTGGCATTTTACTGCATTCAGAAACCTTGGAAATCACCTGTTTTAGACTTGCGGCAACACCATGTCATATGTTTCTGATGCATGAGAGAAGTCTCTGGAGGCTTAACTACTTTATGTTTAAAAAATTTTCTTTTTTAAAAGAGGGGAAGAAGTTTCTTGGTAAGAAAATATTCTGAGAAAATCTCGTAAATAACCCAAAGCTGTGAAAGATTTACTGATTGTGAGTGAATGTCTCGTCCCTGAGGCACCACAGCAATAGTCCTAGAACAATGCATTTACTGCAAGCAGTATAATACAAGTTCAATTCCTGCATACACAGTAATGTACACATATATATTACATACATACCAATCTCCTATTTAAAAAATGAAATGCCACCTCATGTAAACCGCAATTGTTTGTCACTGAAGTGTCCCATATGCTCACAGCTTCCGCATACTACAACTGGTATGTGGAATATAAGCCCAGAGAAAATTAAATCAGTGGAACTTGTCAGTTCCAGAAACATTATTTTTTTTCTTTTTCTTGCGGCAGCATTATTATCCTATGATCGGAGTGTGTAGGTCTAGAACACCCTCCACTCTTCACGTCGTATAACACAAACACTTCTTCTCTGCCGCCGCCAGTCAGCTCATGTTTGGCCTTCCAGCAGGCGGATGACGAAGGCAACGCCACCAGCGGCCGCAGCAGGTCCCGTCTTTAACTCTTTAAGACGCACACATATTTTCAACCCCAGTATCTTCACTTCAGAAGTTTACTTTTCCATTTAACATCATTTAAGCACAATACATGAACACGGTTCAAATTGAGAACTGATTTTTTATCGGAGGTTTTTTATGGATACATGATTTTGGGATTTAATCAGGACCTTGGCCATGCCATTGTGAGGTTATTAGCATTCATAGAAACCAGAATGTCCATTTGATCCATTTAAGGAACAGCTACACCTGTTTTAGAGACCAAGTCCTTCCGTGAAGGGATGAGAACCTCTTCATTTGCAATTGGCCTGGTACTAATTGTCACCGTTTATAAACCATGGGGCGTATTTGAATTGACCATAGTGAGTGCCATCTTCCCCACATCTGTGAAGTTTACCCTCCATAACTGATGTGGTTGCTACTCGTCCTGAGCAGCCACTTTTAGGGGAGAAACTGTCGACAACTTCATCTCTTTTGCAACTTGGAAACATTAGTGCTATGTATTTATCAGAATGGAATTTGTTTCTGTATTAAGACTCTTCCATCACTTGGGGTATTTTTTGTAAGAATAATTAATTTTCTTTATCCTTGGATTGTATAAGCTCCTTACTCCCCCTTAAAGGGAACTTCAATTGATTATCTTCATAGGGATTGGAGCCTTTTAAGAGATATATATTCGAGATCGGGTGGTAAATGACAAAATATTTTCTGTTTATTTTACTTTAAGTTTTAGGCCAACTCATTATCGTCATCAGCCAAGCATGCACTATCCCCGAACCCATTATCGTCATCCGCGAGCATGCATAATCAATGCAGCACATTGATATGCATGCTCGCGGATGATCTGCTTACACATCCCCGTTGCAGAGGCTCAACGCACTCACTACTTTGGCTTACATCGGCGGAGTTGGCTCGGCGCCGTGAGACAGATCCTCCGCTATCAGGCAAGTCTATCTGCTACTCGGGTCCCAAGGTAAATGGAAACGAAGCCCCTAAAATATTCTAGCGATAAATCTGCTTTCAGTAGTCTTTCAGAAGAAATTTTAAAATTCCACATTATCCTTGAAATTTGCAGTGTTTGTGTTTTCTAAACCTAAAAAGCAATCTTTGAAGACCAAAAAACCTTATTTCGTAATTTTGTATTGTAGCTCGGGGTGTATAAATCACAATTGTCACTTCTGTGGATAAAGATTGTGCCGCCCCCACCATTAATATTTCATCAGATTAATCTAAAAACTTGCTTTGTCATTACTGACAGTCTCCCGACCAGAGAGTTCTTATAGTTCATCTTGTAGAGTCATGAAATGTGTAAAAAGACTAAAAGAAATCTTTGTAGAACAGGGGTTTCTGTTAAAGCCGCCAAGCCGGTTCAAACAACTGATTTACAGGAGGGAGGTAGGGAGGCCGAATAGATGTGCGGAAGAACATGCCCAGATGATATACTCAGCATTTTGAGGAGGGAACAGGAGAGAAGCCTCAATCTGCAGTCATTCTGGTAATTAACTGTTTCCCCTACATTTGAACAACGACCACAAGAAAGGAAAGTACCTCATAAATGCGATATTGTTGTTATGGAATAAATGGCACATCAATACCAGTGAATCATCTTGAAAACAGTCTCAGGAATCAACCAATTTAAAACAAAAGAAGCTTGTCAACAGTACCTGTTTTATGAGCAGGTTACGCTCTTTTTAATAATCGGGCATTTACGTAAGCACTTTCACTGCCAGTTTCCTATAGCCCTTCATCCTTATCCACCCACACACAATGCAGTTCCATTCCTGGTAAAATTCACTTCAGGTGAGCAATATGTAGTTATTTGAAGCACTGGTAGGATTCTATGCTTCACTTGGCAAAAATACAAACCTACATAACTTCCTGAAATATATAAAACTAAGGCCTAGTGTCACGTTTCTCTGACATTTGTAGCATGGGCATACCCAAGTGGTGGCCAGGTCTGATCTGCAACTACAGGAATCGTTTGGTTGAGGTTATTGCTGCCAAAGGAGGGTCAACACCGTTATTGAGTTCCAAGGTCTCATCTATTTCCACCTGCACTGTGAATGTTTACATGTTATGTTCAATAAAATCATGAAAACATATGTTTGGTGTAGTAGTATTATAAGCAGACGTGTTTTTTCCTATTGGTGGGACTAAGAGAAGATCAGGCACATTTTATTTTTTAATCTGCATTAATATTTTTCATTTTTATTCATGCAAAACTCTACTTGATCCCAAAGGGTTTCACATACTTTGTCCTTGGCAAAACTGTAATGACATTGTTGCCCCTTGTCCACCCCAACCCATACACCCCTCCAAAATGGGGGTTTTACACAAAAAAGGGTCCTTTGTCCCATTGGTATGGTGTAACTTCAGTTTCTTCGTTCTAGTCCATCCTCGCACATCACAGTCCCACATCTATGGACTGTGTCACAATGCCAGAACCAGTGCCATAAAGGTCTATAGGGAGACAATTCCACACAACAAAAGTTTACCACCATCTCGTCCAGTGCTATAGTGATGGTAGCAGCGCTGGACGAGATGGTGCCGTCCCGACCGCTAGGGCGTTAAAGATATATATATAGAGCCTATAATAATGCATTTACATCATTGCTGGGTTTACCTGTGACTGTGTAGGGATAATAATTCCAGGCTTTTTCTGTGATGTAGAAAATCTTCGGCACGAATCCTCGTACCCATGTTGGTAATTTGCTGGGAAAAAAAAGCAAAATATTTTATGTGATCATTTATATCTAATACCTGAAAAAAAGACCAGAATAATAGTGGTCATCACTTTATAAACATATCAAGCAGCGCCACGCCCAAAAAGCACACATAAAAAAAGGAATTCATCCCAATTGGGGAAGAAAAGTGAAAGATATAAAAACTTTTTTGCTGCCTTTTAAAACAAAATGGACCAATGCTTAAAATATATTGCATATATACACAAAGGGAGCAATACGCAACCCACAACACATCAATGGATGTAACTGTAGTACTGGTAAATAATATGTTTTGCCCTTCATAGGAGCGTCATAAGGGATCAATGCAGTACTAGATACACATCTATGAATCGAAAGACAACGTATATAAATTTTAAGCATTGTTCCAATTGTTTAACCTCCCTAGTACATTGCATACAATTCCCACCCTCTTCCTGCCCACGTCATTAATGACGCCAGCTATGTGGGCTGCAAAGCTGATGCCCCTCCATTAACAAGGAGGTTTATCGTTTTTTTACATATATCCAATATATATTATTGTCCAAGATATGTGCAATCATAAAGTAAATCTTATATATATATATATATATATATATATATATATATATATATATATCAATTGCGAAGAAGAAAATACAAAATTAGGTACTAAACATAAACCTAATTTGGCTGTAGGGGCGGCTTCCCCCTGTGGGACTTATAAATAGACCTAGATATTAAAACAGATAAATATAGAGACATAAAATCCACAATTATTCCAAATCAAATAATATATATATATCAAAGTCCAAACATCACTGTAGGCATAAAAATAGAAGTCATGAAATTGCTGTAGGTAGCCTCAAGGCTCTCCCTGGTACCCCTCTAATTTCCACATTTCCACAGAGGCTCATTGTGAGAGTGGGGAGGCTGTGATGGCACTCCTCATTTCGCCGTTTGTGGGTCTCATCGGGGGGTAAAGAGATGTATATATAGAGCATCATGACGGAAATGGCTGGTGACCCGGGTACAGAGACCTGTGTATAGTGTGTAGTGTATGTGGTTCAGGCACTGGCACCCCCACAGGTCCCTGGTGAGTGTATGTTCTGCTGATGGGAAATATTGGGAAATGATGATGGGAAACTGTGTAACTGCCATCAATACATGCCTTTTGACATGGAACATGATAGTTGATTTCATTTATATATTTATTAAGGCTGTTATTGGATTCTGTATGGATAATATAGTGTAATGTGGTTATTAAATGCCATTGTTTTGTAAAACATTTTTTCAACGTTTATTCATTTTGTTTTGTTTGTTTTGCTGTAGGTCACTGTACCTGGGTCAACACCCATTTCTGTCATGACGCTCTATATATACATCTCTTTTACCCTCTGATGAGACCCATGAATGGGCAAAATGTGTCGGGATGATACCAAATTAGGGGTGCCATCACAGGCTCCCCACTCTCACAATGAGCCTCTGTGGAAATTAGTGGGGTACCCGGGATAGCCTTGAGGCTACCTACAGCAGTCCCACAGGAGGTAGCCGCCCCTACAGCCAAATTAGGTTTATGTTTATTACCTAATTTTGTCTTTTCTTCTTCGAAATTGATATAGGGATGAGGCCTTTTACCCACCTTAATTAGTACCTATTTTACCTTTGTACTTGCTTATCCACTCTTTATGCACTTATAAATATAAATACATATATTGATGGGGGATTTCAAATTAAAACAAAGACATCATCACATCAAATGAGTTAGGTTTTTCTGATAATAAGATATAATCTATCTTCTGATATCTAAATTACAGGTCACGATAATAATAGGACTTTTTATATTGGTTGATGAATGAGTGATATTCAATCTTATTTGCGGAGTAGAATGAACATTGTAGAATCCAAAAGAAGATGGCAGAGTGCAGGCAGCTTAGAGTATAGGAAATGGGCCACTAGGGAACAGGAGGAATGACTTGGACTGTTACAGAAGTAATTTTCTTCTCAGGAAATGGACTACATGAGAAGCTCTAGAACAGAATGTTAGTTTGGAATTGCCAGCTCACCATGACAAGCACTATGTTAGTTGGAAGGATATCCACAAGCATTTAATACAAACAAACTTGTAAATAAACCTTAATTAAACTAAAGCATTTCATCTCAGTTTGCACAAATAAAAGAGGACAGCTTTCCAGTAGAGACACCAGTGCAGTTACATTTTAGTGTACATACACATTTCATTTTTCTTTCACAGTCGGATAAATCCACCTCTCTAAATATGCTAAATTGCAAACTTTGAAGCACAAAATTGTTATGCAGTCACACGTATGGAGCAATAAATGTCTATAATATGTCTGCTTGTCTGAGTTATTAGGAATATTTTTACATAACACATGCTGCTCGAGTGTCTCACTGCTGTCACATCCAATCTGTTTCTGAAACCTGCTGATTGTTTTTTATGTAACCATGAACAGCTGCAAACTATCCTCAGTTTTACCAATGATGTGGCTTCCTCTCCGTCCTGATACTTTACTAACGTAACAAATCTGGTGCAGAGCTTTCTTCAAAATGTATCTCTGCCAGAAAGTTTAACCAGTGTCTTCATATATATTTTATCGTTAGGCTGGGTCTACACGACGGAAAACTGCGCAGTGCAGACACCCCCTTTAATCCTCTATGGGGAATGACATGCCAGTCTATACTGGTGGTGGGGGTGACGTGGCAGTGGGAGCGGATTCAACTTTTGTTCTACCAAGACCATGTAACCATGTTGAGCTTCCTTGATATCAAGCCGCAGAACTTCTGAGCCCTCGATCCCATCCAATACTTTGTGGACCCTCAATCCCCATCCAAAGTAATAGAAATCAAAATGTAGGGTTCCCGTTCGACAGAGATGTCTTCAAACAGCTCTTTTTTGTAATAGATTGAGCACAATCGAGCACCAGGAAAGCGCATGGCGCTAGAATCTATGAAAAAATGTATGCCTTGCTTAAACTATCAAATCACTGTGTATTCTATCAGGGAGGCTACTATATTACATAGTTGATGATAGATGAAAAGGAAATTGTATGGAATGATCTAAAGGTGTATTAGAGGGCTTAGCTTTATGTTAATTCTTACATGCATTATTTGGAAGTTTTGCATGTATTGTATATTGGTTGGAATCTAGCCAATGAAATTAGAAGACTGAGAAAAGGTTGCCAGTGGAAGTGCTAGTTGTCATGTCTATGCACTCAAATGCATGTTACATGTATTTTCATTTAATTCAAATCGACATTTATGTTAGCTACAACCCCAGAAAACAAAACATTACTTTTGTCCTGGTTAATACGGCTGTGTCAACTTGTTGATTGACCTTCCTATGTTCCTTGTTATAATGTAGAGAATCTAGTCACTGGCAGTCAAAAACAAATTTCAGATCCTACCATAAAGTATGTGGCCCTCAAGATTCAACAGATTGGTGAAAGTACCCAGTCTATCAAGTCTTTACTAATACATAACATTTCATAAACACATACACACACCACAATATCCAGAATGCCAACACACAACAGATACTATAAAAGACCAAATATTTGTAAATCTCAAGCTGAACAGATGCACTGGAGATGTTCTTCACTGAGAAAGGTCACAGCCGGGTGTCTTGATGCTTCTAAGAATCCTTTACTCTGATATCCTCTCTGTGAGAAGACCGTTCCAACTTACATAGGTTTTTCAGTCCTATAGAACTTTTGCAAATCCAAAAGCCATGAATGAAATAGATTTCCAAATCAATAATAATAATAACTTCAGTACTACGTCAATAAGAGTGAGTTCCCTGTGGGTAGAGTGCTGTGGGAAGAGTGGGAAGTGTTGTACAGAACAATGATGCTTTCCACTTTCTTCCACTTGAAGAAGCCCTCTAATGCCCATCATATTCATTCTTTGTCTGCTTCACTAGCAAACCCTCTTACCTTTTCACTCAGCAGAAATCTGGGAAGAAAATCGACCCATGTATTCCCAGCTTTAGGCCAGCAATGTATGCATCAACTTTAGCTTTATCGGTCCATTCAATCAATGAGATTTAAATATTGGTTGTCAGTTTAACCTTCTGGGCGGTTTGCCTGAACTCAGTGCCGGGATCGGGAACAACCCGAAGAGCCGCAGACACACGGAGCCCTTCCGGCCCCATGTCTTTGGCGCCATTTGTGACGCAGAAGGGAGGGCGGCGCCATAGACCTCCATGTGTGTCTATTTGACACCGGCGGTGTGTAGAGGGCTGGCCGGAAACGGAAGCTTGTAACACCCAGAGGGTTAACATCCATCGATTATACTACCACAGTGTGATCGGTTCAAAACCAATCTATTCCTTTCCCAAGTCCTGTGCGCATACTCCATCATATGATCAGATACAAAATGTATGGAAATGCCAAGAAAACCCATCAGATACTTGAACGATTGACTGACATTTACCAACATGCAGAATCACTGCTCAATCAATTTAATTTTCAATTCTGGTCAATTATTCATGGAAAAAAGATTTTCAAATGATCAACAATCAATTTTGTCGAAGTTGATTGAATATAAAAATCGACCAGTGCATGGCCAGTAGTGATGGCGCGAACCCGGATTTTGCCGTTCGCGAACGCGAACCTCCTCAAAACTTTGCGAACCCGGCGAACACGCGAACCCGCCATTGACTTCAATGGGAGGCGAATT
>CM070038.1:69050969-69065791 GCA_036250615.1 Ptychadena robeensis
CGAACATGCGATGTTCGCCGCGAATAGTTCGCTGGCGAACAGTTCGGGCCATCACTAATGGCCAGTGCTTCACCTACAAATCATCCAGAGAATCATATTGCCCATAGTTAAGTATTGTAGCGTTCCCATGTGTTCTCAACCTAGATTTTTACATGACCTCTAGTCTAGGCTGACTGCCTCACTAAGAATACAAAAGGTAAATAAAGGCAATATAATATAAAAAAAGAATGTGCGTAGAAGTGGCTGAGCAGCTGTATATGGGGGAGATAGAAATGGTATTACAGGTTGTTATAAACTTACAAAAGTGGAACTGTAGCCATTGTCAATGTTATTTATATAACAACTCACACATCTAAATACAGATGGTATTGTAGTATGTTTTAAGGTAATGTGTAGCTGTAAAGTAATTTTTACAAACTCAAAGTCTCCACTATTTGTTCAAAAAGAAAAATATTGTGGTTTAGATCTTAGAAACCAGACACTATAGGACACCATCAAAGGACTTGTGGAGTTCATGCAACAAGCCTCAGGTGAGAGCTATTTCTGCATTCTCAGAGGACCTACGCTGTATTTGACATATAGCTTATTGTTGTATTTTGAATGGTTGTTTGGCTCTTGGCAACTCTTGATATTGCTGCACAATCTGGCCAGATTTATTAAGACAATGCAGAATAATCGAAAATAATATTACCTTCTAAAAACAGATTGTGCATTTACAACAGTGTGAATACTCTCTTGTAAATTCTGTGAGTAAAAAAAAACTTGGGCAAGAGCTGATGAATGTTATGATTATTGTTTTAATGAATAGTTATTTTTTGGAAAATTCGCCAATTTACAGATTACCATTTCATTTTCTTGTACTGGAAGAAGAATGAGTCAGGATATTTGTGTAGGTTTCCTAGTGACATCTCAGGCACAGAGTACTTATAATAAGATCCATTCCTATTCTGGAACAAGCTGTGAGGTTCACAAAAGGTATATTAAGTTTAATGCGCTCCCACAGAAACAGCTCACTATATAAGATGCTCTTCCTCTTCAACATAATGGATTTTCAACATGTTACTCAATTATCTTGAGTATGGTCAAATAATCTGATAAATGCAAGAGATTCTTAATGTGTACTATATTGTATATCATTATGAATAATGTTCTCAGTGTAGAGTTTATAAATCTGTATGTGCTTTGCAGATTCAGGTGATCAGCAGGGCCTCTCATTTTCTTCAGGAGAGCTATGTGCTGTGTGAAGGCAGGGCCAATCTTCATACAATTATCGTTAGTATATAGAGGACCACATTACAATACACCCATCCCCACTGGAAGGATTTAAATTGGTTGCTATATGGTAGTAAGAAAATGCAAATACTTGACATACACTCTTGCTAGAACAAGCCTGTAGTTTAGGGGTTTTCTGAAGCCTGACATACATGCACCGAGCGGCGGCCGATTTTGCATGTGGCGACGGGGCCCACAGCTCGGTTGGCTAGAGAACAGGGTGCCGGCCGATGCGGTTATCTCTGGAGAGCAGAGTGATGACGTCATCACGCTGCACTCCAGAGCGGATCTGACCTGCTCTGTCGGCCCCCACTGCGTATGTGTGTGGGGGCCTTAAGAAAGTCCTGATCTTCATACTTATTCTGGATCAGACTTTCAGTCAGACAATTAGAATCATCAATTTATATCCAACTTTTGTTAAAGTAAAGATATTATGTGGAAAAAGGTGTCCCTTTTTTAAATGTTAGGGCTGCCATACACTGGTCGATTCCCGTGAGATGGATCAGCCTTCGAGCTCAGCACAATGATCCGAGGTCCCCATTCAAAGTCATGTCACAAAAGGGCACATGTCAACATTACAAAATTACTTTATAATTCTGATGACATAAGTGACTCTTTTCTTGCTGCTTCTAAACCAACTGACTTGACCTGAAGAGAAGGAAAAATGTGAGTTAAGCCAGCCATACACGGGTCAACCTTTGAACAATCGACCTTGGATTACATAGTGTTGTGCGATATTACAATTGTGCGCCAGTCTAACATCGATCGATCATTCTACCACACAGTGTGATAGAGATGATTGATTTAAGTTTGTACTATGGAGGGCATCTGATCACTTGTAGATCCATCGTACCAGGTGTGCAGGAATTGATTTTCATATGATTGATTTAAAATTGATTGAATAGAAATATCGAACCATGTATGGCTAGCTTGAATCTGTAGCACTGTAGGCGTTTCATATAGGTTAGACACTGATGGGTCAGTGGTTTGTTGTTTTTTAACCCAGTTGTGGAGGCCTACAATAAATACCACAGAAAAATGTTAAACCATGGCTCGTCAGCTAGAGAGAGAAAAACTATGCATCAGTTCATGAAATATGATTGTGAAAATAAGGAACAGAGGTGTAAGCTACACAAACATCCAATTGTTTTTCATTAGAATTTTAAGCACACCTGTTCAGGTAGACTCTTTTCTCCGTGTACTGCCCTTTGCCATGGACGGGATCTTCATATGGCTCATTGATGATCACTTCTACCCCTTCTCCATCCGAACTCTGTTCATGGCTGTGCTTGCTGATCATGTACAGCTGTCCAATCTTGTACTACATAAAAAATAAACACGTGTTAATGAAAGGTTTCCCTGACAGGACTTGGCATATGCCCGCAGTGCTACTCACAACTGCGGACCTGATTTGACATGCACTGTAGCAAAGGCCTTCTGATATGTTTTCCTTTCCATACTTGAGATGACATTCCAATATCCTGAATACGATGCAGGGCAACAAGTTAGAACAGGTGGGAATGTGGGTTATGCTAACTTGTTAGACACTGCCCCGCTCATGTGTAGAGCCTCAGAGAGGAAGTGTGGGAAGTACTGACACAGATTTCCTGTCCAGACAAGCTACTTGGTTCACATTGACATCATACTGCTACATAAGCCATGCCTCACCAAGGAATGATGCAGCGGGAGTCCTCCTAACATGTCATTAACTTTTTCACTAAAATTCTACTATGAGTCTCATCTGTTAAATTGCTGAGTGAAAAAAAAACATTTGTGGCCACTGCTGTTCATCATGGGAAAACCCCCAGAAATGCGACATGATTTATAGTTATACTAATAATTGTACTCAATTATTGACAGTGAATAGCAAAGACAGAAGAACATATAAATGATTTCATATAACTTTCTAATGTACTCGCAGACTTCTGATTACAGCCCATTATGGGGCGATAACCTAATGACTGTGGAGCAGAAACAGACACTGCTGTTAAGCAGAGAACACATGCATAGATATGGGCCAGATCGATAGATGTCGAGCACCGCGCTCAAGGCCATCTGTCTGGCCCATATGTAAATCCAGGAACACACACCGAAGGAGCTGGAGGCGCAGCACTGCTGTGTCTCCAGCTCCGACGATGCTCTGCAGTCTCTTATGTAAAACAATGGACATTGACCGTGATTTACCGTCATGTCCGATATCCCTGTTTTCGAGCGGGATCGATTGATTCAGTTCGAAAACAGGGATGGCCGCATTAGATATAGGCCAGATAGATGGCTATGAGCGTGCACGGTGCTCGAAGCGGTCATCGATCTGGCCCATATCTATGCGTGTGTTCACAGCTTAATGCAGCCATCCCTGTTTTCGAGTGGGATCAATAAATCACGCTTGAAACCAGGGATATCGGACATGACCGTGAATCAGGTCGATGTCCATTGGTTTGCATGGGGACCGCGGGGTCTCCATGCAAAGCATCATCGGAGCTGGAGGCACAGCGTGATGTATATCAAGCCTTGTGCACCCAGCTTTTGTCTGTCTCATCTACCATTGCTGGTAATTTGGTTCAGCAAATTCATCTCATCTCTCTGGTTCATTGTTCTCTGAAATGGTTTTATTAAATCCACAAAGGTGCAACAGTCAACGATATGTCTACAGCCTGTGCACAGCCAAACCGTCAAGTTTAAAACAGACTTTAATTAATTAATAAACATTAATCAAAGGTTAAAAACGCAGCTATAGAAACACCATGGCTGGGCTGCACCCTCTGCTCGAAACGTGTCCTATTGTTCCTGTTGAGCCCCCCAGCATCTGTAAGCAGGAAGTGATCTCATCTCCAACCAGGAAGTGAGGTCATCCTGGAAAGCACACGGCCCTGCGAGATCAATCCTTGTAAACCTCCCTTAATGTGAGTATCTTGTCTGTTGTTTTGTTTCATTTTATTCCATTCCATATTATTTAACCATTTACAGTACCTTACTTTGTTGTACTAGGTTGTGTGCCTCTGTCCTTATTTGTCTGTTACAGGGGGCCACACTCCTCCATTTTGAGAGCTGCACACCTACACACAGCTTAAACACCCACCCCTCATACTGACCCCATTTCACTCTGCAATCTTTGCTCAGGCCCTGTACACCCACTGAGGGCCCTTCTGGTCACTGATATCACTATAGCTGTGTAATCACTGCTGAAGATGTGCGCAACTATCTAACAATGTTTACATACAATTTTTGTACAATCAAATTTTGTTCTACCAAAACCATGTAATATGTGGACCTTTCTAACCTTTCCAATCACTATGTATTACAGCAGGGAGGCCACTATACTACACAGTTTTTAGTAGATCTAATGGAGATTGTATGGATCGATCTTAAGGTGTATGGGGGGCTTTAGACGTATAGTACCTGCTCATGTATTGTATAAATACGATTGAAGAACTGACAATGTTTACTTATCTAAAAACTGTCCTCTACCTGACTAAAGCTAGGAACACACGGCTCGATTTAAGCATACAATCGATGTAAGATTAGATGAAGAACCTCAATTTTGGTATTTTATCGATTGTACCGTGTGCGCTATAGTGTCATACAATCGCAGTACAATATCGATGTAGAAAACATCGATTATTGACTAAAGTCGTCGATGCCATTGATGCCCTAAAAGCAGTACACTATCACTTCCTCGAAAACAATTGTACGATGAAAATTAAAAAGTAGTACGATCATGGTGCAATTCGACGATAATTTTCCAACTAGTCCGATCACTTTTCAATCGATGTAATGTTCTTTATCGAACTATTATCGTCGATTGTACCATGTGTCCGGGCCACGAATTTTGGTACAATCGATGTTAATTTTAATTGATTTACATTGATTGTATGCTTAAATCGAGCTGTGTGTTCCTAGCTTAAATGTTTGTTTTTTTCTTCACGCTATAGCAGGATTACTATTTGTACTGCTGGTCTCTTCTATATTTGTGAGGTCTGTGCACTTCATCTTATACAGATGGTGGCTGCAAACTGGTCAACAGAAAGACTAAAATGACACTCGACCTAGAATAGCCCACAAGTGATGCCCCAACTATTGCTTCCAACCACCATGTCCTGTGTACTTCTAGATCTAGTTTTTACAATAATATCACTTGTACAATTGACCCATCTAAGAATGTATAGGATTTGCTAGTCATTTCATATGAATCCTGTTGTCCTTGAACCATGTCTCCAGATAACGCATGTTTGGTTATCATGAAAATGAGATCCACTTAGCCCTGATCCATTATGGAGAAGGCATTACATCACCCAGCCCAAGTAGTCATGTTACGTCTTTGGCATTTACTGGCAGCAGACCTTGAAATCACCTGTTTAGACTTGCGGCAGACAACATTTCATATGTTTCTGATGCATGAAGAGAAGTCTCTGGAGGCTTAAATAACTTTATGGTTTAAAAAATTTTCGTTTTAAAGAGGAAGAAAATTCTTGGTATAGAAAATATTCTGAAAAAAATATCTTAAAATAACCCAAAGCTGTGAAAAGATTTACTGATTTGTGTAGTGGAATGGCTCGGCATGAATGCACACAGCAATAGTCCTATAACAATGCATTTACTGCAAGCAGGTATAATACAAGGTACAATTCCTGCAGACACAGTATGTACATATATAATTACATACATACACAGAGCTTCCTATTTAAAAATGAAATACCACCTCATGTAAACCAATTGTTGTCACTGAAAGTGTCACATATGGCTCACAGCTTCCTGCAGAACTACAACTGGTAATGTGAATATAAGCCCAAGAGAACAATTAAATCAATTGGAAGCTTGTCAGTTCCTAGAAACATTCGTTTTCTTTTCTGGCGCAGCATTATTATCCTATGATCGGAAGTGTGTAGGGTCTAGGGAACACCCTCCACTCTTCTAGTCTGTATAACAAAAACAGCTTCTCTGCCTCCGCCAGTCAAGCTCAGTGTTTGGCCTTCCAGCAGGCGGATGACGAAGGCACGGCCACCAGCGGCCGCAGCAGGTCCCGTCTTAACTCTTTAAGACGCACACATATTTTCACCCCAGTATCTTCACTTCAGTAAGTTTACTTTCCATTTAACATTCATTTATCACATCACATGAAAACGGTGTCAAATTGAGAACTGATTTTTTATCGGAGTTTTATTGAATACAGGAGTTTGGGAATTTATCAGGAACTTGGCCATCCTATATGTGAGGTATTAGCATTCATAGAAACCAGAAATTGTCCATTTGAGCCATTTAAGGAACAGCTACACCTTTTTAGACCAAGTCCTTCGTGAGGGATAGAACCTCTTCATTTGCAATTGGCCTGGTACTATTGTCACCTTTATAAACCATGGGCAGTATTTGAATTGAACCATAGGGAGTCATCTTCCCCACATCTGTGAAGTTTACCTCCAGAACTGATTGGTTGCTACTAGTCCTGAGGAAGCCACTTTTAGGTGGAGAAACGTGTCGACAACTGTCATCTCTTTTGCAACTTGTGAAAACATTATGCTAATTATTTATACAGAATGGAATGTGTTTCTGATTAATACTCTTCCATCACTTGGGGTATTTTTTGTAATAATAAATTAATTTCTTTATCCTGTGGAATTGTATAAGCTCCTTTAAAATCCCACCTTAAGGGGAACTTCAATTGATTATCTTCTATAGGGGATTGGAGCATTTTAAGAGATATATATTCTAGTCTGGGGTAATGAAAAATATTTCTGTTTAAGTTTACTTTAAGTTAGGCCCAACTCATTATACGTCATCAGCCAAGCATGCAATATCCCCGACCCATTATACGTCATCCGCCGAGCATGCAATATCAATGCAGCACATTGATATTGCATGCTCGGCGGATGATCTGCTTACACATCCGCCGGTGCAGAGGCTCAACGCACTCAACTACGTTGAGCCTTACATCGGCGGAGTGGCTCGGCGCCGTGAAGACAGATCCTCCGCCTAGCAGGTAAGTCTATCTGCTACGTCGGGTCCCAAGGTAAATGGAAACAAGCCCTAAAAATATTCTAGCGATAAAGATCTGCTGTTCAGTAGTCATTTTCAGAAATAAATTTTAAAAATTCAACATTATCCTTGAAATTTGCAGTGTTTTTTCTAAACCTAAAAGCATCTTTGGAAGAAAAACCTTATTTGTATTTGTATTGTAGCTTCTGGGGTGTTATAAATGCACAATTGTCACTTCTGAGGATAAAGAGTGTGCCGCACATTATATCACAGATTAACTACAAAATTGCTTTGGTCATTACTGACAGTCTCCAGACAAGAGAGTTCTTATAGTTCTTGTAGATCATGAAATGTGTAAAATACATAAAAGAAATCTTTGTAGAACAGGGGTTTCTGGGAAAGCCGCCAAGCCGGTTCAACAAACTGATTTACAGAGAGGGAGTAGGGAGCCAATGATGTGCGGAAGAACATGCCAGATGATATCTTCAGGCATTTTGAGAGAGGGAACAGGAGAGAAGCCTCAATCTGCAGTCATTCTGGTAATTTACTGTTCCCTACATTGGAACAACGACCACAAAGAAAGGAAAGTACCTCAATAAAATGCAGATATTGTTGTTATGGAATGAAAATGGCACATCAATACCAGGGATCATCTGAAAACATTCTCAGGAAATAAACCAATTTAAAAAAGAAGCTTGTCAACAGTAAACTGATTTTATGAGCAGGTTACGCTCTTTTTATAATGCATTTACAGTAAGCACTGTCACTGCCAGTTTCTATAGCCCTTTCCATCCTTATCCACCCACACACAATGCAGTTCCATTCCTGGTAAATTCACTTTCAGGTGAGCAATATGTAGTTATTTGAAGCACTGGTAGGATAGCTATTCATTCACTTGCAAAAATACAAAACTACATAACTTCCTGAAATATATAACTAAGGCCTAGTGTCCACTTTTCTGACATTTTAGCATGGGCATACCCAAGTGGTGTGCAGGTCTGATCTGCAACTACAGGAATCGTTTGGTTGAGGTTATTGCTGCCAAAGGAGGGTCAACCGGTTATTTAGTCCAAAGGTTCTCATACTTTTCCACCCTGCACTGTGAATGTTTACATGTTATGTTCAATAAAATCATGAAAACATATGTTTGTGTAGTATTATTATAAGCAGACTGTGTTTTTCTATTGGTGTGACTAAGATGAAGATCAGAGCACATTTTATTTTTTATTCATGCATTAATTTTTCATTTTTATTCATGCAAAACTCTACTTGATCCCAAAGGGTTCACATACTTTTTCTTGCAAAACTGTAAAATTGACATTGTTTCCCCTTTCCACCACAACCCATACACCCCTCCTAAAAATGGGTTTACATCAAAAAAGGTCCTGGGTTCTGCATTGGTATGGTGTACCTTCAGTTCTTCTTTACTAGTCATCCTGCACATCACAGTCCCCAGACATCTATGGAACTGTGTCACAAGGCCAGAACCAGGTGCCATAAAGGTCTATAGGGATACAATGCACAACAACAAAAGTTTACTTAACCTCCCTAGCGCACTGCTGAGGTTCAGATTTCTGTACCAAAAGTGCACCATAGACTTTTTTATGTTGTAGGCCTGTAACTTCCCAAAATATGTCTGTACAATGGTGTAGTAGACATCCTGAATATAATAATGTTTGAAACACACAAAAAAAAGAAAAGTATAAAAAGTTATAAAATTTGAATTATAAAATCTCTTAAATACCGTTTTGAAATCTTTCATACAAAATAATATGTATCTATATTTGTTGTTCATTTATAATAAAATGTTTATTCAATTAGAAATGCGTATCCAGTACGATTCCCTTTGGCACCCTCTCTCCCCTGGTGTGATGGACCTGGTAAAGTCGATGATCGGCTTCTGCGCAGAAACCAGTTCAGAAGATCAAAGCCACTGTGGCAGCGCAGATTGGTGAGTTTCACTGCCGGCACTCTGATCTCCGGCCCCATCTTGTCCAGTGCAGTACTAACAGGACAGTGCTGGACGAGATGGGGCCATCAGGAACGCCAGGGGTGGGATTGTGGCAAACAGGTCTGCAAAGCAGGAGTGTGGGCCAAGTTAGATCAGAGGGAAGGATTTGGGCAATAGGTTTATTTCAATAATAAGTGCAGTTATACTTGTATGTCACCTGTGCTGATAGAAGTACAGGGCATGTTACTTCTGAAAAGCCTTTAAATGTAGTGTTTTCATTCTCCTAACCATGAGAAAGGAAAGGGGATGTGCTAGGTATGATAATATTTTAGCAGTTAATAGGAAGGAATTCCTGGTCACCATAAATCAAGAATTGAAGGTATAACTTCTTTAAAAATTCTTAACCCACAACTAAATTTGCTGGACTTATTTTGTTTTTATAACCTCACCGGAAAAAAAGCAAACTTGTGACTTTGAAGGTGTGAAGTATGTTTAAAGGTACGTCAATATAAACACATCGTGAATACTAACATCATAAACAGTGCTGCACAGTGTAAGGGTGCTTAGATTCCAGTTTTTGCTGCTCTAAGTTTATGAGTACAAACAACAGACACTGACATCGTCCCAGTCACGGTAGCCAAACTATTTATGGAGCAGCGTTCTTGTACCAGTTCCTATCAAAATACTCAGAACAATCCCAATTCATCTGCTGCCATTCTTCTGCCATCTCTGGAGTATCTCAACTATCATTCAGAGGAAAGAAAAGGACTAAATTCTTGTGTGCTAGAAACAACAGAGAGGCCTTTGAGCTGGGACAGGACTAAATGACCTAAGAGGAACTGGCCCATGCCCACCTCTGTTCTAGTGGCTTGTACAAACTAAGGCCCATGGGCCAGCGTTCTGTCAGATTCAGCCCCCCGTCGAAATATGCCTCCCCTGCTTATGGTGAGGGGAGGTGGGTACATTGACCCCCCCAAGTGCTATAGCATACCATAGTGGTGCTGCCATTGAGGCGGTGCCCGGGGTTTGCTGGCAGCTGACACAGAAATAGGGATTGTCCCCACTTATGTGGCCGGCCGCAGGGCAGCACGGTTTTGAACCGCGTCACTGCGGGGGTGCATCTTTATGTCTCTAGGAATTATCTCTGCTTATTGCAATTAATGAAAATTATAATTTTTTTGTGCAGGAAATTTAAAAAGATAATAAAGTCTCTGTAACACGTAGCCTACAGTATCACACATCACAGTCTTTATTAGTGATGCAGACAATGCATGGAATTGGCACTCCTATGGCGAGTCGGCCATTACAGGCTCTTGGTTCGGCCCCTTTATCACATTTAAGAAGCCAATGTGGCCCACGAGTCAAATATTTTGCCCAACCCTATGCTAGAAACACCTACTTGGAGAACACAGAAGAAAATATACAACTAGTCCAGATGAATCTCCACACGGAAGGAACTTTAACCTTTATAGAACAAATTGTGTTTGTATTTTAGAAATTCATCATGCAGAAATGAATATAACATGAAATTATAATTATATTAAACATTTTATGTAGAGAAGCAGGTTATTGAAGAACAGCAATTACACAAAACAAAATCATCACAATCAGAACATTAGACGTGTTGCAGGGTTTATAAAGGTTCAGTTTTAAAAGGCTTCTGTGAAATCAACTAAATAGAACCAGTTTTGCTTTGTTTTTCATGTTTTCATTGCTATAGCAAAGGAGCTGACATGTAATCCCTGCTATTTGGGCCATGCTAATGTGCAGTCCATTAGCACAATGCTTCTTAACCTAAAGCTGAGATACAATTTGGGTCATCAGTGTGGGTCACCACATCACTGTACAGTAAGCTTAGCCTTTTTATTAAGTTGTTTTAAAGTTAAAGTCCTAGGATGGTAACAATTTATTTTTTACTTTGGTCCCCAGATCACATCTGTATTAGAAGATACTTGCATCTCTGCTCACTGATCTCACTACCATATTTTGTGGTCGCACCACAAAAAGACACACCACACAATAAGACGCATCTCTATATACAGCAGAGGTGCGTGCTTTTCCTTCAACCCGCGGCTGACACTCCTAACAGAGACAAACCCCCTGCTGTGTGTGGCTTTATCAGTACTATCGCTTTCCATGCTGGCTGACACAGTGGAGAGAAGAAAATGATAACTGAGCAGCCAGCAGAGAGATACTGGCTGCTCCACGATCACTTTCTTCTCCCTGGCAAACGGTGGGGAAAACAAGAGTACCGGTACACACAGAGGGTTTGTCAGAGCTGTGTGTGTCAGCTGCGAGAGTCTGTTTCCTCTGACAGCTCCTCGCCTCCTGCTTGAGCCGGTGGCTAGTAGCTCAGCCAGGTAGATGGCCTCCTAGAACTCCCGCCGCTCGCTGTGTTTGGTTGTGCCTTCGCTCCATTAAACGCCCAAAAAAAATGTATATTATGGAACAAAAAATATGGTATATTATTGTTATTGCACAGTTTACAGAAGCAACAGAAATAGGGTAAAGGAAGATTTCAAACCCAATAGACAGGGGTGCACATAAGCAGTACACTGGTATGCAAATAGGTCTAAAAACTCCCTCTGCATATCCGTTTTGTCCTTCCTAATCGCATCTGCGGACTAAACAGACAGAGGGCAGATTCATGGGGCTTCCACCTCTCCTCCCCCCCTCTCCTGCTGTGTGAGGAGGAGTGCTTGTGTTGTGCTCTGAGGGCAAGCGCTCTGTAGTGACACCCGGAGCCTGAAGCTGATATTGCAGCTTGAGTTGAGATTACAGCTCCATACAACATTACTTTCATTCAAACACTACTGTACTGCAAATTACTAATAAAAAAATGATTGGACTTATAAGAGTGTTGGAGATCTGGGGGACGAAAGTAGGCATATGTGATGGTAAAATCTGACAGTAGAAAAGTTACACTACCCAAAGCCAGCTGGTGACCTGTGGATGGAGGAAGCTAATTGGAAGAACAGAGAGGCCCATCTGCAACAGAATGTACCATGCAGGGAGCTAAGCCAGAGGACAGTGAGGTAGACAGTGAGGAAGACCACCCTACATATGGGGTGAGTACCAAACATTATCTCCTGGTACTCATCTAAGGAGCTTACTAAAAAAGTTATGTGCACCCCTGCCAATAGATAAACTGACATATTGTACAATTAGCTACACAGAGTGACGTTTAATTCAGAGGTTTCCCACATAAGATTGCTCCCACTTGTAGGTAGAAGGTCTCTTGATCACCACATGAAGATATAAAACTTTACATGCATGTATAGTAGTATTGCCAACACTAATTTCACTTACATAGCCAGCCATTCTACTCTACATAACATTGTTCTGTTGATATATTGCCTGTTATAGATTGATATATAACAAAGGGGCTGGTGGTTGCCAAGTCAACTTCTAACCAAGTTTTATTATCCAGTTGCAGCTTACACAATTGGAAAAAGACAAGCCCAGTTTCCAATATAAATAAACCACTCCTGTGTGCCAGCATCTAACTCGGAGCCAACTGTCCCTACTTTAATGAGCCGGCTCCAATTTCTAAAGGAGACACAGAGGAGGAGTGTAACAAATAAAATAAAACCTGTCATTAGATAGGTATAGGGGTTACTATTGATGGCATCCTCCCTGAACTTGCTTGTTGTCTATGTTATTCTAGCTTTGTTTTCAACACATTTTAATTAAGGTTCTCTGGCATCTTGTTCTGGGTCAGAGACTTAAACCGCTGAGCTTAGAGGGTCAGCAAGAAGAAAAGCTGATCGCCCTCCTGCTTTTCATATTTATTTTTCTTTTTTCTTTTTCTAATTCAAATTTTTTTTTAATTGGTAAAATCAAATAGCATTAAGGCTGGAATACACAGTTTGAAATTTGAGCAGATCTAGGCAGTAGCGTTATGAAATCAGGGGGGAATGGGGAACCGTGGTTCCCTATTTAAAGTATAGGATATCCAACAGTTGACCAACATGTTGTTAACCTGTTCGGCCGAGCAAGATCTATTGATCTCACTCAAAAAACGGCATACACTGGTAGATTTTCTCCAGATTTCTGCACAGCACAGTGCCGTGAACGCGTACGGCGCTCTGCTGTGCAGAAATCTGGGAAAAATCGACCCGCGTACTCCTACCTTTAGTTCAGCAGAACCCTTGACTGCCATTTGGTACCAAGATAAGATCCTCAGACCCCTTGTGAGACCATATGCTGGTGTGGTTGTCCCTGGGTTCCTCCCAATGCAAGACAATGTGGCAGGAGTGTGTCAGCAGTTCCTGCAAGACGAAGGCATTAATGCTATGAACTGGCCCGCTCGTTCCCCAGACCTGAATCCAATTGAGCACATCTGGGACATCATGTCTCCAACGCCACATTGCACCATAGACTGTGCAGGAGTTGGGGGATGCTTTAGTCCAGGTGTGGGAGGAGATCCCTCAGGAGACCCTCTGCCACGTCATCAGGAGCATGCCCTAGTGCCGTGGTGGAGCTGGGAGCCAATAAACGGTTGAATGAAAAAGTACAAAATGACGCATGTATACAAAAGCTTTAAGGCCACCATAGATCCTAGAGGGCAGCCACAATTTGTAGGCACCACCAGCTACAAGGATTTCCAATATATCTATTCACTTCTCTCCCAAAGCAATGTCTGCAGTTGGCCTGTACTCCTTAATCTAGCTAAAAATAGACATATTGGAAATTTTTTCTTCCAATGCCTTCAGACTATTTTACTAAACCAACATGTTACCATAGAAATCCCTTTCTGCAAAACATAATACTCCTCTGGCTCCAAGTCCGGCCTTCTTTCACAGAAATGTATTCAAAGGTATCCCCAGAAGCTAGTCACATCCTAATACTATGGAGAAAAGCCACCTAGTAATGGTCCAGGATATACAGTCCATGATAAGACACACAGGGCAATGGTAATGTGCCACCAATAACTGTACCTTTTTTTTTTTTTTAACTCAAGAGGTTTTGCTTATCAAAACATAACATAAATCATTGGGACTGTAGCTAACAGTGGGTAAATGCAACCTTACATGAACAATGGCACAAAATATGAATATGTTAAACTACACAACCTTTGTGTGAACAATTAAGTACCCCCTTACCACTTTTATAGGCATGAAGGTAAGTTGTAGTCAAGTGCTGCTAGTTCAATGTAACAACTTCCAAAAGATAGAGACATAGTGGGGGAAATTATTGATCATTTGGAATTGTTTAGCGGCCCATAAGACCTGGGAATGTTGCAGTTAGTCACTGAGTTGACTATAAACTCCTCTGTATACCAAAGTGTTCTAGTGTGAAATTTTATACCATCTTTGCAACAGCTAAATCTTAGCAGGGTACACACATGTAGCTATGGGCCAGATCAATGGCCGCTTTGAGCACCGTGCATGCTCACAGCCCTCTATCTGGCCTGGATCTAATGTGGCCATTCCTGTTTTCGAGCTGGACCAATCAATCCCACTTGAATATCAGACATAACTGTAAACCACGGTCGATGTCTATTGCTTTGCATGGAGACTGTGAGTCTCCATGCAAAGCATCGGCTGAGCTGGAGATACAGCAGTGCTTCTTTGATATTGCCGGGAACCTCGAACGGCTCTTATATTGAGCCGTGTGTTCCCAGCTG
>CM070038.1:69067724-69082638 GCA_036250615.1 Ptychadena robeensis
TAGATCTAAAGGATATCTGACAGAGAAATCTAAAGGTGTATGGCCAGCTTTAGACTGACAGTCGATATTTAAATCGCACAAGGCAATAGATTTTGTTTTTGTCCAAAAATGAAGGGACTGTACAAGAAACTACAAGAAAGTGCTTTAGTTCATCACATTTCTCTGCAATCCACTGAATTAACGCTGAATGTCAGCAGTATAATTGCATCTGAGTTGTTTTGTTTAAACTAGATTGTGGTAATGTACAGATCCGAAATGAGAAAAAAAGGTTAAGGACCTAACTGTATATACATGGATGTACTTTCCCACTGATATTATATCCTTGTTATAGAGAAAGTATAGAGTTCATTCGGAGAACTGAGCTTTGCATGGAAGAGCGCTAGGAACAGACGATTAGCTCTCTAAATATGTAAAGCTGACGATTTCCAACTGCGCAAAACTCAAGTGCTAAGCAGACTTCAAAGCACAACCTGACACTGAGTCTTTCTCCAGCTTTTGTTACAGCAACGTAATGTGCCCTAGCAAAAGCGCAGCTTCGGGGGATGGGAAGAGGCAAAAAGAACAGGACGAGGCTGGATTTAAGACGTTGCATTTCCACCTTCATCCTACATTAACCAGACATACACTGACCATCATGTCATTCTGCAAATCTGCCAGGCTTACCTCTCTCTATAGTGTTTATAATGAGCATACCCATAACTTCCTGGGCATTACGCACATGGCACGCTTTTTTTTAAAGGACACCAAGGGCGATCGCAGCGGAGCATATAAAACACTGCCGGGATCTTTTGCCCATTTGGCGGTGCCCGGCGTCACCATTTACATGGAAGTCTATGGCGCCGCCTACCCCTGCCACCGGTGGTGATGGATGAAACTCAACCCAAGTTAACTCTAGAGAACACCCAGGAGGTTAAAGTAATCCTGTATAGGTCAGGCACCACATTTTCAAACCCATATTTTTTTAATTACCACATGAATATTTTAAGCAGGAAAGTCAATTACCGTACATCATAAAAGGAATACCAGAATCTCCATACATGTTCTTTAAAAAAACTTTTGGGACAACACAAGTTAATTTTAGTGCAATTTACATGATTTCTACTTCTTCCCCATCACCATTATTACTGTACTAAAGTACTCGCCTTTCACCACCCTCCTGTAATACTGTGGGGCGGGGGGCTGACCTGGACAGTATTGACAGAGAAACATAGAATATGGAAAAAATGGATGGTTGGTCATTTCAAAAATTGATTCATTTTAACCTGAATCAAAATCAACCAACAGTGATGGAACATAAAACTGAGCACGGATCATCGGACATGTTGGTAAATTTCAGCAGATTGTGCTTTCATTCTCTACGGGCACGATCATGCAAGGTGGCGTAAGATGTCCTGTCCCACCCCCCACTTCCTGCCTGCACGTGCTAGCATCTCTGTGTGGCGATTCTAATCGCTGGACACTGCAGATCACTGGGTGCTAGCAATCTCCGCACCACCACTGTAATCATGGCAGATCGCCCAAGTGGGAAATAGCCTAACCAAGTCTGGCAAACTACGCCCTGCGGACCTTATCAGGCCCAGTTAACATTTTCATCTGGCCTGTGCTGTGCTCCCCCTCCACTCATTCTCTGCAATGGTGTCCACCTATGTGACCATCACACTGCTATGTCTCTATGGCAGAGAGGATCAGGTAACATACCTGCAATACCACTGTTTGCCTTCAGCCGACCATACACGACTCGATTTCCCAGTAAATGCTGTGTGTCTGATCACAAGAATCGCTGAATGAACACACAATTGTTTGGGGGATCGATGTGCACCACCTGGGGGAATAGATCCCTGGCCGATACAATTCCGCTCCAAAGTAATGGTGATCGTCCAGGAATACCATCACGTCGGATCCCTGTTTGATCGTAATTTTCTTGGAGCAGGATTGTTTGCTCCAGGTGGGCTGTGTTCAATTCCTGAACGACTGCCACGCACGCCAAACGATCATTTGGTAATCAATGAATGATTGAATTGTGCATGGCTGGCTTTACTTAGTACTTAAGGAGTCTTTCACACTATCTGTGCTTTGTTGTTGTTAGGCACTAGTCATTTTGAGTCTTGGAAATATTTTTCTATTGATAACCAGTGAAACAGAACACATTGAAGCTTTAGCGTCACTTTGCTTCCTGTTACTTTATTTTTAATGTGGCTCACTGTGAGCTCATCCATCTGTCAAATTTAGGAACCCATTTTGTCCCTTGTTCCAAGTACACAATTAATGTAATGAGGCCATCCCTGTTTTCGAGCGGGGCCAAAAACAGGGCTATTGGAGATGACCGTAAACCTATCCAAAGCAGTGCTGCGCCTCCAGCTCCTTCGATATCGCGCTGAGCTCGATAGCTGATCCGTCTCAGGGGCATCGACCCGTGTATGGCAACTTTGCGTTAAGAATTATGTGTATGATAGGGTCGGGTAAGGACACTTGGGATTTTTTTCCTTTGAATTTATTATGCACTCAAAGCATTTCCTATGGGTGCATTAACACACCCATACTTATGATTTATGCTCTGCATTGACATTAAAGTAACATCCCTACAGCGCATGTGGAAAAGCACCCATTGCGTTGAACGCATGTCATTTTACCCTATAATGTTTTTAGGGTAGATATTGCCTTGTATATGAACAAAAACTCCTTTGTCTCCCCTGACAGATCTGCCCGTCTTTGTACACTTAACAGGTGTCACCAAGTGGATGAGAGAAAAGTCAGATCAATATAAATCTAGAATCCTTATATTGGATATTTCATTTATTCTAACTGCTATAGAATGAACCATACATCCTAACAAATTCATGAACATCTGCGGGTAAAAGGATGAATCGCCCCCAAGTTAATCATAACTAATTACTATAATAATGTTTGGTGGTCTTTTCAAAGTTGTGGCTGTCCCTTGGAGTCACATCCAGTATCCAGCTGTATATTTGTCACCAGACTGCCCCTGTAATTGTCACACTGAATCATGCGGCAGAGAAAGCCTTTTCTTCCAGTTCCTGCGCTCTCAGGCATGGAATGTTGGGCTGCACAGTCCGGGCCCCAGCTTGTGTTGGCCATGCAGAAAATAAAAAATTTCTTGTGTGACAATGAGGGAAGATTTAGCTGCTCCATCTCCTGTTGGGGCAGCCTTCATAGAGCTAATAAGCTGCCGTGTCTTGTATTGTTTTGGTGCCGATTGGCCCAGTAATAGCTTGTTGTATCCAGGTACCTGAATGTAAGAGCCAGGACAAGAGTCATTTACCCAAACATTGCGATTCTTTCTGGGTTTATGTTGGCTGCAGACAACTGTCTGGCGTACTTGTCACAACACAATAGGGTGTCTCTGTCAGGAAAACACAATTTATTTTTCTTTGCATAGATTTTTAACCTCATTAACCAAGTAAAAAAAAAATAACCTACAGTTCTGGTACTGTAAAATATTTGACATTTAGGGTATGTTTCCACTTTGTATGTAGATTCCCATGCAATCGACCCCAGATCAATTGAACGGAAATCACACATCGATTCCAGTTCAATGGGCACCTGTTCTTTCCAGCTTGCAGCACGTATGAATCACAACATGCTGTAGAGCTGGGGAGAAGCAGCCTGCCTCACTCACACAGCTTCAGAGTGAGGAGTGCTGGCTCTGCCCCTTTCACACTGACAGCGGATGGCTGAGCAGGAGGCAGGAGCAGCCTCCATGCAAAGTAATGGAGATTGAACTGGGTTTTCCTATATGTTGGAACCCCGTTCAATCGAGTTTCTTCAAGCAGGCTCTATTGATCCCGCTCGAAGGAAGGCACACACGGGTAGATTTGTAAACAGATTAGAGTGCAATCAATCACCGTTGATCAATTGAACTCTTGTATTTTTTTACAGATTTACCCGTGTGTGCCTAGCTTAAGGCCCAGGGGCCAAAACCAACCCTTTAGACTTTTAATACGGCCCTTTGTCACCTTGGTATAAAGATGTTCTAGCCCCCCTCTGCTCATTCCCTGGAATAAGTAGAGATAATGCCTAGAGGACGATTGTTGGGGTCTCCTAAAGGCCGTAGTTTGACTGCAATAAAATATTTATGTTTACTATCAAAAGCCTCTATTTATAAATATTGTTTTATATATAATTTATGTTTTTTAATTCCTGTCTGGGCTATGAGAACTAAGGACACCTATGCCAGGTGGCCATTACAGGCTCTTGCTCTGGCCCTTCTGTTCAATTTTGAAAAACAGTTTTCTCACCCCTGGTGTAGATCCACCCAAGATAATGACTGTTCTTGTCCACCTACTGCTCACCTATTACACTGGAATGTTGAAGTTATTGGTATGAAACATGGTAATTCAGACACCCTAAAGGAAATGCTTCTTTGCTCCAAGACACATTTGCTTTAGGGTGTCTGAATTAAAATGTTTCATACCAATAACTTCAATGTGTAGCACACTAGTGTTGGAATGAGTGGCAGAGACGGCAGAGACATTGCTAAAGTTACATATACATGGTTCGATTGTAGCTAGACTGATTTTCAATTCGATTTTAGATCTTGATATGTTCATTGTTCACCAATCGTAAGCCAATCAGTAGTACCACATGGAAGGTCCGATCGGAATACAACCAAAATCGCTGATTTTAGTTTCGATCAAAAAGCACAGGGACGAGTCATATATAAATGTGTTGCTGAATACAACAGACCCGACATACAATGCTACGATTTTAGTTTTATCAACGCTGATAATTTTCCAACATGTCCGATCACATTACGACCGATGTTTTGATCAGTATCAAACTATTTTTGCCGATCGAAACCATGTGTGCAGCATACGATTTAAGTTTGATCGATATAAACTTTGATCGATTTAGGTTAATCGAATGCTAACGCTATGGAACATATATATGCCTAGCTTAAGTTTGGGGTAGCCAACACACTGGTCACTATCTAGGCTACGTAGGACCTACACTGGATGTAGCCTATCATCTCCCCAATATCGATAATTTACCTGCTAGCGAACAACCAGGGATATTATAAACAGCTGGGAGTCTAGCTTAACATCCAATGAAAGCACTTTTGGGTTGTGCTGGATGTTTGATCTAGCCAAGTACAACCACTGCTTATCAATGTTCAAACAATATATTGACAAAAGGAATGATGAAGTATAAAGCCGGGCATACACAGCTCGATAAAGAAACAGATTAGAGCAACATCAGACGCCGTTCACAGCACCCAATGTTGCTCTAATCTGTTACAAGATTTTAGCCATCCACGGTTCCTTCGAGCAGGATCAATGGATGTTGGAAAACCTTGGTAGAAATCTATTTCTATTTTACTTTATTTCCAAGAGATTCACATTTGATTTGATGTTTTTATTGAATCTATTGTAAATCTCTCATAGATAAATGGATTTCATGAAAACAGAAATGTAGAAACCGAAAACAAAAAGAAACCATTAGGAATTGGTAATATCACTACTTATGTCAGGCTAATCACAGATCCATAATCCATCCATAGACCTGGAACAGGATGCTGTATAAGGGCACAGAAACACGGATGGATTGTTTGCATGAAATCCTTGTTTCTCCTTTAAACACGGTGAACATTTTCTTTTTTAGAGATCCAAAAACCTCTTATTTAAAAACAACGCTGCTTATAACTGAGGACTAGAGCTCTCTAAACAACTGTTTTTCAAACTATATTTATTTTCTAAGCTGCACGTGTAATTACAGAAGCTTTGTGCGTGTCAGCGGTACGCAGAGAAATTTAGCAAGCGTTTTTCAACTTTACAAAGAAAAAAAATATGACTAATTACAGAGTACATATAACTAATATCGCGGAAGTGAGGGAACGCAGGAACTCTACTTCATACAACGCTGTCACCTGACACATCCATACTGAGATACAGTAAAGATTTCCCCCTATAGCCTGAGAGTTATAATTATCAGAGTGCAGAACCCAGCGCAGGTATTATCTAATGCTTTTTATCCAATACAATTAACCAGAATAAAATGTACTCACATTTGGCCCTGATTTACTAAAACATATGCGGAATAAACGATCACAGCCTCCATTGCTCAGACTGGAAGAAATGCAGTAACATAATCCCAGAGCTCTGCTTCCTCTATCCCACATCAACTAAAAAAGAACTCATTCAGGTTCCCCGCTTGGTGTTTCTGTTCCCAAGTGTGAGATTTCACCCCACTTCTGATGTGGTGACCGTAAGCATTTCTTCTCTAAGCCTGGGTCTACACTAGGTTTTTTTCCTTGCATTAGCCGCGCGCATACACAGAGAAAACCAAGCGGTAAGAACATGATATGAAAAACGGTGTACCAGTCTGTACTGGTGCATATACCGCCCATAACTCTTACGCAGACGCACCAGAGCCACATAATTGATTGATTATCAATGGACACATTGATAAATACCTAAAACATGTATTGCTAATAACAAGCAAAATGTGCCTGATGAGTTTCCAGGTGCGGTTTGCTCATGAAAAGTAATAGGCCCAGTATTGCCAATATTGCGAATAGCGCACACTAAAATTATATGAACAGCACCCATATAGCAGGCGTACATCATAAACCCACAGTGTATGTGTAGAGCCAGCCTAAAGCAGGGAACACAGGTATAGATATGGACCAGATCGATGTGTGCTCATGGCCATCTGTCTGGCCCATATGCGGCCATCCCTGTTTTCGAGTGAATAAATCCCGGTCGAAAACAGGGATATTGGACATGACCGCAAACCACAGTTTGTGTCCATTACTTTGCATGGAGACCACAGGGCAGTCGTGTGTCTCCAGCTCCTCCGATATCTGACAGCAGCGTGACGACGTCATCACACTGCTGCTGGTAACCTCGAACGTCTCCTTTATCGAGCCAAATGTGTCAAACATTTGTGAACACATACAATCTATGTGCACAGGCATCAGAGTTTGTGTTTTTCTGTGGTTTGTACCATGCGACATGATAGGAGAATGTGTAAAAGGGTCTTATAGTATATCACAAAAATGTGCATTAAAAAAACTAAGGGAAAATACTTAGTGTTCTTTTTAGCAAATTCACACATATAAAACTTAGAATTCTGCCAAACTAAACCAAAACTGGAATAGAGACCTGAATTATTCTCAGAATTAGATCATAAACCCATGTGAATGCCAATCTCTCCTTTTAACTACACCGTTAGTCATCATCTTCAATTAGTCACCCTAACTTCTGCTAAAATCCTCTTATATAAACACCATCTAACACACAGAATTTTTCTTCTTCTCTTTACATGGAAATGCAAAACTTAGCTTGAACTGAAAATGTCATAACTCATTTAAGCCAATGTAAGCACAGCTCAGGTCATACATTTTTAGTTTGTTTAGAACTTTTTCATTTTCATTATAGAACTTCATCCATCCTAAACCTCTCCTGTAGTATGGTCATTTGTACCGGGTTTGTTTACACTCTCCATGTCCAAGCAGTATAGCCCCATCGGCATTTAGTGGGCTTGTCTATCATTTTGTAAAGTCTATGGCATGGGTGGGCAAACTTTTTGACTCATGGGCCACATTGGCTTCTTAAATTTGATAAAGGACCAAGAGCTTGTAATGGCCGACTCGCCATAGGTGTGCCAATGCGATCCATCGCCGACATCACTAATGATGTATGATAGGCGATCAATGTGACAGGGACATTGTAAGGGCAGAAAAGATGGGCCCTGCTCTCCCATGTCATATTCTGCATCAGAAAATGAAAGTACATAACTAATAATAATTGTATTGACATTTGTGGTTGTGTTTAATGCATAGTTCTGCTGACGTGTAATTAAGTTGCAATCTATTGGAACGGATGATTGGGGTACGTTACTCTGGTCTCTAATAAGTAGTAGTGGAAATATTGGCTTTTAAGTCTAGGGCTACACTATCCGTTTTAGCGGAGTGCAACCCATTGACCACAGCTCCCGATCCATCGGTCCGAGCCTCCGTCAAGTTGATGTCGATGCAGCCCATCTGCACAGGAACGTAACAGGCTTGAGCTGGCAGCAAATGTGGAGCCCTAGCCTTATACTTTCACATATACTTATGTATATCTCCAGGAGGGTTTTCTATTTCATAGTTCATGTTTTATTTTATATGATACTTTGAGTATGCCTTATTTTGGGTTCTGTATTTCTTTGGCACCGATTGGCAGTTTTGGCAGGATGGGGAGGGTATACAATTATTTTTCCTAGGCAGGAACATTAGAGATTAATATTATTTTGTCTATAAACACTGAAAATGAAAAACAAACATGCAATCTCTGGGGGGGGGGGGGGGGGCGACAAAACATTTAACCTAATAAAAGAATCTATTGAAAATGAAAGCACCGATGTGGAAGTAAAGGCGTATGAAATGGAACTTGCTCTTTAGGAATGATTACCATGTGTAATACTTGTGTCACTTACTAAATAGGATTAGCATAGAAACAAGTGCTGCAAGTGTCAGCTGCCCATTTCCAGTGATACACGAAATGTCAAAACACCGTCGTGGATGACCTTAATGTTCAGAGAGGGGAGAAAAGAGGGTGGGTAAGCAGTGGCGAGGGAAAGGATTAAAGATACAAAATGTTTACCTACTTCTTTTGAAGTTCACTTTCTTTTAGCAATCTGAAGTGTTTCCAATGTTGGATACTGGAGATTCAAAACTGTTTTAGAAAGGCCCCCATACACCTTACAATCTTTCCATACAATTTCTGTACAATCAAATTTTGTTCTACCAAAACCATGTAATATGAGGACCTTTCTAATCCTTCCAATCACTATTGTATTGTATTGTATTCTATCGGGGAGGACCCGGCACTACATAGCAGTGATGTATACCTTCCAATCACTATGTATTCTATCAGGGAGGACCCGGCACTACATAGCAGTGATATATACATTCCAATCACTATGTATTCTATCAGGAAGGACCCGGCACTACACAGTTGTTGGTAGATCTAATGGAGATTGTATGGATCGATCTTAAGCTGGCCATACACCTTTAGATCTCTCTGTCAGATATCCTTTAGATCTACCAACAACTATGTAGTGTCAGGTCCTCTGCGATTGCACACAGGTAGACTTGATGGTATAGAAAGTCCCTCATATTACATGGTTTGGGTAAAACAAAATGAGATCTAAAGGAAATCTGACAGAGAAATCTAAAGGTGTATGGGGACCCTTAAGGTGTATAGGGGGCTGAAGTCAGCACCATTTCTGTTTTGATTCATATACTGCACTGCGGGATGCAGACACAACTAATATGTCTATACTTTCATGAACTTGTGACTTCAGAAATACAGAGGGACAATATTTCAAGATTTCACCTAAGGGGTGTTCTCACGCTGCATTATGTTACGCTGATGTATGCAAAACAGGTTTCTGGAAAGAAAAACAAATTTTTTTTGGGGGGGTTGGCACAGACAATCTTGGTGTTGGTTTTTATTGGACTCTATATCATTTACAGAACTGACAACAGCAGTTTCATGTTTTAGAAGTTTCTATAGACAAAGGAGAAAATGACATGGGCCGACTACATGGACCTCTCCAACCTGTTCAACACTCTGATTATTCAGGTAATACTAGCACAGAAACAGTGATGACAAGAAATGCTCGCAAACTATGGTTGCCCCGAGCTATATGTGTAAATATGAAAAAGCAAACAGCTCCTATATATATGAAAGGTAAAAAATCTGCTTTAATAACTACAAATATGCAGCACAGACGTCAGTACTACATTCATGTAAGTGGCTGACACGTAAAGGCTAAGGTGTCATTTAAACGCACTTTACCCTTGGACAAGATTTGTGTATTTAGTCGGTGCACTCATCACAGAGCTATAAGCTTGTACTTCCTGAGGAGCCGCCGGAAACCCACGCTGTTTTCTCTGTACTGAAACCATAAAGCAAATTACCAAACATTTTCCTATTTATGGTCACTCATGTCTGCCGACTGAGACTCGCTTCTTCTCAACCACTCAGTCTGTGGGTTCCTGTAAATGCTAATTCCATCCGTCTGTAAAGGAAGTTCTCTCTAAAGCTGGTCACACTAGGAGAATAGTTCACAGACAATCAATCAAACATATCTACCTAACCACTATTCCTAAGAGAACATATCTGGTGATCCTGCCATTTACTTTGTCTGACCCACTCCTAGTGTCCACGCTCTGCAAGAGTGCTGCAAATCTGAACGTTCTCCGATCTCTCACACAGATCTGAATTGTATGTTTGCATTTCCTCTTTTCACTGCACATTTAGGTTAAATCTACAGCCTGGTCTGCAGCAGCCGGAGAAACGACCTCTCACAAGTGCCGGCAAACTTGTGCAGGAGCTCGGGGGTCGTTTAGATAATATGGGTCGGCATATGGGTCGAAAGCCTGAAAACCAGACTGGCGGATGCCTAATGTCACATTGCCTTAACAAGTCGTTCTTTGAACAACAGTGTAAAAGGGCCCTATAGCAGGGTACAGACCTGCACATATGGGCCAAATCGATGGCCACTTCGAGCACTGTGCGTGCTCACGGCCATCTATCTGGCTCATATAATATGCGCCCATCGCTGTTTTCGAGCGGGACAAATCAATCGAAAACAGCCATATCGGACATGACCGTAAATACGGATGATGTCTGATGCTTTGCATAGAGACCACTGGTCTCCAGGCAAAGCTTCAGCTGAGCCGGGGAGAGAGAAGAGCCGTCTCCACAGCTCCGCCGATATCTAACAGCAGCGTGATGACATCATCATGTTGATGCAAGGTACATCGGATGGCTCCAATATCGAGCCGTCTGTACCCTGCTTTAAAGTAATCCAGTGACCTAAATTCTCCAATCTATACTTGGGTCATGTGACCTGTAAACACTGTGGTACCTTCAACAAGCCAGGTCCCTGTAGTTAATGAGGTATACGAGTCTTATGACCAAAATACGACTAATAAATGGTGTGTCTGCTTTTTGGAACACAGTGAATTAATTTACATTTTCATTATTTGTTGAAAAGATGTTCTTTATTTATATAGCATTCCCACAGTACACCCAGATACTCAAGGGCACTCAAAAACAAGTTCTCAAATGTAAGCACACTCCCTTAGATTGACCATTGGCTGTTGGGCAAGTCACAATCTAAATGCTATATTTACTTATAGATAAAGTCCACACAAACTACAACTACAGGAGAAACACTGTTGATTGGGGAATGCTTTATCACCAGGGGTGCACATAACTTTTTTAGTTAGCTCCTCAGATGAGTACCAGGAGAAGACGTCTCCATCCACAGGTCACCAACTGGCTTTGGGTCACATGTAACTCTTACAGTACACAGTACGTTTGAACCCCCAGATCTCATACCTCAGTAGTACAACCCTGACATTTTCTGGGTTAGTAACTAACCCTGGAGACTACCAGATTTTACATTTACATATGCCTGCTCTGACTTTCATCCAGATCTCCAACACTCTTTATAATCCGATCTTTTTTTCTGGATTATTAATTTACATTCCCAATTTCACACCCCTAACTACAACTTTTCATAGTTATTCATGTTTATCTGCGGTTATCCAAGTATAAATAACTTGTATACATTTAGCTGCGGCCGCCCAATCACGGAGTGGCTCCAAGTTTTTAGTACACATATGAGCTGTGTAACAATAATGCAGGTACGCATAGCTAGTTTTTGGCCACTTTTGAGTACCATAGTACCACTTATGTGCCCCCCCCGGTTTATAGTCATCATGAAACAGTACTGAGGCCTATGCACATGAGATGAGCTCACAATTTTGGAGACATGGAGAATGAGCTTACTTGCTGTAGTACACCATAACCCAAAAGTCAGGTCATCTACTGCTAAAGTCATAGTCGAGTCGACTAGTCAGTTGAGGACGTCATCACACAGACACAGAGGACGAACACAAGTGTCCAACAAAACATAGGCTAATACCTTAAATTTGTGGTAGATTTAAGTGCAAAACAGTAACTGAGTTCAGCTTAAACCACAGCAGCAAACATGCACAGTAGTCAACACTACTGACATTGTCATTATAGCACATTGTCATTATAAAATAAAGATAACTGTCAAGCTCTTCAATGTGTTTCGGATATGATGACTCACGGCCGTGCGAGCATCTCCATTGTTAGCCTGCGGATAGATGTTTCAGATGTATATTGGTACTTTGATTGTACTTCAACGTGGACTTGCAGAATGTGCAGATCACTGTGCGGTTTGCGTTGTCTAGAGGAAAGTATTTCCATACTTGTGATGTGTATCTGTCACCTAATGCCTCTGCAGACATGTCTCTCTCTGAACATTTTTTCAGTGAAGCGCAATTTGCACAATGCAATTTCAAATTGCACGTGCCAATCGCAGGTGGTCACATCCATTTACATGAGCTTACTGATCGCCCCGGATCACGTCCTATAGACATGAATGGACGCAATCAAAAATCACGCGTAGCCGATCAGGTGTGATCAGGGGCGTCTTGCATAATGCACTTTTTTTTTAAAATCGCATCGCCTGGTCAATTGTGACGCGGCTGATCGCTCTAGTGGGAGCAAGCCCTAACCCAGAGACAGAGGCAGAAACTGCTTTGTCTATACAAGAGAACATACAGAAACAGAAAAAACCCACCAGACTTCTTTCAGGAGTCAGCGACTTGCGCCTCTGAAGTCGGGCAGTCTACTAGTTGACTTTCCATGAATGTTCTAGTGGTCATAGAGAAAACAAGGACATACATCAGTTTTTGTTTCTGGTGGCAAAATAGTCTACTGCCAAAATGTCACTCTTTGTTGCAACTAGTCCTTTGATGTCATTTAAGATAAAACATGTACTACTCTTTGTAGACATGCACAGTGATTTAACACATTCACGGCCCCAACAAAGGGCACTGAAAGGCCAGACATGGAGATACTACATATACTAAACAGTACCCAGTTTTATACTAAACAGTACCCAGTTTTATACTCAATAAGGTAATCTGCAATGTCCTAGTAATGGTATTAGGCTCTTTTTGCATGTGAACTGCATGACTCCTGTTACATTAAACCTTTGCTAGTTCTTGTTCCATCCTACTAGTAAATGCTACAGTGCGGCTCTGAAAGCATGAAGCCCTACAGACCATCTATTCTTCTACAGAAACAATGATCCGCAACCTGACAAGAAAAACTGCATACAAAGAATCTTATAAAAATAAAGAGTACTGGATATAGTCATGAAGGCAGGAATAAACTTTTATGAGAAAGCCGTCATCTGACAACATAAGATTTATATTCTTGTTCCTTACCTAGCAAGTGACAGTTCTGTGGGCACAGACATCTCATTAATGAGGGGAGGATATTTATGGAAATATGAATTCCACAACTGCTGAAATATTCTCCTTTATACCATTGTGTGTTGACAGACTTGGGGAAAAAAGGTTGCAACAGGTCTCATTCCAATCAGAAGCTAAGGGACAAGAATTCACTGGTAGGAGTTGCGTCATACGCAATGTCACGATCAGCAAAAGAACAATCCTAGCACAAGCTGTCACACTTATTTCATAGTAGATATTTAACATATATTCAACCAAAATATATTTAAAAAAAGAAGCATATTTAAATGGAAAAATCCTTAAATCTTTTGTGCACAAAGATGCAATTAAGATAGATGCCTCATTCATTTGGGTACACGCAACGTATTTGTAAGCTTCACACTTGTACACAACAGAGGCCAGGACGAGAAGAATGGCAGAAACATCATTATCCAGCTAGAACAGTTCCTTTGTTGCCGTACGTTTTCTATCAAAGACACCTGAACATACGGATGAATTGAGACGGTGATGAACATTATCTCTTAGTACAACATATTGTATATGTGGCATTCACAGCCCCTGGACGTTGAAACAACTCTATTGAATTGAATGGAAATGGTCATGTGAGGGTTGGTACTGTTTCTACATAGCTGATAAGCTGATTTGAGCCCAGGGTCAAAGTGTCAAGAGAAGACCCTGCTCACATGCATATGGAGCTGCATGAGCAGATTTTTAAACCTTTTATTATTTCTGCATTTTCACATACTCCCTGCACTGGGGCCCCCCACTCTAAGGCTAGGTTTCCACAGCAGTATGGGCTGCGCTGACACCGCCAGCGTTAATTGCATACCTTGACGGGGATAGGTGCAGTAGGCATGTATATATGGATGGGCTGCATGGACATCCCTGTCAAGGTACGCGATTAACACAGGGGGTAGCAGTGCAGCCCATAACACAATGGAAACCTAGCCTAATATATTCACTTGTACAGTCCCTTACTGCTTATTCTGAGTCAGAAATTAAAAGAAGATGGATAGCCATATTGCAGGGGACATTTGAGCAATTGTGCAGGGTGCCTGTTGGATGGAAGACGGAAAAATAATTTAAACAACGGTCTTGTCGGTCTATTTCTAAGGCCTTTTTTTACATCACCAAAAAGTAAAAGTCCATGAGACCGGAACCTTGAGGAGAAGAGGGCCCCTACCTTAACGACTTCTCCCATTTGTTGCGGTATGGCATTAGGTCTGGTTGTGCTTTGGAGGAGGCTGGCTTATTGCTTGGTTCCCCTTCTCCAGCCCGCCAGACCCTGCAATAAAGGAGGGTCTGGTTATGGACTGGAGGGGGCCCACTCCATTTTTAACTTATAGCATAAGAAGTTGCATGTGCAGAAGAGATCTGGATGAAGGGGAATATTTGCCCTTAAATCAATTTTTACAGAAATCGTATAGCCAGTTTTCAGACCTCTGCACCAATGTGCAATTACAGATAAAACCAGACAATGATAAACGCAGCTTTTTACCAACCTCCGTGTGAAATTAAAGCTCAGCAGCAGCTAGACTACAGCACAAGGTAATGCTGGCCATACACTCTGAGATAAAAATTAGGATAGATTAAAACCAACCAATA
>CM070038.1:69092313-69114895 GCA_036250615.1 Ptychadena robeensis
CATGCAGTGTGAATCCCCTCACACCGGGTGTGCAAGAGATGATTGAGGAATCCGCTGTGTCACATAAGGCATGGTAGATCCCTTCTCACAACCTGGTTGTGCAAGAGGACCTGGCTGTCCCATGTGTCACAGGCATGTAATCATACTCACACTGGTGTGCAAGAGGATGGCTCCAGTGTCACAGCATGCTAATCCACTTCACACCGGTTGTGCAAGAGGATGGCTGCTGTGTCACAAGGCATGTAATCCCCTTACCCGCGGTGTGAAGAGGCTGTGGCTGTGTCAGCATGTAATTCCCCTCACACCGGGTGTTCAAGAGGCTGGCTGCTGTGTCACAGGGCATGTAATCCCCCTCACACCAGGTGTGCAAGGGATGGCTGCTGTGTCCAGCAGGTAACCCCTCACAAGGGGTGTAGGCAGAGAGATGGCCTGCTGCTGTCCAGACATGTAACCCCTCACACTGGGTTGTGCAAGGGATGGCTGCTGTGTCACAGGCATGTTATCTCATCTCACATGGGTGTGCAAGAGCGATGGCTGCTGTGGTCACAGGCATAATCCCCTCACACGGTGTGCAAGAGGATGAGCTGCTGTTTCACAGGCATGTAATCCCCTCACACCGGTGTGTCAAGAGGATGGCTCTGTGGCATCACGGCATGTAATCCCCTCACACGGGTGTGCAAGAGGCTGGTTGCTGTGTCCAGGCATGTATCCCTCACACGGGTGTGATAGAGGATGGCTGCTTGTCACATGCATGTAATCCAATAGCACCGGGTTGTCAAGAGGATGGCTGCTTGCCATGTCGACAGTAGTCCCCCTCCACACCGGGTGTTCAAGAGATGGCTGCTGTGTCGCCAAGCATGTAATCTCCTCACACGGGTGTGCAAGAGGATGGCTCTGTGTCACAGGCATGGATACCCTTACACGACCGGGTGTGCAAGAGGATGGCTGCTGTGTCAGGCAGCTGTAATCCCTCACACTGGTGTGGTGCAAGAGGTGGCTGCTGTTCACACATGCGTAATCCCCTCACACCAGGGTGTGCAAGTAGCGATGGCTGCTGTGTCACAAGCATGTAATCCCCTCACACTCTGTGTGCAAGGAAGGCTGCTGTGTCACATGCATGTATCCCCTCACGACCGGTGTGCAAGAGGGATGGCTGCTTGTCATCATGCTATGTAATCCCCTCACACCGGGTGTGCAAAGGAGCCGCTGCTGTGTCACAGGCATGTAATCCTCACACCGGGTGTGCAAGAGGTATGGCTGCTGTGTCACAGCGCATGTAATCCTCATCTGGTGTGCAAGAGGATGGCTCTTGTGTCACATGCATGTAGTCCCTCACACCGGGTGTGCAAGAGAATGGCTGCTGTTGTCACATGCATGTAATCCCTCCACACCGGGTGTGCAAGAGGAGTGCTGCTGTGTCACAGGCATGTTCCCCTCACTCGGTTGTGCAGAGGCTGGCTTGCTGTGTCACAGCATGTAATCCCCTCACACGGGTGTGCCAAGAGGATGGCTCGTGTCACAGCATGTAATCCCCTCAAACCAGGTGTGCAAGAGGATGGCTGCTGTGTCACAGCATGTAATCCCCTTACCCACCAGGTGTGCAGAGGCCTGCATGGAGCTGTGTCAGGCGTGCGTGAATCCCAATAACACAGCGTGTTCAAGAGGATGGCTGCTGTGTCCAGCATGTAAGCGCACCTCACACCACGGGTGTGCAAGAGGATGGCTCGTGTCACAAGCATGTAATCCATCACATGGGTGTGGCAAGAGGTATGGCTGCTGTGTCACAGGCATGTTAACCTCTCACACAGTGTGTGCAGAGGATGCTGTGGTCACAAGCATGTAATCCCTCACACCGGGGTGTGCAAGAGGTGGCTGCTGTGTCACTGCATAAAATCCCTCACATCGGCTGTGTTCACGAGGACTGGCTTGCTGTTGTCACAGGCATGTAATCCCTCACACCGTGGGGTGCAGAGGATGGCTGCCTGTGTCACGGCATGTAATCCCCTCACACGGGTGTGCAAGAGGCTGGTGCGTGTCACAGGCATGTACTCATCTCACACTGGGGTGTGCAAGAGAATGGCTGCTGTGTCACAGGCATGTAATTCCCTCACACTGGGGTGCAAGAGGATGGACTGTGTGTCACAGGCAGTTAATCCTCTCACACCGGGCGTGCTGCAGTGGGCATGGTTGCGGGTGTCAGCAGCGTATGTAATCCCCTCACACCGGGTGTCAAGAGGCTGGATGCTGTGTCACAGGCGATTCATCCCCTCACAAACCGGGGTGGGGCAGGCGCGTGTGCAAGAGGACTGGCCTGCTGTGTCGCATAGGCATTGGTAATCCCGCCCCTCAACACACCGGTTGGATGAGGCCAAGGATGGCTAGTGCTGTGTCCACAGTGCATGTAATCATCTCCTTACCATCCGGGTGTGCAAGTAGGAGTGGCCTCGCTAGTGTCACATGGCTATGATAAATACCCCTTCACATCGGGTGTGCAAGAGGCCTAGTGCTGTTACAGGCATTTAAGCCCCTCACAAAGCCGGGTGTGCAAGAGGATGGCTGCTGTGTCACAGCATCATGTAGATCTCCCTCACACCAGGGTGTGGCAACAGAGGCTAGTGGCTCCAGTGTCACAGGGCATGTTAAACTCATCTCATCACAGCTGGCTTTGTGCAAGAGGCCTGAGTTGGCGGTCCAGTGTCAGCAAAGCATCCCGTAATCCCACTCACACATGGGTGTTGCCCAAGAGGCATGGCCTGTCTGTGTCACATGGCATGGTAAGTCCTCCTCACACCAGGTAGTGCAAGAGGAATGGCTGCTGATGTCTACAGTGTACATGTATGTCATCCCCTCACAACCGGGTGTTGCAAGAGGATGGACTGCTGTGTCAGCAATGCAATGTACATCCCCTCACACTGGCCAACCGGGTGTGCTAGAGAATGGCTTAGCTGTGTGTCCCACATGGCATGTGTATCATCTCCTTCACACACTGGCGTAGTGCAACGGAGGATGAGCTCCATTGTCACATACATGGCTCATTTATCCCCTCTCACCCAATGGGTGTGCCAAGAGGATGCGCGTTCTTGGGTCACATGGCATGTCTATCTCCTCAAACGCCCAGGTGTGCAAGAGGAATGGCTGCTCAGTGGTCAACAGCATGTAAATCCCCTTACACCGGGGTGCTGCAAGAGAGCTGGTGCAGGCTGTCAGGCATGTATGTAATCCCTGCTCACCACAGGGTGTGCAAGAGAATGGTACTGGCTCTGTGTCCACATGCATGTATCCCCTCACACCGGAGGTGTGCAAAGGAGGATGTGCTGCTTGATGTCTCAGGCATGTATCTCCCCACAACCCGGTTGTGCAATAGGGGGCTGCTGGTGCATCAAGCATGTATCGCCCTTCACACGGTTGCTGCCAAGAGGCAATGAGCTGCTGTGTCACACTGCCATGTGAATCATCCCTTACATACACTGCGGGTGCGCGCATAGAGGATGGACTCCAGGCTATTGGTCACATGGCTATGTAATTCCAGCCTCACACAGCCGGGTGTGCAAGGGTAATGGACTGCTGTGTCACAGGCATGTAATCCCGCCTTACCCACTGGTGATGCAAGATGGCATGGCTGCTGATGTCAGGCTTATGTAATCACACCTCACCCGGCTCACACTTGATACCCGTGTTTTGCAATGAGGCAATGGCTGCCTGATGTACCACAATGCCCATGTAATCCACTCACACACCAGGTGGTTTTGGCAAGAGGCTATGGCTGCTGTGTTCTACATAGTCATGTAATCCCCTCCACTAGCGGCCCTGTGTTTTCAAGATGGATAGGACTGTGACCTGGGGATGTCTTGTATTTCCAGGCATGTGCATGTAACCATCATCAAATCACACTGGGGATGTGCAAGAGCGATGGTGCCTTCCAGTATGTCACAAGTGCATTGTAATTCCAATCACACTGCAACACAAGGTGTTGCAAGCGGGAGATGGCTCTGCGTGTCACATGCCATAAAATACCCTAACATCGGCTGTGCCAAGAGGATCGGCTTCTGTTTCACAGGCATTGAAGTCCTCACGTCTCCGTCACACCGGCGTGTGGCAAAGAGGAGTGGCTGCTCAGTGTCCCCTAAAGGCATGTAATCCCTCACACCGGGCCTGTACCCCATTTTGCTGCAAGAGGCTGGTTGCTGTGATCATGCAGGCATGTTAATCATTCCCCTCACAATGCCGGTGTGTTTCAAGAGAATGCTTGCTTCCATGTGTCCACAGGCCATGTAATACCACTACCACCGGCATAGTGTGCAAGAGGATGGCTTGCTGTGTCACAGATCCTGTACTCCCCCTCACAACGGTGTGCAGAGGATGGCTGCTGTTCACAGGCATTTTAACCTCTCACGGGAGCCGGGTGTGCAAGAGGGCTGGTATGCTGCTGGTGTCCCAGGAGCATGTAATTCCTATTCCCTCACACCTGGAGTGTGTTTGCACAGAGGCATCGGCTGCTGTTGTCACAGGCCATGCATAAAATCCCTCTCACACATCAGGTCTGTGCCCAAGAGGATGGCTGCTCTGTGTTCAAATCAGCATCTGCATGTAAAAAATCCCCTCAACACCGGGGTCGTGCAAGAGGATATGGCTGCTGTGTCACAATGCATGTACATCCCCTCACACTCGAGTGTGTGCCACAAGAAGGACTGGTGCTGTGTCACAGGCATGTTAAATCCATCATCTCACACCACTGGGTGTGACAAGAGGAATGGCTGCATGCTGCCTGTCCCAAAAACAAGCATTGTATTCCCTCACACGTGGGTGTGCAAACAGGATGGTACTGTGTCACAGGCATGTTAACCTCTCACATCGGGTGTGCGATCCGGAGGTCTGCTGGGGCTCACATTTATGTATAATCCCCTCACACGGGGTGTGCAAGAGGCTGGTGACTGGGTCTATAGGAACATGGTAATATATCACACCGCGGTGGCTGCAAGAGGATGGCTCACAGCTGCCAAGGCATGTAATCCCCCAAACCGAGGTGTGCCACGAGGATGGCTGCGTTGTACACAGGCAGGTAACCCCCTCACACCAGGTGTGCAGGAGGATGGCTGCTGATGTCAAAGCATGTAATCCCCTCACACTGAGGTGACCAAGAGGATGGCTGCTGTGTCACAGGCATGTTAACCACTCACACCGGGATGTGCCAAGAGAGATGCATGCTGTGTCACAGGCATGTTTATCTCCTCACACATGAGGGGTGCAAGGAGGAGGGCTGCTTGTGTCCACATGCAGTCATCCCCTCACATCGGCTGTTGCAAGAGGATGGCTTCTGTTTCACAGGCATTAATCCCCTCACACCGGGTGTGAAAAAGGAGGGCCTGCTGTCGTCACATGCCAGTGTAATCCTCCACACTGGGTGCTGCAGAGGCTGGTGACTGTGTCACAGGACAGGTAATCCCCTCACACGGGTGGTGCATGAGTATGGCTTCCCCTCTCATCCCCCCCACCACACCCTCCATCACATCCCCCCCCTCCCCCCCTTCCCACCGCCCCCGCCACCCCCTCATTCCTCTCGCCCCCCCTAAACACCTATCCTGACACCACTCTCCCCCTCACATCCTCCTTTCTTTCCTTCTCCCCCCTCACGCCTCCCTCATACCACTTCCCCAACCCCCCCCCCCCCCCACCCCACCCCTCCCCCACGTCGCTCTATCACCAACACCACACCTCCCCTCCGTACCTTATTCTCCACTTCTTCATCGTCCACACACACCACCCCACTCATTAACTTTCGCCGCTCCTTCTCACCCCTCATCGGATCCCATCTTCAACCCACAACCTCTCAATAATCAGCCCCCTCTTCCTTTCCTCCTCCATAACCCTCTACTGGACCCTTACTCCCCGCACCAACTACCCGCACCGATACCCCAAGTCCCCCTACCCTCGCCGCCCCACCTCCCCGTTCTATCACCTCATGAAAAGCCACACCAACTCCACCTATAAAGACCTTTTACCTACGCAGTTGCCAGATCCATCTCTACCCCTACACTGCGACGCTCCACCCAACCCCCATCCATCACGGCCTCCCTTACACCATACGGATCACCACCCTGCGCCACCCCCCCCATCCCCTCTCCCTCAGCAATCCCACGCTCCACTCTAACATCTTTCCCCTCCCGTTCCACCCGTTCCCCTGCTTACCCCACATCGCCCCTCGGACCACGCCAATTCTCCCAACCCATTCCCCGACATTCCCCCCCCAAAAGCCTGATCACGAACCGGCCCCCCCCTACTCCCTCCCACATGACCCACAGACACTTTACCAAACCCCCCCCACCTCAGTCCCCCATCTTTCCGCCTACCCACTCCTAATCAACCCCCCTTACTCATCAACCCTTTAAAAAGTTCAATACCTCCTCCTCATTCATACTCTTTTCCACCTACTTCAGCCCTGTTATCACGCTATCCCCATACCTCCTCTTGCCGTTCAGATCGCTCAACCCTTCAGCCCATGCCACAGCGCCACGTTAGATTTATCACCCCCTCCGTCCGCTTCGTGGCATCGCTCCCAAACCCCTCCCCCCCCAACAGTTATATGCTTTATCCGCTCCCCCCCCAGCCCTTTCCCTCCCCCCCCGCACTCATCCTTTCCTTCACACAACCCTCTACCCCCAATCAGCTCCCACCTACGTCACCATTTAAAAGCTTTACTGGTCGCTTTTGTCTGAACAACCTACGTTGCAGCTCACTCTCCCCAGCCTGTGCCGCATAGAGAATCAACGTCGTGGGTCGGCAGGTCCCGCGGTACACACTTGGGGTGGGACTGTGGCGAAGTATGCCTGGAGTGTTGGTGCTGGTAGGAAGACCCGGGGCGACACCGCAAAGAAAGGAGTTTGGACCGAGGAAGGGAATTCCCTTGCCCGTTGTGTCACAGGCATATAATCCCCCCACACCGGAGTGTGCAAGAGGATGGCTGCTGTGAGCACAGGCATGTTAATTCCCCTCACATGCGGTGTGCAAAGAGCGATGGACATATGCTGTGTACAGGCATGTAATCCCCCACACCGGGGTGCAAGAGGATAGCTTCTGTGTCTCATGAAGGTTGTATCCTCACACCTGTGTGCAAGAGGATGGCTGCTGTCGCCACATGCATTGTAATCCTCTCACACTGCGGGGCAAGAGGATGCGCTGCCTGTTCACAGGCATAGTAATCTCTCACACCGGGTTTGTGCCAGAGGATAGGCTGCTGTTGTCACATGCATGTAATCCACGCACACCGGGGGTGCCCAAGATGATGGGCTGCTGTGTCAAGGCATGGTAGTCCTCTCACACCGGGTGTGCAAGAGGATGGCTGCCTGTGTCACAGCTGTAATCCCCTTACACCGGGTGCTGCAAGAGGCTGGCCTGCTGTGTCGGATGACATGTAATCCCCTCACACCGTGTGTTGCAAAGAGAGTGCTGCTGTCACAGGCATATGTAATAATCTCACACTGCGGTGTTGCAAGAGGATGGCCTCCAGATGTCACAGGCATGTCTCCCTCACACCAGGTGTGCCAAGGATGGCTGCTGTTGGTCACAAGCATAATCCTCTCAACCGGGTGTGCGACTAAGAGGATTGGCCTTCGCATGCTGTGTCACAGGACATGTAATCCTCTAACACCGGTTTGTGCGACAGGATGTATGACTGGTGTCACAGTTACATACATATGACACAGCAGACATCCTGTCGCACCACGGTGTGCACAAGAGGCTAGTGTGGTCACAGGCATGTAATCTATACTCACACTGGGTGTGCCAATGAGGATGGACACCTCCAGGTCACAGCATGTATCCCCTCACACCGGGTGTGCCAGAGGTGGTGATGTTTCAAGGCATGTAATACTCTCACACAGGGGTGTGCCAAGAGGATGGGCTGCTGCTGTCAAAGGCATGTATCCACTCACACCGGGTGTGCAATGAGGTGGCTGCTGGTACAGGACATGTAATCCCCCTTACCCGGGGTGTGCAAGAGGCTGGTGCCGCAGTGTTTGTCAGCGCATGCCATAATCCCCGCAAACCGGGTTGTTCAAGAGGCTGGATGCTGCATGTCACAGGGGGCATAATCCCCTCACACCGGGTGTCGCAAGAGGATGGCCTGCTGTTCACATGCATGTAATCCCCTTATACAGAGCGTGTGCAAGGAGGGAGGGCTGCCTATGGCCACATGCCATTACGTATGTAATCCCCTCACACGGCGTTTCGTGCAAGAGGATGTGCCCTCGGTGTCGCATGCTGTAATCCCCGTAACACCCGGGTGGGCAAGGGACCGAGTGCTGGCACAGGGATGTAATCATCTCACACCATCGGGTGTGACAAGAGGATGGCCTCGGCTCTAGCTTGGTCACAAGCATGTAATCGCCCTCCACAACTGGTGTGTGTGCAACAAAGCGAGGCAGTGGCATGCCTGTGTCACAGGACATTTGTCGTAACCGTCCTCACACCCGAGCTATAGCCCCTTGTGTGCAAAGAGGATGGCATGCTGCAGTGTCACACAGGCCATGGTACGAATCCCTCTTACCACTGGGGTGTGCAACGAGGACTGGCTTAGCTGTGTCACAGGACATGTTAATCCCTCTGCACATACGGTGGGCTGGTTGCGAAGAGGATGTGCTGCTGTCGTCAACAGGTCATGTAATCCCCCTCACACTGCAGCGTGGGCAGAGGCTGGATTGCTGCTGTTGATTCAGAGGCATGCTAGACTCAGTCTCCATCACAACGGCAGGTGTGCAAGAGGATGGCTCCACGCTGTGTCACATAGGACATTGTAATCCCCCTCAACCACCTTGGTGTGTGCAAGCCGAGAATGCCGCTGCCACTGTGTGTCACAGGCATGTGATAACCTTTACACCGGCCCCCCTCACACCAGGTGTGCACGCAAGAGGAATGGTGACTGCTATGTCACAAGTTGCCGGATGTAATCCCCTCCAAACCTGGGGCTGTGGCAAGAGGATGGACTGGCTCGTGTTCAACCGAGCAGGTGTAATCCCTATCACACCGGGGTGTGCAAGAGGATGGCTGTCGTGTCACAGTGACCCATAGTTAATCTCCCTCGACACTGGGTGCTCGTGGCAAGCAGGAATGGATGCGGTATGTAAACACATGATTGATGTTAACATCCCCTCACACGCTGGTGTTGCAAAGAGGAATGGCTTATGCTGTGTCACAGGCCATGGGTAATCCCCATCACACCGGGTGTAGCAAGAGGATGGCCATTGCTGTGTCAAAACATGCCATTGTACAGTCCCACTACACACGCGGGTGCCTGCAAGAGGCTGGGTGCTGTGTCACAGGCATGTAATTCCCATCACACCGAGGGTGTTGCATGAGTATGGCATGCTGTGTAACAGGATATATCCACCAACACGGGGGTGCAATGAGCCGATGGCGCTACAGTGTCAACGGCTGATCGTAATTCCATCTAACACCGGAGCCGTGTGCAAGATGGATGGCTGCATGTGTCATCAGGCAGGTAAGCCACTCACACGGTGTCCCCGGCAAGAGGATCAGCTTCTGGTCTCATGAAGTTTGCTCCTCACAGCCGTGTGTGGATGCAAGAGGACTGGCTGCGTGTCCCACATGGCATGTAATTCCTCCTCACCAACGGGTGTGTCAAGAGGACTGGCTATGTGCTGTGTGTCACAGGCCATGTAATCCTCACTACACAGCCGAGGTGTGCAAGAGGATGGGCTTAGCCCTGTGTCACATAGCATGTAATCACACCTCCACCCCCACACGGGGTTGTGCAAGATGGATGCGCTGCCTGTTGTCACCAGGCATGTAGTCACTCTCACAACTCAGGTGCTGGGCCAAGACGGACTGGCATGTGCTGTGTCACAAGACATGTAATCTCGCCTACACGACTGGGTGTGCAAACCCTCAGAGGATGCGCTGCTGTGTCGACATGCATGTAATAATCCCCTCCACTCGTGCACTGTGCAAGAGGATGGCTGTGCTGTGTCTAACAGGCATGTAATCCATCTCACCACTCGGGTGTGACAAGAGGAGTGGCTCCGCTATGTGAATCCATGCAGGTACTGTAATTCCTCCATCCACCATCGGGTGTGCAAGAGGATGGGTCTGCTGTGTCACACAAGGCATGTAATCATCTCACCACCATGGCGTGTGCAAGAGGAATGGCCTGCCTGTGTCACAGCATGTAATCCTTCCTCACCACCGGGTGTGCGAAGGATGTATGCTGGGTACATGTTACATTAAATATATACACAGCAGACATCCTGTTCGCACACCAGGGGTGTGCAAGGGATGGCCTACGTCGGTGTGTCACCACGGCGCATGTAATCAATCTTCACTACCATGGGTGTTGCAAAGAGGATGGTTTGCTCCAGTTGTCACAGGACATGGTAATCCCCTCACACACGGCGCGCGTGTTGCAAGAGGCTGGCTGCGTGTGTCACAAGGGCATGTAATCCTACTCACACCGAGCGTGTGCAATGCCAGAGGAGTGGCTAGCTTGATCGCTACACAGGCCATGTAAGCCTACCTCACCAAAAAAACTGCAGGTGTGGCAAGAGCGAGTGGCATGACTGTGTCACATAGCAGTGTAATCCCCTCAAACACTGCGCCGTGTGCAAGAGCGAGTGGCTGCCTGTGCACAGGCATGTTAACCTCTCACACCGTTGGCAAGAGGATGGCTGCTGTGTCACAAGCATGTAGTCCTCACACTGGGTGTTGACAACAGGATGGATACTGTGTACACGGCATGTTCAACCTCTCACTAGGGTGTGCGATCAGGATGTTGCTGTGTCAAATGTATGTATCCCCTCACACTGGGTGTGCAAGAGGCTGGTTGCTGTGTCATAGGCATGTAATCATCTCACACCGGGTTGGACAAGAGGCGATGGCTCCAGTGCCATAGGCATGTAATCCCTCACACGGTGTTTGTGCAAGAGGATGACTGCTGTGTCCACAGCATGAACCCCCTCACACCAGCAGTAGTGCAGGAGGATGGTCTGCTGTGTCACAAGCCCATGTAATCCCTCACATGGGTGTGCAAGAGGATGGCTGCTGTGTCAACAGGAATGATTAACCTCTCACACGGAGGGTATGTGCAAGAGGATGGCCTGCTGTGTACACCGGCATCTGTTATTCTCCTCACACTGGGTGTTGTGCAAGAGGATGGCTTGCGATGTGTCACATGCCATGTTAACTCCCCTCACAGATCGACTGTGCAAGCGAGGATGGCTTCTGTTTCACAGGCATGTAATTCCCCCTCACACCGGGTGTTTGCAAAAGGATGGCTGACTTGCTGTGTCACATGCCATGTAATCCCCTCACACTGCGGTGTGCAAGAGGCATGCTAGTGACTGTGTCACAGGCATGTAATCCACCTCACACCGGGTGCTGCAATGAGTATGGCTGCTGTGTCACAGAGCATATAATCCCACCCACACGGGGCTGTGCAAGAGGATGGCTGCTGTGTCACAGGCATTGTAGATTCCCCTCACACCGGGTGCTGCCAAATAGAGGACTGGATGCTGTGTCACAGGACCATGTTAATCACACTTCACAACGGGTGTGCAAGAGGATAGCTTCTGAGTGTCTCATGGAATGTTGTCTCCTCACACAGTCGTGTGTGCAAGAGGATGGACCTGCTGTTGCCACATGCATTTGTAATCCCCTCTCACACTGGCGTGTGACAATGAGGATGGTCCTGCCTGGTTTCACAGGCATGTAATCCTCTAACACACCGGTGTTGGCAAGAGGATGGCTGCATGTTGTGTCACATGCATGTAATTCCCCTCAACAACGGGTTGTGCACGATGATGGCTGCATGTGTCACAGGGACATGTAGTCCTCTCACCACCGGGTGGATGCCAAGAGGATGGCTGCTGTGTCAAAGACATTGTATCCCCTTACCACCGGGGTGTTGCACAGAGGATGGCGATGCTAGTTGTCGCAAATGACATGTAATCCCCTCACCACCGTGTGCTGCAAGCAGGACTAGTGCTGTTGTAACACGGCATGTATGGCAATATCTGCACAACTGGCGTGTTGCAAGGAGGAATGGCCCTTTCCAGTGTCCAACAGGACATGTAATCCCCTCACACCAGGTGTGACAAGAGGATGGCTGCTGTGTCACAAGCATGCTAAATCATCTCATCCACCGGGTGATGCAAGAGGATGAGCTGACTGTGTCACACAGGCATGTTAATTCCTCTCACAAACCCGGGTGTGCGACAGGCATGTCTTGCGTGTGTCACACATGTTCATACATACTATGACACAGCAGGAAATCCTGTCGCACACCCGCGTGTTGTGCAAGGAGGCTAGTGGCTGGTGTCACAAGGCAATGTCAATCATCTCACACATGGGTGTTGCAAAGAAGGATGGCTCAGTGTCACAAGGCCATGTAATCACCCTCACACCGGTGGTGTGACAAGAGGGCTGGTGCCTGGTTTCAACAGGAATGATAATCACTCTCCCACACCGGGTGTGGCAAGAGGATGGACTGCTGTGTCACAGGCAATGTAATCCCCCTCACACTGGGTCGTGCAAGAGGATTGGCAGCTCGTGGTCAACATGGCCATTTAATCCACCTCACAACGCGGCCCTGCCTGAAGAGGATGGCTGCTGCGTGTTATAGGTATGTAATCCCTTACACCGTGTATAGGTGTGCAAGAGGCTGGCTGTTGTGTCACAGGCGAGTGCCCTCCCTCCTCTGGGGTGATGCTAAGCTTCAGATATACACTCACCCTATACACTGCTAATAAAATATCACCCAATTTACACACTCACCCTAGACCAGTAATGGTGAACCTTTTAGAGACCGAGTGCCCAAACTGAAACCCAAACCCCACTTATTTATCTCTGTGCTGGCATGGCAATTTAACCTGAACTACACATACACAACTCAGACACACACATGAAACATGTAAACACACACTCTACTTTATTATAAGATAGAATAGGAGAGGGTATGGGGTGCTGTGTGCAATCAGAAGAGAGAGGAAGAGAACTGACAGCATTGAGAGCCAATTGGCTGCAGTCCTTACTCTGTGTTGGCTGACAGCTCTTGTGCCCACAGAGAGGGCTCTGAGTGCCACACGCGTGCCAAAGGTTCGCCATCACTGCCCTATACACTGGTAATGCAATATCTCATCCTCTGCAATACACATGCCCCCCCCCCCCATACTCTTTCTCTTTTCTGTTGTGCACATATAGTCTTAACTCAACTTTTGCTTGAACGACCTTTGATCAGCTTGTGCAATTTAAATATAGACTGTCAGTCTAAAGCCCTCCATACACCTTCTCTCCATCTCTCCATGTGAAGAGTGAGGGAAAGTATGTGAACCCTTTGGGATTATGTGAAGTTTTGCATGAATTGTGTGCTTAAAATATTACACAATTATTATATGTTTTCATGATTTTATTGAATAAACATATGTAAACATTCACAATGCAGGGTGGAAAAAGTATGTAAACCCCACGCCTAATGACTTCTCCAAGATCTCATTGGAGGGAGGAGTGAGCCAACCTTGAGTCCCTAGCGCACTGCTGAGGTCCAGATTTCTGTACCAAATGTGCACCATAGACTTCAATGGTAAATTTTTCTTTATTTTTTTTTTTTATAAAATTAATGAGAAAACACAAAAATCAGGGATCAAAGCTATGCTGCTATGTACTAAATCTCGCCCAAAGTCTCTGGTGCCCCAGATGTGTCTATTTGCAGTTAACCCTCTCTAACCTGGTGTGATGGATGAGGTAAAATCACACCAGGTTAGAGAGGGTTACTGCATATGGGCACATCTGGGGCACCAGAGACTTTTTATTTTGGCGATATTTAGTACATAGAAGCACTTTGAAATCAGTTTTCTACATAGAAAACTGATTCCATGCAATTTACTTTCAAATTTCCCGCCGCCTCCCAGTATGATGTCATCACGTCACTCGGAAGGGGGGAGGGAGGAAGAGCCGAAGATTCCATGCAGCCATGTCGCATCGGGGACACCGAGACAGCGCAAAACAGTAAGTATGCGCTGTCTGTGCCCCGATGTTCACTGGACGGCACCATCTCATCCAGTGCGATAGTGGTAGTAGCAGCTCTGGACGAGATGGTGCCGTTCCGAATGCTAGGGCAGTTAAAAACACACACCAGAAGACCTACGATCAAGAATTATTGACTTACATGAAGCTGCAAAGGGTTACAAAAGTATCTCCAAAAGCCCTGATATTCATGTGTCCACTGTAAAGCGCCCCGTAGATGCTTAGATTTTTTGGCTGACCAACTGCCATTCGCACTCACGGCAGGTGCCGATCAGTCAATCTAAGCCATTACGAAAACTTTAGATGGGGACAAGTGTGGGTATGTCTCCTCTGCTCGGGGCTGAGGACACACAGCCTGTCTGCCTGCTTTTCTCCCTGTGGGGGGGGGAGGAGGGAGGGGAGGTACTAGCAGCTCCTCCCTCTCCCTTCATGCTAGGCTGGCAGCTGATCTCACAGTCCTCACAGCCGGCGTCCCAAGATGCTGTGTGCTGGGCCATCAGGTCACCGACAGCTAGGGAGACCTGATGGACAGCGCTGGCACACAAAGGCTGCTTTGGCTGATTGTGACGTCATAAAGACTTACAGACATCTCTGGCACATGCTAACAAGAAAAACATTAAACAAGAATGGAGTACATGGAGTACAGGGAGGAAGCCATTGCTGTCCCATATAAATATTTCAGCATGTTTCAAAGTTTGCAAAAGAACCTCTGGAGGTTTCACAGCACTACTGGCAAAGTATTCTGTGGACAGATAAAACCAAAATTGAGTTGTTTGGAAAAAACACACAGCAATGTGTGGAGAAAAAAAGGCAAAACACACCAACATCAAAACCTCATCCCCACTGTAAAACATGGTGGAGGAAGCATCATGGTTTGGGGCTGCTTTGCTGCCTCGGGCCTGGACGGATTGTTGTCATTTATGGCAAAATGAATCCAGAATTTATCAAGACATTTTGCAGGAAAACATTAGACCATCTGTCCACCAACTGAAGCTCCGCAGAGGATGGGTGATGCCACAGGACAATAACCCAAAGCATTCAAGTCATTTAACAAAAGAATGGCCTCAACAGAACAAAATAGGCCTTCTGGAGTGGCCCAGTCAGAGTCCTGACCTCAACCCGATTGAAATACTGTGGCAGGACCTTAAAAGTGCGATTCACACATCCCAAAAATATTGCTACACTAAAATAGTTTTGTGAAGGGGAGTGGTCCAAAATTACTCCAGATCGTTGTGCAGATCTGATCTGCAACTACAGGAAACATTTGGTTGAGGTTATTTCTGCCAAAGGAGGGTCAACCAGTTATTAAGTCCAAAGGTTCACATAATTTTTCCATCCTGCACTGTGAATATTTACATGTTATGTTCAATATAAACATGAAAACTTATAATGTTTGTGTAGTATTGTTTTAGGCAGACTTTGTTTTTCTATTGGTGTGATCAGAGTATATTTTATGACCAATTCATGCAAAACTAAAGTAATCGCAAAGGGTTCACATACTTTTTCTACTGTATAGTACTGTATAGTGGCCTCTCTGACAGAATACATAGTGATTGGAAGATTTAGAAAGGTCCTCATATTACATGGTTCTAGTAGAAGAAAAATTTATTGTACAGAAATTGTATGGTAAGATTGTAAGGTGTATGGGGGCCTTAAAATGAATCAGTAGTACCAGCACAGAGTGTGATCAATTCAAAACAGATTGTTTCCTTTCCAAAGACCTGTCCGCACACTCCATAGTACCATTTAGTTAAAAACATTACAAATAAACCAGTCAGATAGTTATCCGATCGACTTACCAATAACTCCATCTCTAATACCCTTTTTCTCTCTATGATACACTCTCACCATCTCACCCCAAATATACACTCACTGTCTCAAGCTGGCCATAGAAGTTTAGATTAGCAGCTGATTTTGCCGCAGTTCAACCACCGCGAGCGCTCACGAAGGTTGATCTGCCGCAAAATCGGCCACTAATCTAATGCTCAGAAGCTAAACTCGGCCATATATCAGCCGCGAGATCAAACTAAGAATATACGGACATGTCTGTAAATGTTTTTTTTCCAAACAAGCTTTATTGATATATATATATATTGAGATACAAATAACATCAATAAAATTGCTTTTTGAAACAATACAGTTACAAACAGTGAACATGTCTGTAAATTTTAGAACGATTGCATTACTTTGGATGGGCCAGCACACAAGGGGTGCGAGCTCTATTCTATAAACGACCCACCGTGTTGATCTGCCAGAGAATCGTAAGTAAATCTATGCCCAGCTTCACCCATAATACACCTTGCCCTGTCACATACCTTTCTCTCTAGTACTCACTCATCACCCATCCTGATAAACACTCACCCCACCCCCCTTCTGTCTTCATTCCACTCATAATGCGTCTCACTTTTCCTGATTGATTTCTGAAGTCATCTCTTCTTCATATTCTCTTGAATTATTTACCAGTATACAGAAGGAGCAGGCACACAATGACTAGATGGGTTATATGGCAGCCGGTTTCACTTAGGTTACTGATTGCTTTCTATTTTCTTTTATTTGTATTATTTGTATTGAATGGTGACTTATAAACCCATTATAATAATTATAATTATTGGTAAAACTGGTGTACTGCCATTGCTGTCTTCCTTTTCTCAAATCCTTGTCCTGCCTCTCATAATGATCTGAGGGTTTTTATACTAATACTGATGATTTGGACCGCCATTTCAGTCAAGGTGGCCTATGGCCTTGTAGTCTGGCTCTGATTCCTCTATTGCAGTCAAGCAGCGGCTGCTATCCACTAGAGATAAATTAGATCATTTCGAGTTAATTGCAAAGCCCCTGAAAATGATATCATCACCAAACTTGCTGGAGATGTAGAGAAGGGTTGGGGGTATACTACAAAAAATATAAGTATTGCTCTAACATAAATATTTTTTGCACAAATTAAGTTCAAACTCAGGTAAAAATGTGGATTTTGACTTTGAATTTGAACTTAATTTATGCAAACACTAAATGTGCTAGAGCTAAACTTTTTTTTTAAATGTTCCCCCAACCCTTCTCTACATCTCCAGCAATTCTGGTGATGATATCATTTTCAGAGGCTTTGCAATCAGCTCACAAAGTAAGCCAAGTCAAGTCAAAAATTTCGACCATCTCTACTATCCACTTCAACAGTGGCCATTTACAGTTGTCTACCTGAAGAAGCCCGCAAGGGCGAAACATGTCGGAGCTGTAGTGATGGCCGAACATTGGCCAGGTCTGTCCGTGAACGGGCAGATCGGACATTTAAAGAAGTCCGCTGTCCGCCTATTCGCAGGCATATTCAAATTCCCTGCCTCTAGGCGGGGAATTTGAATCGGGAAAACTGGATGTGACGTCAGTGACGTCACATCCGGTCCCTGGAACGCATAGTTCCTGGTTAAGGGAGTCGGATGTGACGTCACTGACGTCACTTCCTGTCCCCGAGCTGGTTTTTCACTAGAAGACCGGCTTCATGTCCGGTCTTCTAGTGAAAAGATTCTTCCTCCGGCATGATCTCGCAGGTTCTGATCCTGCCGGAGGAAGAATAGAGATCTTCTTCTCGCCAGTGAACGGGGCAGGTCGAACACCTGCACTGCTCGCCGGCGACAAGGAGGGCGAACATCCACTGTCCGCCACTACGGAGCTGTGATCAACTGTATCAACACTGTATGAAAATGCTAAAGAAATACACTTTACATGTTTTTCATATGATTATTGTGAATTGTTTACACCGAGTCCGGAATTAAATAAAAACTTTTTTAATCAAAATTGTTATGAGTTTAGGAGTGCCTTAAAAGTCCTACTATTATGATTATTGATGAAGTGTTAGGACACAGGTACAAAACACAAGGTGAATAAGGCTGTCTGTTCTTTACACATTCTAAACCCCTTGGGTGTGCCACATGTTAACTGGATTTCCTCCATATATATGTATCCTATAAAATTAGAGTTTTTATACTTGTTTATACTATGTGAGACACATAGAACATATACATGTGTGAATCTGGAAACTTGTAACATAGCCACACAGTGGAATACAGATTTTTCATTGGTCATCCATTAAGTAAGCATTCACCCCAAATACCCATGGTCCCATATTCCTAGGACAAGGCCGTTTATCATTAGAATACATAAGAAACTGTCTCTCCGTAGGAAGGAATACGATACTAATTCGTCCGCGATCACCTGTGATGCATTTGAATGGGCTCTTCCCCACAGCTGCGATCAGCTGGGCCACATGCGGTCACGCCCCATTGCCTCTGATCGTGCCCATAGACATGAATGGTTTTTGAACATGTCCCCATTCATTCTCTATGGCCGCGATCATGGGCGATCGGGCGAGGTCATAATCTTGGCCAAAAACTAGTCCTATCATGCCAGATCGCTTGCCAAAAAAATCGCTAGCGATCACAACCCTGTGACTAGAATCGCGGGAGATCGCATAAAGGGGGACATAAACAAAAGAAGAGTTGGAAGGGGTGACATCCACTGTGTGGTCTTGAAAACAGCATGGACAGGTACAACTTTGACAGGGAAGGGGGTTACCTAAGATATCATTATACAAACATACAGTGAGGCAAATTAATACCTATTCCCCTGCTGATTTTGTACGTTTGCCCTCTCTCAAAGAAATGACCAGACCAAAGAGCTGTCCAAGGATGTCAGGGACAAGACCTACTGTAACCGCAGCTGTCGTATGCCGCCGCAGCCTCCTTACTTACCGTTGCAGATCTGGGCGCCCTGTTCAGCGGTGATTCTGTTATTTCACACTTCCTTAAACACCTTATCTGTACCTGCCATCAGGGGTATTGTGAAGAACAAGTGGGTTCACTTAGACAACGCCCTTAGAGGAGGTAGAACACGTGGCACAGTGGGTCTACTCCTGCTGATCCGTGACACCTACAACATGTTGGTTCCATCAGATTGATTCAGGGCCGATCGGGCAGTTCTCTGTCGGATCCAATTCTGAGCCCCCGATCAATTGGACGTGATCAATTGGACAAGGTGGTGTGCAGCGAACGGATACTCTTAATTGGCAGATTGATCGCAGCTCCCATTCCCGCTGAGATCGCCGGAATCAATTGGATGAGTGATCAATTGGCCATGGAATCCTACACGTGTATGGCTAGCTTTATCTCCAAACAGCTTTGTGAGAACAACAGTTGGCAGAATAATTTGCAAATGAAAGAAACAAAAACTACCATATTTTTTCGGACCATAAGACACACTTTTTCACCCCTAAAATTGCAATTATCATTGGATGTCAATTGGAGCCATGCAAGAGGGGAATTAAAGTGTTTGCCAACAGAAATAGATTCTTAAATCCAGCGGCAGAAGGTAAATATCAAATCATGACTTGAAAGAAGCAGTACAGCAACCCATCTAGTGTAGTTCCTACTGCTGACTTTAACTTCCTTCCTGTTTCAGCCTCTAAGCCCCATGCTGCATGTCTATTGCTGTATGCTGTTATTTTATTCGCCAACCCATACTTCTTTGCAATACCGGAGACAGGGCTGGAGGCTATAACAATGGAATCAATGGGACATAAGGCACCAGAAAGGTAAGTATACTATGTATTTTATTGTAGGTAGGGTGCTGGTAATCTAAATTGATCATATAGTAGCATCACATTACTGCTCAGGTATTTGATCAGGTATTTAAACTGCATTTGATATTCTACTAAAGCTCACTTATGCAGCAATATGTACAGTACACAATATAGCCACTGAATTTTTAATCACATTATTTGTGAATTATTTATGAATTTGATCTCCATCTGGAAGGATTCCATGTTCTGCTTTCCTCAATTCCTCAATAGACACCTTTGTCACATGTGAATTATAAAAAATAAACAAAAACACAATCAGCAAGAAGTAACTACTGTATTTTTTGGACCCTAAGATTCTCCATTGTATAAGACAACCCAATACATCGGAGCTGTAGCAGCAGCCCAGCTCAGAGACAGGAGGCACAGAGCCTTTGGAAAGTTCTTATGCACTGCATTATGTGTAATCAGCCAGACTGGCTGGTTTTGACCACCCACGGTGGTATGGCAGGAAAACAACGTCCGAAGCACAGATTTTTCGGGTCTTTCTCCTTCACATCTGCAGAAGTGCACCCCAAGGTTAGCAGTGGGGAATCTGCCCCGCAAATGTGCCGGCACGCAATTTGATTCTCTGCTCTGGACGTATGTCTAGTAACACAAATTCATCTTTGTCATCTCTACAGCCATAAAGAAACACCAGGCAACACCAGAAGACCATTATAGATGGTCTAAAATGTTTAGCTTGAAATTCTAATAGAACAATTTCTACAAAATGATTTAGATTTTTCCCCCCAAAAGTAAAATTTTCACTTGTGAAATATCTACTTTTCAAAATTTCAAGTTAAAAAATTTTAAAAATAAAAAGAATATAATCTCGCATCCTATGAAATGAGTGGAATATTTTCCCATGCTACTGCCCATGTCCGTACAGTTCACCTGTGGCTATGTTGATCAACATGAACCGTATGGACGTGCGGATAATCTTTTCATGCTGTAAATCACCAAAGCACTGATGGGAGGACACTTGTGGTCCCGTGGGGCCACATATTGTGGCTTCATACCTGCTGAGGAGCCACACCTGGTTTGTTCTTTTCTTGGCTGTTGGCTTTCCCACTCATGACATGGAACTCAGCTCTCACCTCTGATGGCCTGGGGGCAGTGGTTGGCAAGGTTTGCGCCATCCTACTTGTATCTATCTGTCATCCGTCATTAAACCCTGCTGGGTCAAGTTTGGAGCCATCTTCTAGGTATGCTGTTTTAATTTTACACCAGGGTATAAACGTGAGGTCACGTGAGGGTGATTGTTAGTATAGCTTTGTCTCCTAATACCATTAAGTTGTTTAAATTGCGGAAAATTGAAATACATACTTACCGTAATTTTCCTTTCCTGATAAAGCTCCATGTCAGTTACCGACGGGGGGCTCCGCCCCTCTACTCCAAAAGGATCTCTAAATATAAAAGGTTAACCCCTCCCTTAGTGTCTTGTTACATAACTCGCACCGAACTCCAGGGGTGGGAGTGTGTTACTGACATGGAGCTTCATCAGGAAAGGAAAATTACGGTAAGTATGTATTTCAATTTTCCGTATTCCTGATAGCTCCATGTCAGTGACCAACGGGAATTAACTCGCCAACACAGGTGGGGTACTGCAAAATTAATTTAATCGTGAGAAGAGGACAGAACCGACACCTTTGAGGCCGCCGCCCAGCAGGCCGCCATGCTGCGCATTGAACGAGCCTGAATCCCCCCCGGGACCAATGCTCCTTGAGCCCTGTAAGCCATAGCGATCAATTTGACGAGCCAAGCCGCAATGACTCTAGAAGTTGCTGCAGAGCCACTGCCGGAGCCGAATGGACGTATAAACAGAGAGTCCGAAGAACGGAAGTCCTGAGTGAGCTGGAGATATTGTCGTAGGCAGTAGCCAACATCCAAAGGGTTAGGCCTGGAGGAATCAGAGGCTGGAAAAGTCGGCAGGACAATATCCTGATTATTATGAAAGGTAGAGGCAACCTTAGGAAGAAAACCAGTGCGCGGATGGAGAACTCGGTCCGGGAAGAAGACGATGTATGGACTATCGGCCCCCAGCGCCGCTAGTTCGGAGACCCACCTGGCAGAGGTGATGGCCACCAAGAACACCGCTTTCAGGGTAATGCGCCACAATGGGTTGGAGCAAGCCGATGCGAAGGAATCGAGGACAGAAAGTCTAGTACCAGAGGCATATCCCACTGGGGAAAACGAGGTTGCTGGGTCTCAGGCGTAAGACAGCTTGTAGAAACTGCTGGACGAGGGCGTGCTGAGACCAGCGCACTTTGGTGATAGCCGAGATGGCAGAGACCTGGACCTTTAAGGAGCTACGACTGAGGCCGATGTCCAACCCCGACTGGAGAGAGTGCAAGACATGATGCACGGTGGGGTGCAAGGGATCCGAGCCAAGAAGAGCCATAGAGCTGGTGAACCGTGTCCAGATTCTTTCGTAGGTAGTATTCATGGACTGCTTCCGAGCACATTGTAAGGTGTGTATGACTGAATCGGAAACCCCTAGTGCTGGAAGTGTCCACCTTTCAGCACCCATTCTGCTAACTGTAACCTGTCCGGATTCAGATGAGGTACCGAGCCCTGGGTAAGAATGTGTTGCAGGCGTGGCAATCTGCGAGGGTTGCGGATGCTTAGCTGCTGCAGAAGCGAAAACCATGGGCATCTCGGCCAGTATGGGATGATTGCCAGGATGTAGCATGATTCCACCCTGAGACGTAGAAGGAATTTTCAGGATGAGCGGAGTCGGCGGAAAGGCGTACCCTCTCTTGAAGAGCCAAGGAGTGGACAGGGCTTCCGTTGCTGCTGCCTGGTGGCACGGCCACCTGGAAAAGAAGATCTGAACCTTGCGGTTTAGAGGAGAGGCGAACAGATCCACCTGGGGTGAAAAGGCCCATTGAGTCAGAGACTGAAATGTCCGTTGATCCAGTTCCCATTCGTTGTTGTCGATGGTCTGCC
>CM070038.1:69150706-69176322 GCA_036250615.1 Ptychadena robeensis
TCTAAAATGTTTTAATGTCTAAATAAATTATGGTTTTTAACTAATCTACTCTGGTGCCTTAAAAACCTCACATATCCCACTGAGTCCCAATAAATGTGGTAGTTGGATAACAGCCCCACACTATTGGCCCAGTGTTCTCCTTTCTGTTAATTTAGGGGTGTGGCACCCATCCAACCATCTGATCAATATAGTTCTCCACCCCTTATTTTTCTATGGTATGATGCACATAGGGGTACATGAATAGCAAGGAGTACACAGTGGGGCAGTGAACCCCAGTTTCTGACCATGGGGGCACCCCCCATTTGGTCATAAGATCGAAAAAGCAGTGTAAATGGTGCCAAAACAGGGAAGGTTTGAAAAGGGGTCTCAACACAGTCCAAATCCAGGTCCACTGTCCCCACCAATAACCCCAAGGTACCATGTAAAAGGGTTAAGTACCTGCTAACATTCCGTTCCTGGGGACACAAGGTTGTCTGGCTGTAGGATACCAAACACAAGGATCCCACCTGCCAGGCTTATGTATTCCCATAAATCAGGAGAGATGTGCACGTATCACCTCTAAGGGCGACGCCCATCTCTCCCTCTTACCCGACGCCCTGCGCCAATTGGCGCAATACCCCTCAGGCCCCCTTGGCGTGTACTGGCCGGTCCGCCTCCCTCACAGCTCCAAACATCCATACATTCCTCCTCAATCTCCCCTTTCAAACCACCACTCTGGATGCTTTTTACACCCCCACATACAGCCTACTAGCACCCAATCATCTCTCTACTCGCCCCAGTCATGTCCCGCAACCCCAACACCCATCGCCCAACAGAAAAATAATAATAGTAATGTTGATATTAGTGATAAATGAAAATAATAATAATAATAATAAAAGTAAAAAAAATTAAATAATTATTAAATGGAATGACATAAATAAGTAAATAAAATAAATAAATGTAAATATAAGTGTAAATAAAATTAATGATAAGTAAACAAAATATGCACATTTGAATTTATTATATGGGCAAATAGCTGTGATGATGAAAGTAATCCTAAGTGCTAAGGTATGATGTGATGAAAAATGGTGGAGGAAGTTTAGTGTTATGTGTGATGGAGATATGTGAACGGAATGTGTGGTGAAGTGAGCAAATTAGATACTACTAAAAAGCGATAAAAATGTGAATAGGATAGGTGATAAGTGGGCAGATTTAATACTTATTGAGAAACTAGGTAATAGTAAATGACGTAAGCAGGCGTGTGAGTCTGGTGTATATGTATGTAGGGAAGAGAAGCAAGTGGGTGTATGTATGATAATGTGTTGTGCATAAATCCAATGTGGTATGTCAGAGAACAAAAGCAAAAATGAATATATATATGAATCTGTGTACTAATAGTAGTGTTTGTTATAAATAAATCCCAGATTCCTCTAGTACCGACCAAATTATGTGAAAGAAAACTGTGAATCTAACCAGTTGAATTCTCATATGAATGTGAAGGGAAAATCGAGTGGTGAATGTGGAACGTGTTGATATGAGTCAAATCTAATGATTAAAAAATTATTGTGAATGGTACAAGAATTGGTAAATAAAAAGTGGAAAAGGCAAGACCCTCCCAAGAAAAAAAGGTAAAGAAAAGGGGGTAGGGAAACAAGGAGGAACAATTCCAATCACCTTAATCACAACAGTACTCACCCCCTACCCATCACTGTTCAAACTCCCCATACATACATATCTGTCTCACTAAAGGGGGGGGGGGGCTAGGTTACCCCCTCAAGGGTAAATGGAGAGCAGAGTGGCGACAGTCGGGGCTTGGATCCAATGCCTCCACTGAAAAATATATACTCCCTGTTGCATCATCATTCGCTTACCCATAGGTTAGAGTGGTACTAGTCATTAAAGAGTATTAGTAAATTATTGATTGGTATTGTCCCTGAGGGGATTTCAGGAATCTCACCATTCGGTCACAATGAATCATCCGTAAATATGGAAAAAACTGTATATAAATAAAATAATTACATAGTATAAAACTATAGGTCTTCAGATTGACATATCCGGATCCTGATCCCAAAGGATGACGGTAATCATAGGCGCCTAATATATAAGTTTAGTCCCATGGGCAGAGAGCGAAACTAATGGCATCATTCAATCCTGGAGGTACAGTAGCCTTCAGGTTAAGTATTCATGTGCCACATGATGCTACATTTTTTTCCAGTAGACCCTTAAGTCTGTACGTTACCGGTCCCAGGTTCACATTGTTCACAGTGTGTTTAAGAACTTCCTTCCGGATTTGTGAAAGTATACCATCCCATACTGCACCACCCCCTTCCGCCATGTTCATGGGTATCACTGGGATACTGGGATATCGGACTGTTATGTCAATCAAACAGACCTTCACAAAAAAGTAAGAGAAAGTTATGAATACAAAGAGGCCCAAAAAAAATAGGTTATCAAAGTTATATTGAAACCTCAACAGAAAACGATTGTTCATCCTCAGGTGGCCTTACTGAAGATCAATCTAACAGGCCATAAAAGGAGGCAGAGGTCCACAGTTTCTCTGGTCTGGTTTTTCGAACAAGTGATCCCTCAGTGGAGACAGTGGCTCACCTGAGATTTGGTACTTACCGTGCAATCCATACAATCTGTATTGATCATACTATAATTATGTGGGAGAGGAATTGTTTCCCTCCATTACCATGTTTGAGCTAGATTAACAACTGTTTAGGATGATAAAGTAGAAAGTAATAAACGGTTTACCTATTGACCGTGAACTGTTGGATTTCTGTTTCAATGTAACCTCTAACTATAAACCTTGACCAATGCCTACATTGTGACATTGTGTCGTTTTTTATAAAATCCTTAACTAAGATATGGCTATATTGTGATGTAAATGTACAGTGGAAAGCTTATACAACTTTTGAACCATTGGTATATATGAATTTTAAATTCATTGTTTTCTGTCTTACTAGATAAAGTTTGATTAACACCTTCACCCTCAACATTGACCCTGTATCACCCCCTCCTGATGAGGCTACTATTGGGGCAGAAACGATCATGGATGAATGATCAGGGAAAGGTCCCTCTTAGTGATGATCACGAATATTCGGATTCCGAATATTAATCGCGAATATCGGCAATTCGGAAATTCGCGAAGATGGTGAATATATTGCCGAATATTCGCAATTCCGGATATTCGGTATTTTTTTTCCTTTACACACACCTCTCAATGCAAGTGGACAAATGGGAAGGCTGCAACAAGAGCTTAGCAACACTCCCTGCGACCATCAACAGTTTTTAAATCCAATATTGGGGTGATGCGAATATTTGGAATATTGCGAAAATCTGCACTTTAGAAGATTCGCAAAAATCACTTAGATGGCGTCCAAAATTCGCAATTTTTTTTCAACACGCCCCTCAATGCAAGTTAAACATATATTCGCGAATATATAAAATTCGCGAACTTCGCATCAAACTGCCGATATTCGCAATAAGAAGAATATTGCCGAATGCGAATATTTTCCGAATGTTTTGCCAAAAATTCGCGGCATGCCGCAAATACGAATGTTGCCTATGCCGCTCATCACTAGTCCCTCTATTGATCCCGTATTTATTGGATCTTAACTATTTGTTGTCACCTGGGTAGCACCCAGAAGATACCACCATGAACTTTGTCTGAGTTTTAATGGAATCCTTCTAAGTATCCAGCTTTACACCTTTGTATGTTAATCGAATAAAGTTGGTTTATATCTTTTTCACCTTAAAACCTACATGTTGTTCATCCTTTTGGTTGTTCATTCGAGCTCTAGGTCATGTCAAATCCCCTTTCTGTTGGGGTAGGGCCACCTCAATCACTAATGATTGCCTAGGAGTGTATAGTTATGCCGTTTTTTAAAATTCTTTGAATTTATGGGGAATTTACCAGACAAACTGTGGACCTCTGCCTCTCTTTTTTTTGTTAAACATTTAAAAATTCTAAATGTACTTTTATCAGCCAAACAAAAGCTGGATATTAGACAACGTATTGTAATTCACTAGTAGCAATGTGTTATACTTACCTGTTAAGCTTGGCAAACATGGTCATCGAAATTGAACATAAAATCAATCAAAATGTAATCGGATATGTTGGTAAATTTCATTTGAATATGCAAGTGGCCTCCCTGTTATAATACATAGTGATTGGAAGGTTTAGAAAGGTCCTCATATTACATGGTTTTGGTAGAGGAAAAATTGATTGTACAGAAATTGTATGGTAAGATTGTAAGGTGTATGGGGGGGGGGGTTAACACTACCTTTAGATACTTATGTTATTATTATTATGTATGACTACTTTCATGAAAGCAGAGATTAAATGTTTAATTTGCAGGAAAATCCGAAGGACAAGCTGGGAAGTCAGAAACCGGGACATCAAAGAGTCAATCATAAACAAGGAACCTGGAGGGGTGGACACGGAAGACCTTCTTGCTCAGGCAACTTCCTGTTGCCTGAAACTTCCTTAAATATGGCAGGAGGGAGGAGCACCTGATAGTGGAGAACACAACTCGTATCCAGCAGGGTGAGATAATGTGAGAGAATTTGCAGCTGAGGTTACCAGAAGGAAGCAAATGCAATATCTTTTAGACAACCTAAATCCATTTATAGCTGATTTGGGATGAAGGAACATAATGCTTGATAGTCTGAGATTCCACCCCCCAAACTAGCTATTCTGTCATAACTGCTGGATTTCTCCTAAACTCTTTTTTTAAACAAAATGCAAGTTTTACCTACCAGCCAAATTAAAACACGATTATACCCACAATCCTCGAGATCTTTGACAATAACACAGACTTCCTCTTGGGCTGCAATCAATAACAAGGAAATTGTATGGTAAGATTGTAAGGTGTATGGGGGGCGGGTTTAACACTACCTTTAGATACCTTTATATTATTATTATTTATGACTACTTTCATGAAAGCAGAGATTAAATGTTTAAATTGCAGAAAAACACATATGCTCATGAGGCTTAGCTGAAAATAAAAGACAAGGCATTAATATACAATATTTTGTTCTACATTTAGCAGAGAAATGAATTAAATAGTTTTCAGAAGAAAAAAAATCCCTTCGGCAATAAGGGTAGACACTAGATGCATACAAAGTTGGAAATTTACATCGAAGAAATGTGTTAATTTGAAATTATAAGTCTTGTCATTCAAGGTGTAGCATGACTCATAGGTGCTAATGACTCAGCTTGAAGATATTTTATGTTTGTAAATGTAGATTATTAAAAATAAGTAAGGCTTCAGTATCTGTGTAGCTTAGGTTTAGAATTGTTTTCTATGAAAATAATTTTATAGAGTGAAAAATGTAGATTTCGGGTCACCTGGTGTAGGAAATCCATGATGTCACCACATAGTGCTGTCTATGGTGCTTCAAGCAATATAGGTATCAAATGAGTGCCAATGTTGTATATATTTATACATATATATAGAGCTCATGAGCTCAGACTGGGGTGACGGTTCATATTTCAGCAGATCAACTACCCTACCCTACCAGGAGTGGCTTCAGGACAAATCTGTGAATATCCTAATGTGGCCCAGACTTGAATCCGATTGGACATCTCTGGAGAGATCTTAAAATGGCTGCGCACTGATGCTTTCCATACAACCTGATGGAGCTTGAGAGATGCTGCAAAGAGGAATAGGCCAAACTGGCCAAGGATAGGTGTACCAAGCTTGTGGCATCAGATTCAAAAATACTTGAAGCTGTAATTGCTGCCAAAGGTGCATGAACAAAGTATTGAGCAAAGTACTTTTGTACATGTGATATCTCCGTTTAACATTTTTATTAAAAAAAAAATATTGAATAAATTTTTGAAAAATCTGTAACATAATAACAAAATGTTATGCGCTGTGAATACCGGATGCACTGTATATATACGCAAACAGCAGTGACATACTATTAGGCTGAATTTTTTTTTAATTTGGCTTTGCACTGCCCTAGATACACTTGGAAAAAGGGATCTCTCCCTTTCAACTAAAGGAATGCTGAGAAGGTATATAATGGTAAAAGCTTTGGGACTTGAGACTGTGCCATTCACAAGTGCAGGGGGGTGACTGTCAAGCCAAAGACTATGCTGCAGCTGTCACATTGACTGTCACGGCAGGTGACACCATAGCAAGGGTGACACTGATGATATAAGGGTGTGGACCCACAGGATCAAATGCACAGTTGGTAAAAATGCATTCCAGGACTCAGAGTCTAAAGACCGTCTGGTGTTGGCCAACTGTGCCAATTGGTAGCTCATGAGGTACCAAGTCAAAGTGCCGAGGGTTGAGATAGGGATAATCCGAAAGACAAGCCTGGAAGTCAGAAACCGGGATGTCAAAGAGGCGATTATAAACAAGGAACCTGGAGGCGTGGACATGGAAGACCTTCTTGCTTTGGCAACTTCCTGTTGCCTGAAACTTCCTTAAATATGGCAGGAGGGAAGAGCACCTGACAGTGGAGAACACAACTCGTAACGCGAGAATTTGCAGCTGAGGTTGTGGAGAAGGTTTGAAGTCCTCTAGTCACTGTATACGAAATAAAAATATCTAACTGGATTATTTGGTGGTTTGGTATCCTTTAATAGGGAGTGTCATGGGGTTAATACTGCCACTGTGTGTACTAGATTCCGGGTCTAAAATCACCAGAAGGAAGCAATATCTTTCAGACAATTTAAATTCATTTATAGCTGATTTGGGATGAAGGAACATAATGCTTGATAGTCTGAGATTCCATCCCCCCCCCCCCCCAAACTAGCTATTTTTCTCATAACTGCTGGAAGTTTTACCTACCAGCCAAATCTAAACACGATTATACCCACAATCTTTGAGATCCTTGACAATAACACACACTCCCTCTTGGCTGCAATAACAAGGACAACACTGGTGCCGGGATTTTAACTTAAAGCGGACCTACCACCTCCGTATCTACTTTCTATTATCAGCATCCTCTGCATCCAGCTCTGAAAAGCGCCCTTGCCAAGGGCCCTTGCCAAGGGCCCTTGCCTAAGTGTCCAGCCATTGGAGCTCTGCTCTGCTCTGCTAGATGCTTGTGGATGCTTGTGGTGCTGCTCCTCCCTCCTGCCCTATACAGGAAGTTGCCTGAACAATAGGTTTCTCATGTGTTTACCTCCAGCCTCCTTGCTTGCTGACTTTGAGACTTCCTGGTTTCAGACTTTCGACTTGCCCAACTGATTTTCCCTTCCTCTTGATCTTCAGCACTTCATGCTGGTACCTTTTTTGACTTCCTAGCTCCAGAATCTCCGAATCTCATCAGCTTGCACAAGTGTGTCCAGGGAACCGCAACCTGGGGGTGCTCTAGTGAAGTCTGATTGCACTTTTGTCAACTGTCAAAGTTGGTCCAGTGGGTCCTTTGGTGTCACATGCTATACATAAAGTAAGCAACACCTTACCTCCATGGGGCTCAGACCCCATGCTGGTTAGCAATTTATGTGGATTGGAGCTATACCCCAGGGTATATATTTCCAGAAAGATTGTATACACAGACACTTGACTGACTAACAAAAGGTCTTTAAGAAATAAACACAAGTCCAGTTGATTTGAATTAAACACTACAGATTTAAGAAAAAGGGTACATAGGTTCCGGCCTAGGTTATTACTGTAGCATTAAGATCTCAAGTTCAGGTCTTAACCAGAAAACTATTTCCAAGGAGTTTGCATGTTCTTTCTGTGTCACTTTGGGCAATTCAGCTTCCCACTGTACTTGCCCGGCCGGCGATCCTGCATTGGTGACTTCAGGGATCGCAGACAGTACCCAATAAAGACTGTTAAACTAGGGATACAACGCTTGATTTCTTTAATAGATTCTAGCACAGTTGTGCTTGAATCGATTGTGCTTGAAAAAAATCAAGCTGCCCAGCCTTACTTCGAGTGGAATCAAAACATGTTGGTAAGCCCTGTTCAACTTCTATTGAGGAAGCTCGAGCGCAGAGCGATGATGTCTTCATGCTGCGCTCGACTGCTTCTCTCTTGCATGGGAATCTACCCATGTATGCCAAGCATTACCTGGATTTCTGGTGTTGGGTGTGCCCAGGTGTATTACACCCATACACCACAAACATACCAATAGACCAATTGCCTCCCTACTCCACAAAAGAGAGTGTGTCAGAGCTAACCACAAACTTTTCCATTTTCCTCTAGCAATAATGTAATGCAGGGATCTCTCTGATTGGATAGCAAGATTTAATAGATTGAAAGACCCACATATATATTAATAAAGCCCAAATTGACAGAGAAAAATATTTACAGATTGTAATGTGTATGTGACCCTTAGACATGTTAGACATGCAAATGCTATAAGATGTGAGCTCCTTGGAGAGGAAATTAGTTGTCTGTAAAGCTCTGCACAACATGGAAGCAAGATATAAATTCTTAATAATATTAACTGCATTAACCTCCACTCTAAAATGTGTGACACTACTAGACATAACAATACTCATTGGAGAAGAGGTTTTCTTACATTCTTGAGATTACTTTAGGGCTTAATATTTTTGGGAATCGGCAAAATGTCTAGTGCAGCCCTTATCTGTTCTCTGTTCTCTATTAACTCCTCAATATTCAAAAATGTTTATGTATTTGCTTCTACAGATTATTTTCCACAAGTATTTATTGAAATGCCCCTGTGGCATTTACTGTGTTAATCAGAAACCACATAAAATATGCATTAAGATCAGTGCTCGTAGGAAAAATATTTGTGAATTGGTTTTAAAATAATCTGGAGTTACATATTTGGAAGGCAGCGTTTCCAACTAGATTCACATTCTAAAACCAGACTGCATTCTTCCAGCACAGAAGTAATGCCCCAGGTCTGCTGAACTGAGAATTTCCAGTACTTCACAATTCTATGTCTTTCAGATATTTGTACCTGCTTATTCAAAATTTTTAGTAACTTCCAAATGCCTTCCTATTGTCGAAAGGTAAGGTAACTCAACTCAAAAAACTCCAAACTAAATCACAAAATTCTAAGTTGCAATATAATATATATATATATATATATATATATTATATATATATATGTATATATATATACTATTCTAATATATATATACTATATACTATAGCCCACACTCTTTTCTCTATGCCCTGGGGTCGCCATGTTTAAAGGAGCATCACATGCATGAAAACTTCTTATCCACAATTTTGAAAGGGTGCCAATAATTTTGTTTTCACATGTCGTTTTTTTCCCTCGTTGTTGGTGGTGTTCCAATGCACCCAAAGGAATAACACATATGGATAGAAAAACTCTGGGAGTTAGACTTGATTTTCTGGAACAATTTCGGGGGTGCCAATATTTTTGCCTTGACGGTATGTAGTACATAGAAGATATATATATATAGATATATATATATATAATATATTTGTAAATCAGTTTAAGAAAATACAATTAAGCGGAAGTAAACTAAAAAAAAAAAAATGCCCCCACATACATTACACACACGGACATATTACACACCGTCAGCAGTATACACTCGTGAAACTGCTCACAGAGAAAAAAAAAAAAGGTACTTGACAATCTTCACTTCCTCATTCCCTAAGGCACCATCTTAAGTACGGCTCGCCTGCAAGCTACTTCCGCCCATTCTGTGAACAATACTAAGGTTCCCCTCCCCTGCCAGACATATTAACCAATCCCAAAGGTTTGGGTATGGGAGGACAGTTCTGGTCCTTCCAGAGATCTATGTGCTGCAGTTTACATAGGAGACAGAGTGAAGCTGAAGGAGGACCCTGTAGGAGACAGGAGAGATTAGACTGATGGTGGTGAAGGGTTCAGTGTGAGTGATATGCGTGGTGACGATGGATGATTTGGGGGCACCACAGTTAGGCCTCAGATGAGGTTGGGGTTGAGGTTATAAAATATCTTATTACCTCTCCTTGCTGCCCGGTCCCAGCAATGTCTCCTCTACACTTCCTCCACAATCACCTTTACGATGACCCACTTTCATGTCTGGGAAGGTTCTCATTCATCCAGATCAGGTATATAGAGGATGAGGACAGACATGACGGGTTCCTACTGGGTGTCATATAAATATCTTATTACCCCTCCTCTGCTGCTGCCAGTCTGTTACGCCGGTCTAGGGGAACAAGGCAGGCTAAGCCCGTGAGCTTGAATGGGTCAGACGTGGATGGGGTTTTGAAGGCAGAACAGAGCTATGCATCGAACTGGGGAAGGCACTAGGGCAGGTATACTGGAGGCTGGGTTACTCTGGGTTTTAACAGGACTGCTGGAAACCCCAGGTACATCAGTGGGTAGCCATGAACAGGAGGGCTCCAGAGTCACGTAGAACTACGAACGCTAGACACAGGACACAGACAGGAAGTACGCAACAGGAGTGCTCTGGGAACATGTGGGGCTACAAGTCACTGGACGGAGTCTCAGGGTACATACGCAGGGAGTGTAACCTCTGTTTAGCCCTGGTGTGGCTCGGCAGGAGGGACCTGCCCACAGGAGAGACATTTCTGAGAGCCTGGGCTGTTTACTGTAGTCTACCATTCCAGGAGACTCACCAGGCAGGGGTCAACCAGGCGGGTACAACCAACCAGGATATGCGCTGGACTAACTGGAAGCGGGGAGTCTAAGCTTTGCTCTGGGGTTTTCTTCACCCAATAGCCCCCCAGGAGGGGTTGTGGACCATCCCTTGAGGGAGACCAGTGCATATTTTTCCCGCACAGAGGGCCAGGTCCCACTTCCCCAGACAATCCCCCAGAAGGTGTGTGGTGGTGGACAAGACAGATAACCCGGGTTACAAGAATCCAAAAGGTCAGAGGTAAGGCGGGTCAGGAGTGGAGGCATGTCGAGGATCCAGAAGGACAAAACCAGTTCAGGAACAGGAATACAAACAAGGATAAAGGTAAGGTCTAACCAAGTCAGGTCAGGTATCCAGAAGAACAAAACCAGGTCAGGAATACAAACAGGGATCAAGATCAGGTCTAGCAAAGTCAGGGGCAGAGGCAGGTTGAACAAAGCAAGGTCAGCCACAGGAACACGAACAGATACAAGGTCAGGACTTGAGGTATTAAGGCCAGGTATTGGGATACCAGGGTAAACCCAAATGTACCAGCAACTTCTTATTCCACTGGCAGTGTTTATATAGGAAGTTGATCCAACATAGATCAACTGAGGTCCTGTCAGAGACTGCTAATGAGGTGAAGGAAATCAGCTGGACAAGGTTCACACAAAGCTGGATCACTCGTCTGCATACCGGTTCAGGTTACTCACCAGCAATGCAAGTGGCACACAGTCAGATTCCCTGCCTTTGCTGAGTTCTGGGTTCGAATCCCAGCAAGAACCTAACACAGTCCCAGCAATGTCTCCTCTACACTTCCCCCACAATCACCTCGCAGGTGACACTTTCATGTCTGGGAAGGTTCTCATTCATGCAGAGACATGAACTCCGAGACAGAGAAGGGGAGGGGGAGGGAGCACACAGGACACAGGGCTGAATCGCTGTGATAGTGACGTCGCAGAGCAGTGCATTATGGGACCCACACACAGCTGATGTTTTCCCGGCAGCCCTTTCAGCTCTAACAAGCGACCTCGGCGCCGCGGCGCAATGTCACAGCATGGGAGGTGCTACCTCGGAATAACTCGTCTTTCCAGCTTTAAGATTTATATTTTTTTCTTTTTGGACAGTGATTGCCCTATCTATTGGCAGCCTACAACGTGGTAGGTCCGCTTTAAGTTCACTATTCTCTGTTTTACTCGACTAACCTTCTGTATATATTTTTTATTCTACCCAAAGATAACATACGCTACACTATTTACACTAAATCAGGACTTTCAATTTGAATGTACTGTCTGATAAAACAAAATAAACATAGGAATGTGCTGGTTGTTGGATTTCTTTTATTGATTTCTTTTTTTTTTTCCATGTGCAATGAATGCCTATGTCTACAGACGTTCTATATGGCTGCAGTAATTGTAAGGTACCATCCATATCATGTAGTGAACACATACCGTTATCTTTTTATCTGTCTACCTGGGACAGAACAATCTACATTTTGTAGTTCAATCCCCTGTCTCTTACTGGGTCTGTATCAAAGAGCTGTTATTTCCAACTAGATTTCCAACTAGATTTCATACTTTCATACACAGGACTGCAAAACTGCAAAACCCATGGTTCCAATGCAGGTCACATGGCATGTGACTTGTCATATGCGAATGAATGGATTCTAAAAAAGAGTGATGAAAATGAAGTGAAGCAAACTGCCCAGAGCCTGTTGACAAACACCCCTACTGTTACATTGGCATCAAGTAGAAATGAAACATGGACATGATGTAGGAACCATTAGAAAATGAGTTGTTATAAACCAGTAAGACAAAGTAAGGAAAAGCAATTCTTTTAGATATCTTCTGGGGTCTCAATAAACCATGTTTTACTTTTTAGAATTAAAGCATCAGTGTAAAGCTGGGCATACACGTACCAATTATCCAGCGATCGTTTTTTAATCCGATCGCCCATCCGATTCCGGAATCGATTTTAATTTGTGAAAACGATCACAAACTGCAACATACCATGCATTCAATTTCTGGGCGATTCTATCCTGAAAGTCTCAATATGTCTGGCACGCACACATTTATGGGTTTGGAGTGGTGTTAGCTGAAGAACTGGCCAGTGACCAACAGCACACAAACAAAGGTAATTTCCACAAGATTCATAAATGGATCGCTGAAAACGATCACATGAGACAACTAACAGCACTTGATTTATGTGCTTTTTATTAAAATTATCCATCAGAACGGATCCGTGCACAATCGGTTTTCTGTCAGATTTTTAACAAAATCGATCGCTCGATTGCTTTTGGCATGCTTCAATTTTAATTCAATCCGATCGTGTGATCGATTTTGATAAACGATTGCACTAAAATTGAACTAAAAATCATGACGTGTATGCCCAGCTGAAGGAATAAGTGACTCAGGTCTGAAGTTTTAAGAACTACACAGAATGTTCAGTAATCATCCTAAAGGTTATTTGGGGGTATGATGAGTGTCACAATTCACAAGTATGCATGGAGTCTTGACCTGTCATGTAGGGAAGGGGATAACACGGGAAATCTGCTTATGTATTGATGGCATCAATAATAACAAAATATTACCTATGGTAATCCTGTTTTTTTCTTTAAGTGAAAAGTGAAAGTGGATACTATTGCTATAAAAAAATATTGTTAATGAATATAAAATTATTTGCTGCTTATACCCATTATAACATCTGTATTTATGAACATCTTGCAATGCTATATAAAATCTTCAAATACCATATCTGGTACACGAATGGGTTAAATCCTATACTTCTACTTTGCCTGGAGACTCTTTAATGCCATCCCAATAAAAGTGTTTTGATGCATTAATAACAGGTCACTAAAGTGTGCCTATTTTTTTGAAAGCCTTAATGCTTGTACGTTATGCATAGTGGAGACATAGCCTAAGTAAACAATGTCCTAATTATGCTCAATTAGCTATTGTCCCTCCCCCTGTTGTGATTTATTAGTTTCAGGTAGGAATGGGAAACGAGTGTGTTACATATGGTGTTATCACTCTCTCATCCGTGTCACTGGAAAGTTTGGTCGACCTGGGATTGATCGCATCATGGTGAAGTCTCGAAGAGGTGCACATGGATTTCCATTCAATGGGGACCCTGGTCCTGTGTACACCCAGTGTTGAAAACTGTTTGGGAGCTGCTGACAGGCAGCACTGAGAGTGGGTTACAGGGTGGCTGTAAAGGATGAGACACTTCTGACACTGTGCACAGCAGTCTGTGCTTTGTCCCAGCTCATCAGCTGAGCCGAGCACGGGCTACTGTGCACAGTGCGGGGGGAGTCCCCCTCCTTTGTAGCGATCCTGTGTCCCGCTCCAAATGCTGCCTGTCAGCAGCTCCCAGTCACAACACCTGGTGTACACAGCACTGACTGTAATGAGGCGTGGTGCCCATCCATGATCCACCAGGATTTTATGGATATGTCTGTTATTCAATCAACGGTTTAATCAAACTTTCAATTGATTCTGGTCAGGAAGTTTTTTTTGTTTGATTTTCTGTTTAACCTCCCTAGCGCACTGCTGAGGTCCAGATTTCTATATCAAAAGTGCACCATAGACTTCAATGGTAAATGTTTCTTTTTGTTGTAGGCATGTAACTTCAATGGTAAATTTTTCTTTCGGTTGTAGGCCTGTAACTTCAATGGTAAATTTTTCTTAGTAAGAGGAAAAGGAGTGTGGAGGGGAAAAAGAACCAGGGCCTGTGTGGTTAAATTGCCTCACCCCTAGAATAATATGAAAGAAAAGAATAGTGGTCAATTTCACTAGGGTGGGGGAACCATGAAGAATGGTTCATACACAGCCCCGGAAGTGACCCAGTAAAGAGGGGTTTTAAGAGGCATACAGTCGTTCATAGATAAAAACATTTATTACATCCATATAAAATAGTGCAGTTACACAAATAATGCCATAGGGGTCAGAGCCACGCCATACATTGGGGTGACCCACTTAAAACCACAAATAACACGATAATCCATGGTGTGCAAAAATGCTATGACTGTTGGTTCAGATATCGATCTTCTCCAGGAGAAGAGAAGATCGATATCTGAACCAACAGTCATAGCATTTTATTTATTTATTTTTATTTTGTGTGCGTTGGAAGGGGTAGTCTTATACGGCTAGTATACCCCAAACTCTATATTTTAACTGGAAAAGTCGTCTTATACGCCAGAAAATATGGTATGTCCATGAAAGGGTCTAGTAGACATCCTGAATATAATAATGTTTGAAACAAACAATTATGTGAAATAAAATTTTTTTTAAATAAAATTAATGAGAAAACACAAAAATCAGGGCACAAAGCTATGCTGCTATGTACTAAATCTCCCCCAGATAAAGTCTCTGGTGCCCCAGATGTTCCCATTTGCAGTTAACCCTCTCTAACCTGGTGTGATGGATGTGGTAAAATCACACCAGGGAAGAGAGGGTTACTGCAAAGATATTTTTAACATAGATGCACATTGAAAGCAGTTTTCTAGGATCCCGAGGATCAAGCAGCAATGTCGCATCGGGGACACTGCAAAACAGTAAGTATGCACTGTCGGTGCCCCAATGTTCACTTGACGGCACCAGATGTGGTAGAATTTTTCGAATTGCTAACTTTGTGAGCTGATTATAAAGCCCCTGAAAATGGTATCATCACCAACTAGCACATGTCGTTTTTGCATAAATGAAGTTCAAAGTCGAAATTCCGATTTTCGAAATTTTTACTTGACTTTGAACTTAATTTGTGAAAAAACTATTTGTGTTAGAGACCTTATTTCTTTTTTGTAGCATACCCCCAACCTTTCTCTATATCTGCAGCAAGTTTGGTGATGATACCATGTTCAGGGGCTTTGCAATTATCTCGAAACCGTGGCTTGAAAATTTTTTTGACCATCTCTACAGACAACGCCGCAATAGTGGGAGTAGCAGCGCTGGACGAGATGGTGCTGTCCTGAACGCTAGGGCGGTTAATCGGCGGTTAATCGGCAGACAAACGGAAAAATCAACGCAACAGAAATTTTAACCATATATGGCCCCCTCAACGCCCTACAAAATATTGTTGGTGAGATAAAATATTGGAATTGGAGATCAAGACAATTAGTGGCATAGAGATTCCATAACAGAGAAAAACTGGACTGAGGTTCTTATCTGTTCACTGCTTTATTCAAATAAAGACACTTTTAAATATTTAGGTATGCCTACCTCTTTGGTATTCATCTTCTATATGGCACAGAAAACAATGTGTCATATCCTTCTTCCGTAGAATCCAACTCCCAACCACAGTGAAGTACTGCTTATGTACAAACCTGTCAAGCCTCCCGTTTTGGCCGGGAAAGTCACATTTTTATGTGGCTTTCCCGACCAAATGGCGATTTCAAGAAATCCCGGATTTTTCCCGGATTCTTGAAATCGAGCTGATATAGCAGGGAGAGGGCGTTACTCTCCCTGCTAATGTCCCACCTTGCACATTATCAGCACAAGCGAGGTGGGACATTAGCAGGGAGGGTTACACCCTCTCCATGCTAGATCAGCTAAAAGGCCGGTGGACGCCGGAAAAGAGGTCAGCCACTTCCAGTACGTGGAACGCGGAAGAACCACGATCCATATACCGGAAGTGACATCACTGACGTCACTTACTGTACGTCCCCCGGTTTTTTAATGCCGTAACTTGACAGGCATGTTTATGTAACCGATTACTGTCATTGATGCATTGTTGTATTTTAGTCAGGACACATTTGGTTTCCTGTGTTGTCAATGTGAGTTCTTGTAAAAGTGCATTTACACACACCAGATGTACCTCTCAACCTCTTAATGCCCCCCTCCCCCATCTCTTGGGAAGAGAGATGCAAGACTTGGGAAGGAAGATATAAGTGACTTAAGGTGGGCATACAAAGCTCGATTTTCCATTTTTGATCAACTTAAAAATACAATTGTTTAAATTTTTACCACCACATAATGTGATAGATTCAACAGATCAAATCCTTTTCCTAATCCCTGTGTGTATGCTCCATAGTACCATTGGATACACATCCATCAAAATATATAGGAAACCTGTCCAATACTTTAACAAAAAAATTTACTAACATGTCTCATCTGGTGGATTGATTTTAGGTTCAATATCAATCCCAGCTGGTTGATCTATAAAGAGCAAGAGGCAAGGGCAAGAGATGCCACCCCACACCATTACTGACCCACTGCCAAATCGGTCGTGCTGGAGGATGTTGCAGGCAGCAGAGTGTTTTCCACGGTGTCTTCAGACTCTGTCACGTCTGCCACATGTGCTAAGTGTGAACCTGCTTTCATCTGTGAAGAGCACAGGGTGTCACCCTCATGGGGTCTGTTTCTGACCATCCACATTTGGGGCCTGCTGGAAGTAATTCTGCAGGGCTTTGGCAGTGCTCCTCCTTGCACAAAGGCAGAGGTAGCGGTCCTGATGCTGGGTTGTTGCCCTTCTATGGCCTCTTCCACATCTTCTGATGAACTGGCCTGTCTCCTGGTAGCGCTTCCATTCTCTGGACAATACGCTGACAGAAAAAATTCTTTGCTTTAGTCGAGGCGAGGGAGGCAATCTCTCAGGAGTAGTGATGGCGCGAACCCAGAATTTGATGCTCGCGAACAGCGAACGCGAACTTCCGCAAATGTTCGCGAACCCGGCGAACCGTCGAACCCGCCATTGACTTCAATGGGGAGGCGAATTTTAAAAAACAAAGGGACCCGGCCACAGATAGTTGTTGGTAAGTTGTTTCAAGGGTCTACACGTGGTCAAGGACATGACAGGGGGAATCCATGGCAAAACTCCCAAGAAATTTTTTTTTCACACAATAACTCCGCACCAAGGCTTTCTACAATGATAGTCAATGGATTTTGAGCTGGAGAGCACTAAACAACATGGTTGGCCACTGGGGGAGATGGTCAGTTTGGAGGACACTGGTGTGATGGTCTTTTGGAGGACACTGTGGTGATGGTCAGTGTGTGAGGACCCTGGTTGTGATGGTCAGGTGGAGGGACACTGGTGGTGATGGTCCTTATGGAGGACCAACTGGTGGTGATGGTCAGAATGGCAGACACTGGTGTGATGGTCATGTGGAGGACACTGTGGGATGGTCAGTTTGGAGACCACTGGTGTGCAGGTACATATGGCAGACACTGGTGGTGGATGGTCAGAAATGTGGAGGACACTGGTGAGGGAGCGTCAGTTTGGAGGACACTGGTGGGATGGTCAGTGTGGAGGACCACTGGTGGTGACTGGTCAGTTGGAGACACTGGTGGTGATGGTCATGTGGAGGACCACTGGTGTGATGGTCAGTTTGGAGGACACACTGGTCAGAGGACAGTGTGCGACCCGGAACAAACACGGGGGAGATGTCAGCTAGGGAGGACACTGGGAAGATGTCCGTGTGGAACACAGACACCCAAACTGGGGGAGATGTCCAGTGTGGCAGACACTGGGGGAGACATGGTCAGGTGGAGGACACAGGTCCAGATGACAGTGTGACAGGACACTGAGGGAGACTGTCAGTATGGAGGACAACTGGGGAAGATGGTCATGTGGACAGACACTGGGACGTCACCCGATGTCAGTGTGGACGGACACTGGTGCAGATGGACAGTGGAGACACGGGGAGATTATCAGTATGGCGGACACTGGGGCAGATGTCAGTGTGGAGACACTGGGGGCAGATGGTCAGTAGGAGGACCATGGTGGATGGTCAGTTTGGAGGACACAGGTGGAGATGGACATGGGCAGACACGGGGGACGATGGTCAGGGGAGGACACTGGTGGTGATGGTCAGTATGCAACACTGGGGAGAAGGACAGGGCACAAAGGCTGTAAGGGATGGAAGGAAAGCCGGGCACATTATAATACCCCCTTTATTAATAGGGTGAAAAAAAAAAATGCTGGTATTACCCGCACACCAAGAAACTGTGGCTGGGCACTGGCACACACATTGGCCACAAGGCTGTACATGGACGAAAGCTTGCAATATTATTAATAACCCTACAATAGGGTGCAAAAAAATCCCCGGGGCTACAGTAACAAGTGCCACCAGATATGAGCACTGGCATAACACTGTGTAATATGTGGCTGCAGAATCACTGGCAGCAGCCTGGCATCCAGCCCAGCAGGCAACAGGTAGCAAAAAATAGCCCTAAAAAGGGCTTTTGGGCTCTCAGGACTACTGTCCTGACACAGACTAAAGACAATGAAAAGAGATACACTTAGAAGAGAACACGACACTAACTAATGGTGCCTATCAGCGAGGCAAGCTCTCTGTTCTAACTCTCTCCTTCTCAGCAGCATGTGAAATGGCGTCCTCTACTTGCATGTTATAGGGGGGGGATGGCTCCGTGAGGTGAGGGGTCTGATTGCTGGATTATGTATGCGACACTGTGACCACAGGGTCCAAAGTTGTGCAATGCTAAACAAGATAGGGGCGGGCGCAACTCGCCACATGTCGCAAATACGTGGCGAACGCGAACATGCGAAGTTCGCCGCGAATAGTTCGCCGGCGAACAGTTCGGTCCATCACTACTCAGGAGACCATCTGCCACCTCATGAGGAGCATGCTCAGGCATAGTGGTCATACAGGCAGGTGGAGGCCACACACACTACTGAGCCTCATTTGGACTTGTTTTAAGGACATTACATCAAAGTTGTTACATCAACGTTTTTCTCCACTTAAATTTTGAGTGTGACTCCAAATCCAGAACTCCATCCATGGGTTTGATTTCCATTGATAATTTTTGTGTGATTTTCTTGTCAGCACATTCAACTGTAAAGAAATGTAAAGAACAAAGTATTTAATAAGAATATTTCATTCATTCAGATCTAGGATGTCAGATGTTCAGATTACTGCTTGGTACACTCTTGGCATTCTCTTGATGAACTTCAACAGGTAGTCAACTGAAATGATTTTCACTTCACAGGGGTGAAGCCTTCTCAGGGTAATTTTGTGGATTTTCCTGCTTTATAAATGGGGTGGGGACCAGCAGTTGTGTTGTGCAGAAGTCAGGTGACTACACAGCTGACAGCCCTATTGGACAACTGTTAAAATTAATATTATGGCAAGAACCAAGCAGCTAACTAAAGAAAAATGAGTGGCCATCATTACTTTAAGAAATGAAGGTCAGTCCGGAAAATTGCAAAAACGTTAAATGTGTCCCCAAGGGAAGTTGCAAAAACCATCAAGCGCTACAACGAAACTGGCACACATGAGGACCGACCCAGGAAAGGAAGACCAAGAGTAACCTCTACTTCTGAAGAAAAGTTCATCCGAGTCACCAGCACTTATGCTAGCCATACACAGCCCGATAAATAGCCCGATCAACCAAGCCCGATCAAAGTTTTTCGTTAATCGGGCATAAATCAGGTTTTGCCCACATGGTCCGACAGAGCTTTCCCGATCAAAATTTAGCAGAAAATCGGCCATCACATGATCGGGCATGTTGGAAAATTTTAATCGGTCCGGTTAATCGTTCTACTTTTCTTGTAGCGCCCGACTAAATGAACACCGATCATCCCCGATATTACTATTACTTCCCATTGAATGAAAAATTGGACGACAAAAATGATGATAAACTCCGACTATGATGTACGATCAAAACTGTTTCATCGTTCAAAAATCTTTTTTTCTATGTGGGTTTTTTTTGTTAGATCATCCGAGAAAACGCCGATTTTTTTATCGCCAAACGATCGGGCTTGCTTGATCGGGCTATTTATCGGGCTGTGTATGGCTAGCATTAGACAACGCAAGTTATCAGCAGCTCAGATCAGAGACCAGATGAATGCCACACAGAGTTCTAGCAGAAGACACATCTCTCGAACAACTGTTAAAAGGACACTGCACAAATCAGGCTTTTATGGTCACATAGCTGCCAGGAAACCACTGCTAAGGAGAGGCAACAAGCAGAAAAAAATTTGTTTGGGCCAAGAAACACAAGGAATGGACATTAGACCAGTGGAAATCTGTGCTTTGGTCTGATGAGTCCAAATTTGAGATCTTTGGTTCCAACTGCCGTGTCTTTGTGAGACGCAGAAAAGGTGAACGGATGGATCCAACATGCCTGGTTCCCACTGTGAAGCATGGAGGAGGAGGTGTGGGGGTGTTTTGCTGGTGACACTGTTGAAGCCACACTGAACCAGCATGGCTACCACAGCATCCTGCAGTGACATACCATCCCATCCGGTTTGCATTAAGTTGGACAATCATCTATTTTTAAACAGGAGAATGACCGCAAATACACCTCCAGGCTGTGTAGTTTGACCAAGAAGGAGAGTAATGGAGTGCTGCAGCAGATGACTTGGCCACCACAGTCACCAGACCTAAACTTAATCAAGATGGTTTGGGCTGAGCTGGACCGCAGAGTGAAGGCAAAGGGGCCAACAAGTGCTACACACCTCTGGGAACTTCTTCAAGACTGTTGGAAAACCATTTTAGGTAACTACCTGTTTAAGTTCATCAAGAGAAGGCCAAGAGTGTGCCAAGCAGTAATCTGAGCAAATGGTGGCTATTTTGAAGAAACTAGAATCTAAAACATGTTTTCAGTTATTTCACCTTTTTTTGTTAAGTACATAACTCCACATGTGTTCATTTACAGTTTTGATGCCTTCAGTGAGAACCTACCAATGTAAATGGTCATGAAATAAAGAAAACACATTGAATGAGAAGGTGTGTCCAAACTTTTGGCCTGTACTGTATATATATATATATATATATATATACACACATTTATTTATTGTATTGAATTTTTATCAAGGGTGATCTAAGAGGTAGGGATGGAGGAGACACAAATCTTTAGTTTTTAACTCTTCTCCTTTTTGCCCACTTATTTCACAGGCTTTATTAGACATCACTACTTGGAAATGACTTTTATGAGAACACAATATTAATGATATATAAAGTGGCATACTCTATTCTCCCTAGAGTAAACTAATGACAAATAGATTCTCAGTGTTTCACTTGCGCTTTCCGGTACTGAAAATTTCCATTACTTGCTTTTCTTCTAAATTAATATTTTATCTGTGGAAAACATTGAAACTATATAGCACTCAGACCATGGATACATGGGTCTGCCGCAATCTATGTAATATATTATCATTTACAACATTACTTTTGACCTTATCATGCAAATCTGCATATAAGGAGACTCCAACCAATATAGTGTACAGATTCATGTAAAAGAAAGAAGTCAGGTGTGAGAAAAAACTTTTTATTCTCTACACTTTTCTCTGCCCTGTAATGTCCAAATGACCCCGAGTTAACTAACTTGTAAATCTAGCCATGTGCCCTTTACAAAGTTTACTTTGGTCAAAGTTTACTGGCTATTCCGCATGACTGAGAAACTGTTAATCCAGCAGTTTGATATAACAGCAGTTCGTTTTTCACAGCAGATATTAGTAGGTTGATAATGATTTACTCTTCTTTGTGTTCATTGAAACGGAAATATATTTTGTTTCATCGCACATCGCACAATAGGCTCCATGGACTCTGGAGTGCAATTTGAATAAACTGAAGTTATTTTTCTTATTCTATTATTAGGAGAAACCTTTCTGCTCTTCTATTCTATTAAAGCCAGCTGCCTGGCTGTCATGCTCAAGCTTCAATGTCTCGATCCTTCCTTTTATGTGTACCCCTTTAAAAAGAAAGGTGTAAGTGATTGGTCACTGATTGAAGAGCAGTGATTGGTAGTGTTGGTAAATTTCAGTCGATGTAAAGCCCCCCATACACCTTAAGATCGATCCATATAATATCCATTAGTTCTACCAACAACTGTGTAGTATAGTGGCCTCCCTGATAGAATACAAAGCGATTGGAAGGATTAAAAAGGTCCTCATATTATATGGTTTTAGTAGAACAAAAGTTGGTTGTACAGAAATTGTATGAAAAGATTGTAAGGTGTATGGGGGCTTTAAGTATCTAGGTATTTTGATAGAACATATGTACGTAAATGGATGACAAGGCTGCACAAAACTGCAAATCTTTTGCAGTTTCATATATGTATATTAGATATACATCCATGGCAATTTAAGATTAGTTGAAGTTACTCTGGCATGATGATATAGATATGCTCCACTTTCCTAAAAAAATATAAATACTGACCTGGTGTTCTGTTAAGCCCCGGCAGTTCTCATCTCTAATACTAGCATGTGATAAAGCATGTTGCTTTACGTCTTGTATCTGCCTGCTAGCAGTACCCTTAAGCCCCCCATACACCTTTAGATCGATCCATACAATTTTCATTAGATCTACCAACAACTGTGTAGTATATTGGCCTCCCTAATACATACTGATTGGAAAGATTATAAAGCTCCTTATATTACATCGTTTTGGTAGAAGAAAAGTTCATTATACAGAAATTGTATGGTAAGATTGTAAGGTGTATTTAATAACAATAATAACATTTGGGATTATGTGGAGTTTTGCATGAATTGGTCATGTGTCAATGTGCTCTGATCTTCATCTAAGTCACACCAATAGAAAAACACAGTCTGCTTAAAATACTACTACACAAACATTATATGTTTTCATGTTTTTATGAAACTATATCTATCAAGAGACTCAAAAAAGGAGTGCCAATAAGGCAGAGACGTCTCCCTTACCAAGTCTCTCTGTGACTAGCATTAAAGGGATGTCAGCTCTGTGGCGCAGCAGTAAGTGGAAATGTTTGGGAACAACAGAAACTAGCAGAACGTGTTACTGAGCTCCTTAGAACATAGTGTTTACAAGTTGCCATGTCCGGTAATCTAACGCCTGAAATTTTCAGAGCTTTCTATTGTATTAACCAAAATGTGAAATAGGAGTTTTATGGATTGGGATTTTAAAGTCAAACAGCTGTATGTGAGCTTTACACATTATCAAACACAATGTAAACCACTAGGTGAAGTGTTGTAGAGCACAATAATACTGGACACTGGCACAGTGGAAACATGTTTTGTGGAGTGAAAATGATTACAGAAAAGTTGCATCAATATATTGTATGTATTATTTTTTGTAAACTCAATTTTCCATTGTTCTATTTTTTAGCCATCAGTGGGCGCATCCTGCATTAATGAAATTATAGAGGAACATAATGGTCCTCCACTCTTCTGTAAAGGCTGCCACTGCCATTTTGTTTGATAGCATTCTGTGTCCTGTTAATCCCTTTAGTTCAGATAATCGTGGGAGTCCTGAACGCACTTATGACAAAATCCATCATCAGTAAGACTTATATGATACAGTCATGTTTCAGAAGAGGGGATTAAGTATATTTATTGTGCATGTTCATACCACAGACTGCTGTTATTGAATAGATTATAAAAGGTCAAGTTGCCTGCTGCCGCTGAAACAGGATAGGCTCCAAACAAAGCTGCGCTAGTCACTTAATTAACAAGCATAGCAAAGTCAACAAAAGAACAAAACAAGAATTGTGTATTTTCAGAATTAGGTCGTGATCATCTGCTCTTTTATTTTGTTAAAACAAGCAACTTGTAGTACAGAAAGGTTAGACTCATACAGGCAGGCCTATGGAATGCATACTGCATTTTGCCTGTATTTTAATACATTTACGAGTTTTACGAGTGCTGCCAAACTTTCCAACATGACCTGTAAACACAAACCTAAACCCAAAACTAAAAAATAAATACATATTACTATATGTAATATATAGCCTAATCCACCATGTGATGAAAAATGCTGCTTTGATGAAGTCCAGTCTATATAACAAAAATGGCCCCCTCCCCTCCAAAAATGTAACTACCCTGGAACAGGAGGCATATTATAAATAATATGTTATAATCAAATACAGCATTACCAGATTGTTGTTGAAAATTGAGCATGAAACTGGCAGAGCCATGATTTGTCATGTTGGAAAACTTCAGGTGAGAATATATGGGTATCTAATGTATTTTAAATCCTTTTGTATCTGATCGAATCTTTGAGTTTTCACACCTTTATCTTTGTAATCAGAAGAAATATGAACCAGGCTGCCACTGCAGAATGGGTAACGTCCAAATGGTGACTTTTAAGGCTAAGGGGGATACAAAGGTGAGTATGATTTTGTTGGCGGTGTTTGGGAGTTTATTCTATGCTTTATATATTTTTTGCATGCATCAATTACAGTGTGTGGTAGAAACCTTGGCCAATATTAGATTGACAGTTGATCTTAAAAAATACACAATGCTAAGCCTAATACTCCAGTAACCCATCTATCAGAGCTTTTAGATTATTTTACTTAGAGAATCATATTCCCCTATTTATGTTTCTTCTTCTGGGTGTGGGGGATCACCAATCTAACTCCCAATCTGAGCCGGTGGGGACTTGTCCCATATGTAATTTTCTGCTCTGCAGTCACATCTCACTAATCATTAGTTGCAATTAACTCAGAAATCATGTAGAAATATCATGATCATCTCTAGCGATGACCCAACATTATATATGTTTCAATCTTGTTTATACATACTGAAATTTCTTTCTACTAGTGTTGATATTGTGAATATCGGCACTTCAAGAATTGGCAGATCTTGAATATATGGCTATATTTTCGAAATTGCGAATATTTAAGATCCATACCTAACTACCATTCATTGTGGTCCCAATATGTGTATTTACCAGCACAATGACAGTTAAAATTACTGGAGATCACAAATTCTCGAATATAAGGATTTATTGCAAATATTAGGCGAAAAAAAACGCGAAATTGTCTATGCTGCTCATCACTTATCTCTACCTCTCTTTTTCCCATGGGGTCTTCTGAAACTGGTTCCTGATTTCTTGAAAAAATTCACTGTACCAACAAACCTTTCCAGTCATTAGATCAGAATTGGATTTTTATAAAAATAGCATGGTGGACATATACAGTGGAGGAAATAATTATTTGACCCCTCACTGATTTTGTAAGTTTGTCCAATGACAAAGAAATGAAAAGTCTCAGAACAGTATCATTTCAATGGTAGGTTTATTGTAACAGTGGCAGATAGCACATCAAAAGGAAAATCGAAAAAAATTACTTTAAATAAAAGATAGCAACTGATTTGCATTCAATTAAGTGAAATAAGTTTTTGAACCCTCTAACAAAAAAAGACTTAATAGTTGGTGGAAAAACCC
>CM070038.1:69176422-69187692 GCA_036250615.1 Ptychadena robeensis
TTGTCATTGGACAAACTTACAAAATAAGTGAGGGGTCAAATAATTATTTCCTCCACTGTAGCTATGTGATGCTATGTTACCAATGTCAACCAAAAACTCTGAGGATCATTTCCACCATCTTGTTGAATTTATGCCATAGAGAATTATGGAAATCCTAAACCAAAAGGGAAGTCAGGAACTAGCAAGGCATACTAACCCCATTACTTCCTATTGTTGCATTCACGCAACACTATGTCCATGATTTTTGTTCTACTCTTCTATTATCTCACAGCTTCCATTACTTTTAATGCCATACCTTCAATTCATTGTGAGTCGTAAATTTTTATTACAATTGAATTTGCCTTGGTAATTTATAATTTGTTTCTCTTCGGGTTGTGCAGCTTTTGAAAAAATTTGATATTTTAATCTTTGGGAAGAAATGGGTTAAAAAATAGTGTGTGTCTAAAAGAATTATCAGAAAAACATATGCCGACATAAACATGATGATTGGAGTGTATTATAGAAACATAATCAGGCCTCCAGACCATATCATCCATAGTGTTGAGCTCGAATATTTGATTTTCGAATATTTAGCTTGAATATCGCCATTTCGTAATTTCGCGAATATTTGCGAATATATCATCGGATATCAGAAGCGATTGCGATTTTTCGCGATTTATTGCGATTTTTTAAAATGAAAATGACAGATATTCTCCCATTCGAATATCCGAGCTCCATTGACGCATATTTGATCGCTATTGCGATTTTTAGATCGCAATTCATGTCCACAAGTGCGGATATTCACGATTACGAATAAGAAATCTAATATTATGTTGGATATTTGCGAAATTATGCAAATTTGAATATTGCCTAGTCGCTCATCACTAATCATCCACAAGGATCCAAATTTCTATACCTACAGATATTACCACTTTAATGAGATAGAAATACCACATCTCAAAAAATACTATTACTCAATGAGAATCAACGGTTATATATTTATACAACCAAGTACTTTTTAGCCCAGGGCAAATACAGTTGGTTTTTTAACGACCAAACATTCCAAAACATTCTTTATAAATAAAATACATGCAAAGTACTTAAATGTTATGTTCAACAGACTCCACACCTTGCCTGTTCTACTTACGGATAGATTTTGGACAAATCTGTACTCTTCTTTTATAAGTGTAAATGTAAAAATTATTGAAATTTAAAAAGTATAGAAACTGAACTCAGACAGGTTCTACCACCTTACGCTGACCTCGTAAGATATGTCAATAAGCATGACGGCCTCTGTTTGCTTCATCTTTCACTCTTCAAGATGTTGTTATTCGTTTTTTCATTTCTTTGTGTTGTCAGGGTTTAACCCAAGAGTATTTTGTGTTTAGGTCATCGGATGACATTTAAAGAAATTATCTAGCACCTTGTTCTCCAAGAAAAAACATCAGATATCTGTTTTTTCTTTACAGCTTTTATAATGTATTTTTCTTTTCCTTGACAGCTGCTGTCATGAACTGTCACCCACACTTGTTTTGTTTTCAGTAAGGAAATAGAGCTGGAAGGAGTGTTCTATGCTACTATTTGCAGTACTGAAATTGTTTCTGAAAAAGTCAGTTACTTGAAAACAACATGAGAACACACAAGACTCTTAAAGGGAAAGTATGTTTTAGCTTTAGTGGACTTCCATTTTTGATTACTTTATTTTTTCATAATTCTGACTTCTTTGAGATGAAATCATTTTGTTATTGTACAAAATGTTGAGTTATACACAAGAAAGAACTTTCAGTTGCTATATGTTATAACCTGGCCCATCTTCTAGGAATGAACTGGGATGTAGGCATATACCATCTTAAATTTTCTTATCGTATTTATAATCCATTATTTGTTTTTGTCCTAAAATTTAGTCCAGATTATATAAAACTATCTCCCCTATTTTCCCCTAAGGACTTGTACACAGGTGGCTTTTAACAGCCAGGTAAACGAGCAGTTACCACAACCGCCCGGCTCATGTGACATGATATATTCACTAGTTGGTTTTCTGGCTTTCGTTTGATAAACTCGCAGTGGGTGTTTAGATAACACCCCCAGCATTATCTAAACGCCCATGAGCACCCCTGTGAGTGCCCAGCCATTTTCAATTGCATGGAGCAGTGGTGTGAAACTGAGTTGATATGGAGGGCCGCACTTGTGGCCCTCGGCATTACTAAAGGTCCGCACATAACTTTTTCAATCTGTACTGACTTGTATAAGCAGTTTTTTATGAAAAAAGGACAGCAGGAAGATATTATTTTTAAATTTTAAATAAATGTAAAATTTTAAATAACAAAACTTGATTTAAATTATGCTTCAAGCATTAGGGAACACTGTAGTATGGTGATGCACATTTTGTGTCATATATATATAATCAAAGTCTTTGTTCTATGGGGCATATAACCTTTGATTCAAAGGTTATGTGCCCCTATTCTAAGGTTATGTGCTGCACCCCTTCATACCCTGTTTGTTGGTGGTATAGTGGGAGCATGGGCACTCACCGCCGATTTCCCCCCCCAACATGTCTTTGCCCGGGATATTTTAAGAGCACGAAGAGGAGGAGAGGCAAGGGACACTGATCAGCTTTCATATAAGCCAATCAGTGTGCTCAGCTGGAGCCCGAGGGAGTCACTCGCTTCTCCTCCTCTTACGGCTCTAAGGAAAACCCAGACAAGAGCGCATCAGGGGGGGTTCGGTGGAGTTCGTATGCCCTATGCATTAACTTGGGCCGCAGGATCAGCATGTGTGCTAGGCTGTAGACACAACTAAAAATATAACTCATAGCTGATAGGATCATAAAAGTAAATTAGAGTTATCAATAGTCCAACTACCTGTAAAATTTAGAGGTGGGGACACACACTTTTTCCAACCTACTGCACATAGTGGAAACTAGGGAGGTTGCCAGGATTTTGAGAGATTATATAATAGGTAGCATGAAGGGGGTGTACCCCAATTGCACTGTCAGTCACATTTAACAATACCATATGCATCAAAAAGCGTTAACACTAAAACCACTGACAAGTAAACAGAATAACAATATTGTATGTTGGCAAAATTTTGAGGCAGCAAAAGGCAGAAAGACAAATTGGCAAGCATAAGAGGCCCTTTATAAGGAGTCCTAAATAGGGTGGGTCAGGGTATTTCCAAAACAGCAGCTTCAGAGACAGCAGCATAAATTATAGAGAGTAAACAGAAACATTTGAACTAAAATATGTTTGCATAATGGAGTAATTAAGACTAAAAAGCTCTGATCCAGAACCATTACAAATCATATAACAGAAATAAAATTGAATTGTGTATAGATAGTGTGGCAGACTAGTCCTCTGTCACGGAGTAAATGGACCATCAGGTGGGGTTTTTGTTTTGTGATTCTGGGTTCTGGGATGGGAGGGAATGAACTGGGTGGGCCTTCCCATATCATCCAGGAACTACACCTGATGGACACCAGGGAGGTGGCTGGGTGTGTCTCAACAAAAGGGACTGAAGCCACTCAGTCAGGGCTCCCAATGTGGTTGGAGACAGTGCTGCTGGGTGCAGCAAATACATGGCATACAGGGAGTGTGTGGCCACATGCTGGTGGCTGCTAGGAGGCAGGCAGTAAGGTTCCTACAGGAAGGTACCATTGTTGGATCGGTGTCAAGCTAGGAGGCTTGGCATTTTCTGTACTTTTTTTTCATTTGGCTTATATTAACCCCTGTGAGGGTGACTTTGCTTTGGACTGTTTGTATTCAAATAAACGTGGGCAGGAGCCCTAAAAGGAAAATAATTGTGTGGATTGATGCTGTGAGAGCATGTTTGAGCTGAACCACCATGATAGCCATACACACAGATCAGAAATATCGAACTGTGTATGGCTACCTTTAGATGGTAAGTTGATGCAATGATTAACTTTTCAGCCCTGTCATTTTCTCTATTGACAACTGTGTCATTAACTCTTTATTGTCAATATCCCACTCAAATGATATAGACAAAGGTTTATTGACATCTGATCATCACACCTATTCAAATTTGTTGGACATCCCATTCCCACACAATGGGCAATAAATTGGAGCTGGCCCACACTATTGGTTGAGAAAACCTGGCCTGCAATCTTTGTTTCAATGTATACCAATAGGGCTGAGGTAAGAGTCCATACCACGCCCTTTTAGAGCTAACTTTGTGCTCAGGGGTATAGTCATGCTATAACAAAGCCAGTTTAAACGTCTCTACCCTGGCAATTTGACAAATGTTGAGATCTACAGAAGCAGAGCCAGGATTATTCCCTCATATAACCTGTTGGGCATACCTTTGGGCATACCTCTGTATGCATTCTATAGGGTAGGGAATTATATTATTTTTTTTGAAAGGTCGAAACTTCACAGTGAAAAGGTTCAAATCATCCTGAATGTCAAATCAAAACGAAAACCCAATATATTCACTTAAAAATTTAATATTTCAATGAAAATGTAGTTCTTCCTGAACATACCAAATATTTAGAATATCATGTCACAAGTCCATGAACAGACAATAATTTTCTGATAAACAATAATTTTGAAGACGAAATGCAGAGGGTGTCTCCATCACCACCCCAGTTAGGTACATTGCCAGTAATTCCATCCCTATTACCAAACTATGTCCCTAGTAAGCGAACAGTTGCACAACTGTCAGCTGTGATTACACAGTTACAGTGATATCAGGGGCCAGAAGGGCCCTCAGTAGGTGTATGGGACCTGGGCAAAGATCCCAGAGTAAAATTGGGTCAGCGTGTTTAAGTTGCGTGTAGGTGTGCAGCTCTCAGGAGTGTGGCTCCCTGTAACAGACAATTTAGGATATTACTCAGGCTAAGCTCAGAAAGGCATTGGTGCCTTGAAATCAATGCAGGTGGCTGGGCAGCCCTAAATTGCCCTAGTGGAGCCTCAGCCTGCAGTTTTGAGATATGGCGTTGTATGTAAAAGAAAAAAGGTTCCATCGAAATTTAGTTTCCTCTTTGTATGACAGGGTCACAAATAGAGATGGCAAGTTCTCATGAAAAATAATTAATAGAAAAAAAAAATATTGCAAAAAACTGTAGAGAAAAAATCAATATACAGTATTAACTTCCATACTGTAGGGGTGATTTCCTATAGACAATCTATTGTCAAACTATGGGTGATATCCTACATGGGATAATGCCTTAGCACATTACATGATTTTTGTACTCTTTTCCTGCAGAGACGATGATTTCAAACTCACATAGGCTCTGTGGAGAAAGTAAAATACATTTAATGTTTACCTGCAGTTTTCTTACATTGATATTGCTATTATTAATAGGAGAGATGTTCTAATATATTCAGTTTGGGTAAGCAGCACACTAAACCTTATCTCCAACAAACACTGTTTAGGCAATTACACCAACAATTCATATTTTTTCAAGTTTAAATCTGAAATGAAAGGTAATTATTATTACAAATGTTTTATACATGCAAAATTAAAAAGAATAATAAATGATTACAGGAATGAATCACTCACTGCTGCTATAATACAATATTTTTCTGTGTAAAGTCTTAAGTAATTATAGGAAATGTACCAAGACAATCCTCCTCTTAAAGGGAATTGTTTCAAGGTTTGTTTTTATTGATCACAATTTGAGACAAATTGTTCTTTTTTTTTAAATTCTTCACGTCTCTGTAGATATTTAGTGGGAATGTGTGTATATGGTATTGTGATTCACAACCAGTGGAACATTTGATAGACTGTACATTCTGGTCTTTTCCCTGCACCAACTCTACTAAATGAAGTTATGCAGGATGCATAAACCCTCCAGTAGTGTCACCTAGTGGTCATACACTGACGCACTTGAAGTTTTTCCTTTTAAGACAGAGAGTTTGGAGTTCGAGTGATACCGTTTATTGGCTAACAGAAGTTATTAGAGGAGCAATGACTTCCGTTGATTAGCAAATGATTAGCCTGAAGAAGGGATCTGCGATATCCCGAAAGCTTGCTTCTCTAATGACTTCAGTTAGCCAATAAACTGTATCACTTGAACTCCAAACTCTATATTTATCCATTGCTAACACAGTACAACACTCAATTTACATTAATTGGGATGACTTACTAAAAGAGAAGAGCGTGTTCACTTTGCAGAGCCACCACAAGAGCTGCAAAATATTTCATAGTTGTTATTAGATATAAATCAGTTAATCTGACATTCACTGGCTGTGACTCATATGCTTCAAAAAAAACAGTTAATGTATCACAAGTATGAATGTAAGTGCAATTTATTATTCACCTATGAGGGATACACTCACTTTTGAATAAGGAAACCTCGCTGAATTTGGCCAAAAATAAGAAAGGATTATGGGGATGAGGCACAGCACTGCATACTATTTTGGCGCTATATAAATAAAAGATAATAATAATAAAAGATTTTGGATTACTAATTTAAAAATAATTTAGATTACTGTTTCTTTTTTTAAATTCATTTAACCCCCATAGTGTGCAGATGACTTCTTAATATTACTATTACTTTGTAAGCCCCCCCATACATGCTTAGATTTTCTTCTGATCCCCGGGATATAGACGTCATCACGTCATCACGTCATCACGTGCGCACGCTCCTGCCAAGAATTGGCAGGGCACCCTTTGTGTGCCATCACGTACTTTGGACAGGCATGCTGTCCCCATCCAAAGTATTACATCAGTCCAAGAATTACGAACATGTCAGCTTTGATTTGGCAGCTGATTTCGGCCCAAATTATAGCTTTAGATTTCCACCCATATGGTGGTCTATCGGCCCCAAAATCAGGTGAAAATCTAAGCGTGTACGGGGGGCTTTACTGTAATTATTACCTATGCTATTATTCTGGGCAAATAAGCACAAAGAAAACCTTATATAGGTTCATCCTCTGCTGATGCTAAGTACTATTAAATTCACCGATTGACTGATTAACTTATCCCCCAGAGTGAAATAAATACCTGTTAAGGCCCCCATACACCTGACGAGCCGGGGCCTATAGACGAGCGATGAAGTGGAACGTGATTATATCATCGGCGGGCACCCTTTGTGTGCCGGCCGTTACCAGCGTAAATCTCAGTCTCATGCCATTACTTTGGATAGGGACTAGCACCCCCATCCAAAGAAATGGCATCGGCCAGAGATTTACGGACATGTCCGTTCCACGATATGCGGCCGATTTTGCCACCGACTGATATGTATGGGGGCCTTAAAAGACAGCTCAGAAAAATGAAATAATAAAGAGACATTATGTATGTCTAAAGCTGGGCATAGACTGGACGATTTCCCGTTGACTGGCGAGCCGACCTAGGGTGCATGATGACGTGATCACGCATGGCCGCCAGTGCAGAGCATTGACCGGACACCCTTTGTGTCCCGGCTAATTGGATCCGATCTGAATTATCGATCATGTTTGATCACTGTGCGATCCGACATGACGGCAGATTTTTGGTCAATATGATCAGTTGGCACACCCAATTCACTGCCGACCCCACCACCGACCGGCTGTCTAATCGGCCAGAAATCGGCCCATCTATGCCCAGCTTAAATGATCCTTATACTGCCAATCCAGTTGATAATGAAACATTTTCATATATTTCTGAAACTGTTATTTCAGTTTGCAATCTCTTCAATTTGCAGATTACTAGACATCTAATTTTATGTTCTTCATGTCATTTTATCTTTGCCAGGACCTTGAGCACAGATTAAGTCTAATTGGTCAATTTACCTGCAGCATATATAAGCTGTCAACATACCATGTAGTAGAACTTTATAAATGCCCTTAAAGAGATTACACAAAGACATATATTATATAAGAGGACCATGGACCAACATCATTTACAACATATGTTTTTAAACCATAAGGAAAAACGAATGTTATCCAAAATGAAAATAGAAACTGGATATATATGAATGTGGATGTGGTAGCTGATTTTGTTCATTGCAAGCCCCTGAACATGTATTATCAGCATCATTGTTGATGATAATATGTGTAGGGGATTTGAAATTTACTCACAAATAAACTTGTCAAAATTTTTTGACCATCTTTAACCTCCCTAGCGCACTGTTGAGGTCCAGATTTCTGTACCAGAAGCGCACCATAGACTCTTTGTGTTGTAGGCTTGTAACTTCCAAAAATATGTCCGTATAAGGGTCTAATAGACATCCTGATTATAATAATGTTTGAAACACACAATTATTATAAAAAAAAGTACATAAAAAAATGATGAAATGTATAATTTGAATGCTTAAATCTCTTGAATACTTATTTGGTATGAAAGATTTCAAAACAGTATTTACTGATTTCAAAACAGTATTTATGTTTGTTTATAATAACATTTTTATTTTGTTTTGAATTGTATTGGATACAGTTATCACTGTATCCAATACAATGGCATTCTCTGAAAGGGTTAACTTCAAAGATCACATCTGGAATGACAATGGGGGTGATATTCCAGGTGTGCTCTTTGAAGATATCACAATTTGCATATGAATATCCCAATTTGCACATGAATGTCCTTCGCGCACAAATTGGGACATTCATGTGCAGATTAGGCTGGTACAGAGGTGACACAGCCGGCTTGCATAAGATCGGGACAGCACAGAGCAGAGTGTGCAGCCGGCGATTCTGAGCTTAGCTGGATGGCTACATCTCGTCAGCTGCAATACTGCATAAGCAAGTGCAGGACGAGATAGTGCCATCAGAAGCGCTAGGGAGGTTAATGATGTGTGTAATGGTGATGTCATTCCCAATGCAGAAGGAAACTTTTTGAATTTCCAGGAATGAACCTGGCAAGATTTCCTGGCAAGATTTTAGAGGCAACAATGGCACTCCTGTTTTGTGTTTTTCTTTTTTTGTCCCACTGAGCTGGTGGGGTGGAACTAGCTAAGGCCTGGTACAGGCAGATTGTGGATTGTGGAACTTTGGGACACTGTCTTGGACCTTGTGGTATTACTGTTTTCTAAGGTAAATTTCCTATTACTTAATAACGCTGTGGCCATATTTATATCCTCTTTAAAAATCCAGAACAGTGTCTTGTCTCTTTATTCAGGTAAAGGGGATAAGGTAAGTAGGCAGATAGTGTTGATTGTTGTCTCTTTTCTCTCCACAGCTTATGCCTGCCCAAGTCATTAGGATTGCAGTAGACCCTTGACTTACGTACTTAGTTGGTTCCCAAGGGGAAAAAATTTCCATAAGAAATAATGAAAATACCAAAAATGAGTTGTAAACCTCCCAAAGTCCCTCTTACCTCAACTTTAGGTGTTATATTATATGTGTAATTCATTTCCTAATGTCCTCAGCAAAATGTTAAAATGAGCCAAGCCTACCAGAAACACAAATGTGTAATTACCATTGACCACACAAGCAGAAACATGATTAAACCCTGGCCATGATTTTTTTTCTGGTTGTAAGTTCAAACTTAGGGCTTGTTTCCACTTGAAGCGGAAGCCCGTGGTTGTCTGCGGTCAGGGGACGACCGCCCAGCACTGACCGCGGCCATAGAGGTGAATGGCCGCCACTAAAGACCGCATGAGATGCGGTTCTTATCGGTGGCAATCGCGCCGCCGGCTTCCACACAAGTGGAAACAAGCCCTAACATAGTAACTCAAGTTGGTCTATATCAAGCCTTTTATAACTCAAGGACCCACTGTACATATCGACAGTTATGTGCATTTCCAAATCATGTCTAATCAACTGAATTTACCACAGGTGGACTCCAATTAAGCTGCAAAAACATCTCAAGGATGATCAGGGGAAACAGGATGCACTTGAGCTAAATTTTGAGCTTCATGGCAAAAGCTGTGAATACATACAGTGGTGTGCAAAACTATTTCCCCCCTTCCTGATTTCTTATTCTTATGCATTTTTGTCACACTTAAATGTTTCAGCTCATCAAAACCTATTAGTCAAAGAAAACATAATTGAACACAAAATGCAGTTTTAAATGAAGGTTTACGTTATTAAGGGAGAAAAAAAACTCCAAATCTACATGGCCCTGTGTGAAAAAGTGATTGCCCCCCCTTGTGAAAAACTAAAGCTAGCCACACATGGTTCAATTTTGGTTCAATCGATGCTCGATGAGATCGAGGAATTCAATTGTCTAATCGAAAATCGATCTTAATCGCATCAACATACACCCCAAATTGAGTTTGCGATTGTGGTGTGATTTCGATTCCAAAATATTACTAAAATCGTCGATTTTGGTATTAAAAAGTTTGAATTTCAGATTGAAGTGGTCTATGTTATTATATCGAATCTAATCGATCCAGGAGAAACACCACGAACATCGACGATTATAAAACGATTTTGGCACAATCGATGATGATTTTCCAACATGTCCGATCAAAATTCGATTCAATTTTCTGCCTTGATCGAACAATTATCTTCGATCGTACCATGTGGGCATTTCTCGATTTTCGTTCAATCAAAATTCATCTAATCGAGCATCGATTGAACCAAAATCGAACCGTGTGTGGCTAGCTTAACTTAACTGTGGTTTAAAAAACACCTGAGTTCAATTTCTGTAGTCACCCCCAGGCCTGATTACTGCCACACCTGTTTCAATCAAGAAATCACTTAAATAAGAGCTTCCTGTCACAGAGAAGTAGACCAAAAGCACCTCAAAAGCTAGACATCATGCCAAGATCCAAAGAAATTCAGGAACAAATGAGAAGAAAAGTAATTGAGATCTATCAGTCTGGTAAAGGTTATAAAGCCATTTCTAAAGCTTTGGGACTCCAGCGAACCACAGTGAGAGCCATTATCCACAAATGGCAAAAACATGGAACAGTGGTGAACCTTCCCAGGAGTGGCCGGCCAACCAAAATTACCCCAAGAGCGCAGAGACAACTCATCTGAAAGGCCACAAAAAACCCCAGGACAACATCTAAAGAACTGCAGGCCTCACTTGCCTCAATAAGGTCAGTGTTCACGACTCCACCATAAGAAAGAGACTGGGCAAAAACGGCCTGCATGGCAGATATCCAAGGCGCAAACCACTGTTAAGCAAAAAGAACATTAAGGCTCATCTCAATTTTGCTAAAAAACATCTCAATGATTGCCAAGATTTTTGGGGAAATACCTTGTGGACCGACGAGACAAAAGTTTAACTTTTTGGAAGGTGCGTGTCCCGTTACATCTGGCGTAAGGGTAACACAGCATTTCAGCAAAAGAACATCATAACAACAGTAAAATATGGTGGTGGTAGTGTGATGGTCTAGTGTCTGGACCAAAAAATCCTGAAGGAGAATGTCCGGCCATCTGTTCGTCAACTCAAGCTGAAGCGAT
>CM070038.1:69262582-69278225 GCA_036250615.1 Ptychadena robeensis
GATTCGCGCATGGAGGGGGCTGGCGCAGTTGATTCACGATCAGACTGCGCCAGTACTGCTTCGGGCGTTATGCTAGGGAATTAAACCGGCCATAACGCTATGCTTGGCGGGCGTTAATCAAACAACCCTTGGGGACCCTTGTCCCCATTCAAAGTACTCTGGCGAGCACCAGAGAAAAACGTTTGTTCTCTGGCTGATCAAGTTTTGTGTGACTATGAACGGTTGCTCCAGGTGGGGGCGCGTTCGTTTTGCGATTGATCACCAAGCGATCACCCCGAATCGCCTGGTGATTATTCGCAAATCGGCCACAGAATGAAGCGCAGGTACAGAAAAAATTTTTTATTTTTTTTTGTATAGTTTAACACTTGTTTTTCTTCGATTTGGATTGCATAAAAAATTATCCAATCCAGTCAGACAAGAACAAATGAACACAAACACTTCATTCTGACTGAACATGCTCTTTGAAGGATCCTAATTTGCATATGAATGCCTCGCGCCCCCCCCCCCCCGCGGGGGCCGCGTGCACCCTTCATATGCAAATTGGCTGGAGAGACATGCTGGCAAGTTCACAGCACATGTGTAAGTGCTACTCTAAACAATAGCACTAATCTCTATACTGGCTTCCAATTGTCCAGAGAATCAAATTCAAAGTTCTGTGCCTTGCTTCCAAATCACTCTACACCTCCTGTCCTACTTACATCTCCAACCTGGTTCACAAATACACCCCTAACCGCCCCCTCCGCTCCTCCAATGACCTACTAATGACATCCCCGCTAATAACCTCATCGCATGCAAGGCTTCAGGACTTCTCTAGGGCAGCTCCTACTCTCTGGAACTCTCTCCCTCATCCCATTAGACTTGCTCCTACCTTGGCACTTTTAAAAAAGCCCTAAAAACCCACCTCTTCAGTCTGGCCTATCCATCTTCTCACCCCTAACATCACAACCATGCCAGTCCCCCCCCCCCCCCCCCCCCCCCCCCCCCCCCCCCCCCCCACCTATTGTATACCTTGTTCCCCAACCTATTAGATTGTAAGCCCGTCCGGGCAGGGTCCTCTACTCCTCCTATGTCATACCTGTACCTGTGTGTTATTGTGTGTTTACATCTCCACTCTAATGTATTGTACAGTGCTGCGTAATATGTTGGCGCTATATAAATAAATGATAATAATAATAACATGAAAATCTGGCATGAATCAGAGAACATTTTAGCAATAAGATGTCCAAAACCTTAAACACTGCTGCTGGGTATCACCATCGTCTATGTATTGCAGACCTATCCTTTCCCTATTAGTGGAAGCTGAAATGAATTTGATGGATCCTAAAAACATACTTGTTCTTCAAGGACTGGGATCATGGATCTCGTGTACGCTCTAACAATATTTCTTTTTGCTATTCTCTAAAATGTATATGTTTATCAGGCCATTATTGCACCAGAAATATGTTGTAAACTTTAGTTAACAGTGTAATTTTTCAAATACGGTAAAGTAAATTACATTGGTAAAACCCATACTTGGGTTAAATTGAACTCCAAAATGTGAATGCAATACTAAATTCTGTTTATCCTGAAAAATATTATCCAAAATGTTTAAGAGGTGTGGTTACATAAGAAAATAAAAACTATTTTGACATTATCTATTTTTATTTTATGCCAAAAATGCCTGCTATACCTGCCTGTGCATGGCCCCTGTGTACTGGAATTGTGCAACCCTAGTTAGATGAAGATCTGACCATATTTTAGAAGTAACATAAAGCTTCAAAAACTAAATTGCAAACTTTTTCTTCCAGCAGCCAATAACTGTGTCGGAACAGACACAAATCCTTTTCAGATCACAAAAACCACAAATGAGTCACAAAATGGACATTATTCCTCAGTTCCGTAAACATCATTTGAAATTCAAAGTAAAAAGAACATTGCTATTTGTAAGAGTGGTTTGCAATTATCATTGTAGTAATGAAGCAAATACAATTAGTAGAAAGCAATGTCAGATTTTAGTGAATTTTTTAAAAAACCCTCTAAAGACAGGTCTCATTTTATTCCTAGACAATGTCAGAATTGATGTCCAGCTATTTTGTGATGCCCATTGATTCCTCAAACACCCCTCACACTTTTAAACGTGAAACATAAATGAAACACTCCCTTGCAGCCTATAGTAAAATAACTGTACAGCTGACCTTATATCCCATGGTATGCCATACCATTGACAGGGAGGATTAGGAAAACTATGGAATGAGATTTGTTCTATGAGTAGTGTTTTAACAGTTTGTAACCTGCTTCCTCCTTCACTTGTGGTCTACACTTACAAATTCCAGTGAACATAAATAATTGAAATATATCACAACACATGCAGATATTCCATATTTTGAAGGTATCCATATCTCGTGCAGGCACATACAAGGTTTGCCTTCTAAGTTTGAGTCTGCTGGCGTTAGCAAGATGTCTGAGGATCATGTGACAAGAGGAGTCATAAGAGAGAGCTGCATTACAACCCTTCCATTCTTTGGATGTAGAGGACAGTAGTAATAGAATGCTCTCAACACTGGTGGAGCGCCACGTCGTAAGCTCCAAGCTGCAATGCTAATATATCAACAGCTCACAGAGAAACCTAATACTATATAATCTCGCTTGTTTTTTTCTTGTTTTGTAACCTTATGAATTACATACAAATTACTGAGTGCAAGACTTGTGACATTTGACTGACTTTTGTGTCAATAAACATCCTTCCTTTTTCAGATCTTTGATTGATAGCAATGAAAAGAAATGAAGCAGAAATGAAGGAGTAGGGATTAGATCACTTCTTTTCTTGCTACTTATGATTGATGTTGTTCAGAGTGTAGACCTTTTTAAAAAAAAATTGTGCTGTTTATTTTCGAAGCTTAGCCAAAACTGGACATCATGTGCTCATAGGTACATGGTTCATGCACTGCATAAGACTGAACATTTTTGTATTAGGTAAATACAGCTTCAAATGTTGTTAATAACAGTAATGTAGATTTATATATTGGCACCCATGTCCCCTGATATATTTGGAATGTAGTGGAACAGGTAATAAATACCGTATTTTTCGCACTATAAGAAAAATCAGACCATAAGACGCACCCGATAGTTTTGGAGAGAAAATTAGAAAAAGAAACAAATTAATTTATAAAATCAGTGACATAGCCATTCACATATAAAGTGAATATACAGAGTGTTCCAGCAAAGTCGACAAGACTGGACCATGCAGTATTCACTTTATATTCCTCCAGGCAAAAGGCCAGTGCCAGGAGGGAGGTCTTCTCTGCAGCAGGGCTTAAACTTTAGCATGTGTTTAAACACAAGCAGTACCTAATATCTAAAACAGCTGACCAACTTATGAAGAGACAAATGTTACAATCTGGCACTAACAAACGTACCCATGAGCAGTTATTTACATATGGGAGGCGATATGAGTCTTTGTGACAAAATGTATTTATTGAAATGCAGAATGTAAATGTAAATATACAACTCATGCATCATCTAATTGTAAAATGTGTCTCTCCATGAGTTGGTCAGTGTGTTCAGAGAATGGGTGCTGCTAGTGCTAATGCAGCTAATATCTGCTTCTTGGCAGTGTTAACCCAACTTATTCAGACCATAAGACACAGGGACACTTTCCTATTGATTTAAATTGTAAAAAGGTGCGTCTAATAGTCTAAAAATACGGTCAATATATCAATAGTATAACCAGGGGTTGTATGGATCATGCAGTCTTACATGTTACCTCGTAGATTGCATTTCAAAGCTAAATTTAAAGGAGTTGCTCTGTCTATATGAACTTACAGTTTAGTGAAATAGAGGTGAAACACAAGGTTGGGGTAATTTGTTAGCAATGGTGTCCTGACTGTAGTTAGACCAAATTGGATTCGCAAAAGTATGTGCTAGGACATATCAGATTGATGCTGGAAGAGTGGAACTTTAAGGCTGTGTTTAATGATCTATGATGATCTATGATAAAAAGTACTAGAAAGCTTGTGGAAAGTCTTGACTGTGGGTATGAGAAGAGCTGGTAAAAAAAAAGGCAACCACAGGTTACTTCTGGGCTGGGCAGGTTATAATACCAATGGTAATGGATATGAAAATTGAGAATATTGTCAGTTCTGTTTCACCTATGATACAATTTAAACCTCTAAATACACAGATGAAGTACATTAAACCTAAAAATGTGTTTGTATGTTTGTTATCCAGGAGGTTGACACCACTAACAGACACGGTGGTATTTCTCCACACCTCCAACCATTCAACTGTAAACATTTTCATGCAGCATATCTGAGCCATACTCCTCTTTCTCACAGTCTCAGTAATGATGTAATAGCAATCGATATCAAATCCAATCCAGGTAGCTAAACTCATTGCATTTAGCAGGAAAATGTATTTTTGACTACCTAGTTGCATTTAATTTTTATTTTACTTTTATATCTTAGCTTTGGCCAAAATCATGTTTGAGTTAATTCACATGATCTGAAATATATATGATTATATGTTAGTATTTAAAATTACAATAGCAATGACTTATGTACTATATCGTTCTACATCTTGTAAATGGATCTGTTCTGTACATAGGCCAGAAGTTGGCTTTGCATGATAGATTATTACTAGTGATATATCCTTGGGTAGCAAACCAAGTCACAGCCAGAAATGACCATTTGAATTAGGGAATCAACCAATGTAATGACAAAGACATCTGCCACTATATCTGGACTCCATACAAAAACAGAGTCTGGCTGTCATCATGGAGTGTATTAAGCATCTCGGAGTTATCCCTTGTCAGTAGTCTTACAAAGCTTTTGGAAAGTGTCGTTATAAATAGAATCTGTTGGGGTATGGACACGACTCTTCTTATCCCACGGCAACTCTTCTCGCTCAAGTTATTTTAGCTATCGTGCCATCTCTAATTTTTGATGGATGCCTGATGGATGGATTTTTGATGGATGCCTGATGGATCCTATGTCTGAAAGTATGACTGGGATTTACAAATGAATTTATAAAGATTCACTCCAGCCAGTAAACAAAATATTTTCATAATGTTATATTAAATATGTGATTTTCATTACCTTACTGTGTGCTTTTAGAGGTCTATAATGAATAATTCCTGCAATGTAAAAAGTTTTTACTCACCCATTTAATTTGCACTCAGATCTAACCTTGGTGGTGCACATGCGCACCACCACTTTTATTTCTGGCATGGGTAGAATCCAAAGATTGGGGCTCAGAGAGCTGATGTAAGGAAGGCAGTTTCCTTTACTACACACCAAGGAGACCCTACAATAATTGGAAGGTAACCAATAATACAAATGCCTGAGATTGAAGGCTTACTGAGTGTGATTGCAGAATATTTTACAAAGACAGTAGAAGTGTCAGAGAGGAAGAGGACATAGAGACACAACAGGGAGCTGGACAGGCAGCTACGGTATGTTTTCCTACTTAGATATTATCTGCAGCAACTACTTAAACTATAGAGGTTTTAGATTTCTGTTGATGCAGTACAATTTCCTTTAACTATTCAATTGCTTAGAGTCAAACATTTCAATTCTTCCAGGATCTGTTTTTTTTTTATCTTATGCTATTGAGATATGAGCCTGTCCTTTCACAGAATTGCTAAGTCTTTCTTCTTCCCATTAATGTGCAAGTTACCGGTCCATGAACTGTCACGTACCAGCAATTTCTGAGCAGTGGTTACTTTTATATCTTAGTACATCTTGTGCTATTAAAATGTTTACTACAGTTTGGAAGCTCTTGACATTCTGTACCATTAACATTGCATCTCCAGCATTCTGTACAAGGATAAGTGTGGTAACTGTGCACCTACCCTTAGGTCAGTGTCAAACTGTGTTCCAGGGACCAAATCTGGCCTGCATTGTTATTACATTTTGCTATATAACTTTAAGTTTGGTTCCATATGAAAATGTTCATTGTTATATCTTATGGAGGAAAAACGTTTTGAATAATTATCAAAGGTGGCTTGTTACTTTGTCCAATGTGTATTTCAGTTTGACACTCCTGTCTTAGCCTATGATGTACCACAGGGAGGTGTCGATGATGACCTAGTGGGTGTCCTAAGCCATGATGGGTCCCTAAGTCTGACAGACAGGCCAGACCAAGAGACTGTTATGACTGCCCTGCATTGGTGTTCCATGTCCTTGTATGCAGCAGAAGCTAGACTGGATTTTAAAAAATGACATTATATATATATATATATATTTATATATAAGAAGACTAAGATAATGTTTAGAGGCAATGTACAAGGTGATGGCTTAAAAGGAAATGGGCCATATACAGCCCGCGGGCTGTAGTTTGCCCATGTTTGGCCTAGGGTTGCATTAATGGGGTTAATGTTGCTAGGCTTGTCCCACCCTGGATAGAGCAGAGGAATATATTTATTTTATCTATACAATACTTGGAGTTTTGCTTTAAACACAATAGTGTCAAAGAGTTAAACTTTTTGGTTTAGTAATTTGTTTAACCAGAACTGCAGTCAAGTCAGTATGTGTGTATTTTACTTAGGTACTCGTCAGTCAATAACCATAAGGTCACAGCTTTTAATCTGCTAAATTAACATCCATCAAAGGGTTCTAAAATGGAACTTGGTCAGTGTTCAAGGAACTAAAATATAATTTCCTTCCTTTCTAAAAGCAGTTTTAACATTATTTTTATAAAAATGTCTTGTGACAGGCCAGCACTGAGAGAATGTGCTGAATGTTCACTCTTTTGCCAACCTGGATTACAACATCACCACAGCACCACCATCGAAAGAATGCTGTTAGCAGAACCACTGACTCCCAGCTGCCCAGATTCATCCATCTTTGGCATGTGGATGTTGGTGGGTTATTTGGGTATTGTCCATGCCCATGCCATAATAAATAAACACTCTGATCAAACATGAAAATTTACTCAGCCAGCCTGCCAAGTGACTCCAATTTTTATCCTGGCATTTGTGTTGTGCAGTTGGTGGCCTTAGTCCTTGAATCTGTAAGAATGACCATTGTCTTATACTCTGTATGACCCAGATGCTGCAAAAGTTCAGTCTAAGCAACTCTAGGTAGAGTTCCTTACTATTGCTCTAAGAAAGTCTCTCATTTTTAAGTACTGTATTTTATCTACTAAGGTACCGTGTCTGAAGGAGGCATACCACAGATCGCCCAGGAGAAGGTCAGAGGTTATTGTGCCAGCTCACAGTTTATTAGGCTACAAGAAGTCAGGGGGTGTTTGTTCAAGAGGTGTCCTGGTGTCAGTCTGCTCCTGTCAGTGTGAAATCCTGCTTCCTCACCCTCTCTCCCATAGGCTGAGGGACAAGTTTAATAAAGTTCATCAGCATCTACACTTTCTGTCTCCAAGAAGTCTTATATTGCTGCTGCCCAGACCCAAAACTATAATACATTCAGCAGGACCTCCAGGTCCTATTGCTACATATGGATAACAGAATTAGAATCGGTTAAACCGGTAGTGATGTTTACACCATTGCCGTATGTGACGTCACTTCCGGTTTTCAGAGCCAGCTTTTCACTAGAAGACTGGCTTCTCTAGCCGATCTTCTAGTGAAAGGATTCTTCCTCCGGCGGGATCTTACTGCTCCTGATCCTGCCAGAGGAAGAATAGTGAGCTCCTTCTCTCCGGCAAATGGGGCGCGTCGAACATCCACACTACTCGCCGGCTATAAGGAGTGTGAACATCCATGTCGGCCATCACTAGTCATCGACAATGTATTTTGTGAATACTTTTATACAGGTGATTTTTTTGTTATGATTTTAAATTTTTAATACATTTGCCAAAACCTCAAGTAAACTTTTTCATGTTGTCATTATGGGGTGTTGTGTGCAGAATTCTGAGGAAAAAAAAAGAAGTTATTTCATTTTGGAATAAGGTTGTAACATAACAAAATGTGTAAAAGTGATGTACTGAATACTTTCCACTGTATTTACTAGTCCTTCCAAGGATTAATGTTTGCTGACAAAGTTAGCTTAACCTTTGTGACATGTAACTTTTGATTAAACTGGGTGTTAATTCTCTGGTATGAAATCTCGTGACCAAACAGAATGTGTTGTTATTCTGTAGCCATGCTGAACACTTTAATATACATTGCTAGCATACTGCACCAATAAGATGAAAGTCACGATAATATATAATAGACTCTGGAGCTGCTATGCTGTCTTCTGCCTCCCACCTGCACGTACTTGATGCAGCTACCTTCCTACACAATTACTGACAAGTGAAGAGAGGATACAGGAGCATTATGGGATAGATATGCAGTTAGAATATATGGCCAAATGTTTCTGGAAACTCCAGCAAATGAAGAGTGTGCTTCCAGCTTTACAACAACTGTTTGGGAAAGGTATGTAACGACACAGGAGACAACCAAGGCAGCAGAGGCGGCTGGGTTGGTTATAAAACTTTTATTTGCACAACACTGAGACCCACCGGGTTCTCAAACTCCAGCAACACGTGGCAATATGCAAACAGGTTACAATTTAACAGTGAACAGTCCAGCCGAGTATCAGTTCTACTCAGTTCAGGTAGAGCAGTGCACAGTGCGGCCGCGTACAGGAACAGTACCTTAGGTAAGTGGAGACCACAGCTGCGTGACCGACCACCAGGGCGGGTAGGGAGCGGTTGATGGACTCCCTGTAAGGCATGATCCACACTGACAGCAGCTCGTGGGGGGGTACCACCCCACTCTGAATATGGCGCTCCTCGCCGGCAAAAGGGGCATCGGCGAATTAAGCACCCGAAAGGTAGGACCGACGGAGGAGAGGGGCACAGGGTAAACCTGTCTTTCTTCCTCGATCCTCTGAGTGAGCCCCACCTCTTCCGGGAGGCTCCCTCTTAACTCCTCCGAGGACCCAGGAGCATGCTGGGGCGCAGTCTTAAATAGACCTTCAACCTGCGCACACCTCGGCACTCCACTACAGGTCAATAAAGGTGCCCATACACCTGACGATAGCCGCTCGATCGATGGCTGTTTTTAAACACACAGGACACAGAGACAAAGGGAATCTTTTATCAATCAATGATTGACCCAGCTCGTTGCATTGCAGTCAATCCTATGTAAACCCACCAAGCAATTTCAAAGTCCATTCAAATTACAATGTAAAAATAAATCTATTGTTTCTTGCTAATCCTGAAATCCAACCTCATCTTTGATTAAACAGTGTATGGTAATTCACGATATTTCGCAAACAATTCTAGTAATATTCGATTTGATATTCGCGAATATTCACAATAGCGATGCATTTACCTTCAAAATGAATGGTCACATGTGGTATATATTTTCACATTGCGAATATCACTTTGCAATTCATGTTAATACACTCGAATTGTGAATATTCGCGAATATTCGAGATTGTGAATATCTGCCGACATATTCTCGAAGTTTGCGAACTCTCAAAAAGCCAATATTTGCCGAATATATTTGCAATTTGAATATTCAAGCTCAACACTATTGCTGAATTCTATGGTTGCAATCGAAAACAAAAAGTAAACATGTGAGTATACGTTTCAATACAGATTTCACTTTATAAATTATTTGTAATGTAATGTTGACTGAAAATGCAGAAAAAAGCTCATATAATTTTACATTTTAAAATAAGCATTGTCTATTGGTTGCTATAGGATGCTTTGCATGTTGTCCATAGTCTTTATTTACCACACTGCAATTTATAACACTGTTGTTCTGTACATAAAATATAATCATATAGTTAGTTTTACCATATTATTGCACATTCCTGCTAAACCTTTACATATACTATTTTGTTACACAATAGTTTGTCCTTATTTCATATACCAAACTTACTCTAGTAATTATACATAAGAAGGAAGCAGCATAATAAGCAGTTAGTGACTAAATAACCTTGAACAGTTTTCTGTGTATAATTAAAAAAAAATTATGTTGGATTTCACCACAAGAGAAACATATAGCATTTTCTAGGCTTTCCCAAAAAGCTGTTCCATAAAGTTAAATGTGCACCATGCAGCTTATTATAAAGAGGTGCCTTATACCTAAAGCAATGTGATAAATGATACAAGTTGTGCAATGGGAAACAATAGGATAACAAAACAATGATATTTAAAGCCTTTAACTAAAACTTTAGAATACCCACATTCTAAGAATGAAATGCTCATATTGTGTAGATAGCTTAGTCAGGATTAGTATTGACTCTTTTCTCACTCTTTGTAACCACACACTTTACTTCATTAACAACTTGAACTTTACTGTGTACAAGAGTTTCACAAAGGTCCTAGCGGTGATGGATCGGGGGTGGTGGTAGTATTGGCGGTATTGGACTGTTGAGTGGGGAGGTGTTTATGTCAGGGCAAAAAAATGCTGATGCCCATTATGCCACCCTCACCACCATGTTGCCCATGCCTAAAACCACCACTGGTTGCGCACATTGCGTGGGTGGTTGGGTAAGCTGTTGTGAATTACTGACATCCATCCCATACAAATTAATTGCAGCACTTAAAATGATGGTCAGTTACAGCTATTTGTGAGGGGGAAAGGACAGATAGAATACTCTGCAAATTTCCAATTATATTGGCTGTCAAAAAAAGCATCATTGGGATGTGGTTCCATTAATCTCTTTATTATTACTAGGAAAATTGTTTTTGGCATCATGGAAAAACGTACCCAAACACTATCAGAGCTAAAACAGACAAGTGAGGGGATGACCCAGGTATAGGAGAAAGGCCCACTATGGCTAAACAGTGTTATTGATTTGAAATTATTATTTCAGGAACTGCCTGCTGGAAGCCTTGAAAAGCTAAGAACAACATTTCTCTCTCACAACCAAGCATGTGTTACCCAAATAACTAGCTAAAATGTCCATATGGTCAACAGGTCAAATGGCACCTAAAGGATGGACAATTTGATAATGTTATACTTAGGCTAGTTAAAAAATTGGCAGGACATTAAATGTAATTTTTTTTTTTTTTTGAGGAAGTGTAAGGAAAAAAGACATTTTTTCCCATATATTTTAATATTTTATTATATTTTTTTTTTGGGGGGGGGGGGGGGGGGGGGGGGGGGGGGGGTTGGGGTAGGGACTTCATGACACTGAAGTTCAAATTTGTCCTAATCTTTATGGTCTACAATGTGGGAATTCTCCTTTAGGTGTTATTGCCTGAGTGGCATAGACATTTCCTTTTGACTGACCAATCCCAGGGTCCAGAGGAGAAAATGATTCTACCCAATCAAGCTTACAAACTAAGAGGTTGGGAACAACATACACAATGGATAGAGGATATGGAATTGTCTACATGGTGAAGTTGGAAATGAGAAGATGGGTAGGCCAGACTCAAGAGGTGGGTTTTCAGGGCTTGTTTAATGGTGTCAAAAGTGGGAGCAGGTCTAATGGAACGAAAGTAGGAAAGTAGGGTTGGCCCTAGAGATGTCTTAAAAAGCCTCATTTGATTATGTTATGAGTGGGGAAGTCATTAGTAGGTCGGTGCAGGAGTGACCTTTCTCAGGGAGTAGTCCTTTACTCTCAGAAAATTATATTATTATAGCAAATAATTTTTTTATATTTGCCTATTGCAATACTTTCCATTTGGTCAACAATGCTACAAGATGTAGGCTCCTGGTAAGAGTAAGCTGTGTTTTAGAGGAATGGTTATATTTGTAACTAGTGATGGCTGAACTTCGGCCAGGTCCGTTTGTGAATAGGCAGATCTGCCATTAAAAATAGTCTGACTTCCGCCTGTTCGTGGGCAGATTCCAATTCCCCGCCTGTTTGCAGGGAATTTGAATTGGAAAAACCAGAAGTGACATCACATCCTGGTTCTCTACCCGGTCTTTAGTTAAAAGATTTTTTCTCCAGTGGGATCTTAATGCTCCTGATCCTGCCGGTGGAAGAATAGTAAGCTCCTTCTTGCTGGCGAACAGGGCGGTTCGAACACCCGTACTCCTCGACGATTAGGAGTGCGAACATCCACGTTCGTGGCCAAACTGTCCACCTTGCAGACAGTTCGGCCATCACTATTTGTAACCATGCAAGATGTAAATGAACAAAAAATATAAATATATGTTCTTGCCTTGTCCATTCAGAATACATATGCCTCACATTTTGCTCATAAGTGTTAGGTGAGATGCTAAAAAGCTTAAATTTTTTTGCCCTGAATTTAGGTGGACAGCCCCCCCAAAAAACTAAAACCTAATGGATTGGCATTACAGGTACGTCCAGTCACAAAAAGATTTATTAAAAAGGTCTTTATTAGCACATACAGTATTTCATGACCAATATTTAAATAACTTATTTACAACTAGCAGACTTTGGCTTTCATGTGTCTCTTACCATTCTAAGGATCATTTATACCTAGATCTGTGGGGATGTAGGTTCCTTTCCGGTAATTTGTAACCGGGAACGGTCCTATAGTGGGGTACAGAGTGCTTGGATGCCCCCACCAAGATATACAGCTGCCCTCACATTGCTATCGGCCACGTACCTCAGTACAGCAGACATTGGACTATTACATGATAACCAAAATACCTCCCTGAGGAAGGGCTAAACGCTTCGGGGGATTTAAAGATGGTTTGGCATTGTGCCACTTAATAGAACTGGTTGTACATATTTTCCTGTATATGAAAAATCAAATTTTTCTATTTGCAATTTTTATTAATTGTAACTGTTACATATATATATATATATGTAATATATTTCACACCCTATGGGCAATAAGACCCATATGTTGTATAGATTTAAAGAAATTATTTGAATATTGATCATGAAATATGTGCTAATAAAGACCTTTTAAATAAATCTTTTTGTGACTGGACGTAGTAATGAGCGACTAGGCAATATTCGAATTCGCGTAATATCGCGAATATTCGCGAATATCCGCCATAATATTCTATTCCATATTTGTAATCTCGAATATCCCATTGTAATCTAAAAATCGCAATTGCGATCGCATATGCACAATGCATGCAAGTCAATGGAGCTCGGATATTCGACTGGGAGAATATACGTCATTTCCGTTTTTAAAAATCGCATTGCGATTATAAAATCGCGATCCCATTCATTGCAATGGATCGCGATTATAAAATTGCGATTATAAAATCGCAATAAAATCGCGATCGCGACGGATATCCGATGATATATTCGCGAATATTCGCGAAATGGCGAAATAGCAATATTCGAGCTAAATATTCGAAAATCGAATATTCAAGCTCAACACTAACTAGACGTACCTGTAATGCCAATCCATTAGTTTTTTAGGTTTTTGGGGGGCTGTCCACCCAAATTCAGGGCAAAAATTCATAAGTTATATAATCTTTGGCTAAGGTACATGATCAAATAAGATGTAAATTGCCCCTTAGCAACATATTGAAATTAGAGATTCTGTAAAAGTCTTTAGACAAGAACATATTTCTAGAATAGCTGAGCAGGTCTATTTCATTAGTAAAGCTAGCCACACATGATTCAATTTTGGTTCAATCGATGCTCGATTAAATCGAGGAATACAATCGTCTAATCAAAAATCGGTCTTAATCTCATCAACATACACCCCACATTGAGTTTGCGATTGTGGTGAGATTTCGATTCCAAAATATTACTAAAATCGTCGATTTTGGTATTGAAACGTTTGAATTCCAGATTGAAGTGGTCTATGTTATGTATATCTAATCTAATCGATCCAGGAGAAACACCACAAACATCGACGATTATAAAACGATTTTGGCACAATCGACGATGATTTTCCAACATGTCCGATCAAAATTAGATTCGATTTTCTGCCTTCATCGAACAATTATCGTCGATCGTACCATGTGGGCATTTCTCGATTTTCGTTAAATCGATGAAAAAATTCATCTAATCGAGCATCGATTGAACCAAAATCGAACCGTGTGTGGCTAGCTTAAGTGAAGGTTTTCCTGTCTACAAGTTGTGTTACCAGTCAGCATGATGTGGTGTACTTGGGGAGCAAAGACATAACATTTTTTAAACTGTTAGGTCAAAGACAACTTACAAGATTCTATTCAGTTGAAAAAAACTATAATAGAAGATATTAAACAATATGCTGTTTTTCCTAGTAAACAAGAGTTTGTTCAATGTCCTTTTTCAATTATAGAGACATGTCTTTATAATCCCAAGATAATTAAACGTGTCCATTGAATACTGTTGGCTGTCTATCATAATCCTTTCATATGCTGGAGACTGATAGGTAAATACGGGTCTTCTTTTTAAGCTTCAGTTCCTCATCATAGCATTGGCAGGCCTGATTTAGTGCTTTATTAAGCCGTTCACAGGAGGAAATTTGTGAGTCATTGTTATCAATAATGCTAAGCTACGGAACTCTTTCAAGTCACCGCTCTTCGTTTTAGTAATCTTCTATGACCTTCAAGCTAACCTTCAGAAACACTGTGAGGGCGAGGATGGTATGTTGGTCCTTGTGCCCCGAGCAAGACATTGTATTATATTTTTAGACATTACATATGTATTGTGCACACAGCATATATATGCTCTGCTGGCATCACCTTGAATTTACCCAGGGTACTGTGGAATTATCTCATGTTGTCATGGCAACCAGAATTTTAAGGAAGTGCATTTTTCTGCTTTAGAAAATTACAGTAAACAAGGGACAAGTTAAAAGCACAAATGTATTTCCTGTTATTTGTCACTATGACGTTTGTTCAGAAAGAAAATTCTATTTTTGTTCCAACAAAGTGGATAGTTTAGTAGGATAAACAGCAAGCAAGGTTGTCAATTGTTTGTTAACAGAAACTTCTGAACAAATTAACGCTGGTCATAGGCTGACGTGTGTTGAAATCCGATGGGTGTAGCCAAAATGATTAAATAATGAGACCTGTAAAGCCAATCACTGTCTTTTACAGCTATGTACTTAAAGTAATATGCATGTAAAGATTTATGTATGAGAGAAATATTGTTTTAACAAATATACTTTACAGATATTGCAGCAAAATCTTTGATGATCAAGCAATATGTATTTTACTTATTGAGAGTATTTCTTCTCTTGTACTTGGTTGTACTGTTTGCATTCTGCCCAGGTTCTTCTTCAAATATTCATATGAATGCCTGCTTCATGTAGATACAAGCGATGGTCAACTTTTTCAACTAGCTGACTTTGTGAGCTGTTTGCTAAGCCTCTGAAAATGATATCATTTTCAATGATATCAATGATAAAATTGCTGGAGATGTAGGATTTGTAGTTTTTGCATAAATTGAGTTCAAAATCAAAGTTAAAAGTTCGGTTTTAGACATTTTGACTTGGCTTTGAACTTAATTTTTGCAAAAACTATTTGTGTTAGAGCTATAGCTATTAACTCACAATCGTCGAAATGGTCAAATTAGTTTTTTATTTTTTATTTGACCATCTCTTGTAGATACTTCCTATTAGCCGTCCTGTATTGCCCTTACCCAATAGAACGTATCTGTGACAACAACTTTCGGGGAGCACTGGAGTATGACTGCACCAGTGGCTCCCTAAGCAGAGGAAACCTGCAATAAAAAGACCTGGAATTGAAAATTAGATCTTGCTTCAAAGGGTATTGGAAAATATAGCTGGGGCCCATGAGGCATCAAAATACACGCTTGTGAGTAATACATGGTGTAGGATTTCTATACAGGGAGTGCAGAATTATTAGGCAAATGAGTATTTTGACCACATCATCCTC
>CM070038.1:69278325-69289029 GCA_036250615.1 Ptychadena robeensis
TGTTGTTCAATAATAAAATTATTCCTCAAAAATACCACTTGCCTAATAATTCTGCACATTGCGTGTATATGTTGTATACCTCCTTGAATGCCCTTGTGGCATAAGATCATCAAAAAAAAAGGTTCTCAGTTGCAAATTGTAAATATTATGGGGTTGATTTACTTAACCTGGGCACATGACTCTCTGTGGCAGGGGAGGGAGGGGTGCAGGGTGGCTGACTCTCTGCTTCTCCGGCTGGGGAGATGCAGAGATCTGGGGGACCAAGAGGAAACCGGGTAATTGATGTGCCCATGTGATGCACATTGATTACCGTTTGATTGACCCCCGATCAACCACAGCGTGGTGACGTCACCACGCTGTGATTGATCACCGAATGTGCGTACCCAGCTTTAATGTGTACTGTAGAGCTTGTTCAAGTTACAAAAGGGAACTGCAAGGGTTTTTTTCCTTGACTTAAATCAAGTGGAAGCAAAATATCTTCCTTGCATGTGATTTGCAAAGTGAGTATTCACCTCATTGTCTAAGCTCAATGATCAAGGAAATCCCTAATTTAACTTGCAATGTCAATATCCTCTAAGCCTTTAATAAAACAACCCCACTATGTTATTGAGCAATCAAAAAACTCTTGTTGCATCATCATTATTTTTTTAAATACAGGGTATGTGTGTGCACTTTGGATATTACGTATCAATACAAACAATTTTAATAACTGTCTTTAAATCAAGATGACCCCATGAGTATCTTCGGCCTAATGACAAGAGAAGAGCTCACACACTCCACTCCCCATGCTTAGAGTTGGTCGTAAATGATTTACAGAGTGAGTGACAATCCTTCTTCTTGTCTGCAACAGAGTAAATTCTCTCTATAGACCAGCCAAAAGCTTTGTCTCTGTCTGGAACTAAACTAATACCTTATGTGGAATAGATGACAAGAATTCTCCATTGGCTACCCAGAACATTCTCCAGAGAGAACGAAATGCAAAATAAGCTCTCATTAGATAAACACCATTTATTCTTTGAATGCTTTACATAAAAACAGATGGGGAACACACACACATGCATTTATTGCGGTTAATGCATTTTTAATGCACGAACATATGCTACTGCAATTCTATTGTTGTGTTTTGGGAATTAAAACCCTGCATGGTGGAGGCACCAAGGTGCCTTCAAAAAAGGTAAATATTAATTGGCAGGCTGAGGTGTATGGCCCACAATAACACAATGCATATTAAGTATAGAAATGTACTGTATAAATGTAAACGCACCTTTACATAACTATCTGTAAGTTCTGGGGTTATATTAAAGATCCAAATCCTGGTGCTGTTCAAACATGTCACCAACAAATCTGAATACAATGGACGTTTTGGTTTTTTATGCCTAAGTTGTGTAAATGTGGACATTCAGGAAGACTTGATGATATCAGATAAAATTAGGAGTTTCTGCCAGATCAACAGTCTGTAATTAAAGGTTTTAAGGGGATAAACATGGGAAAATGTGCATACATTAGAGATATACTGCAAGTGTTTTTCCTGACATTTCCTGACATAAGGAATAAGTAACGGGCACCCCTGGTGAGGCAAATATCATACGATTTTCCCAAATAACCTCCTCCACGCATCTTCAAATTTTTCGATTGCAAAGCCTCTGAAAATGGTATCATCATAAAAATTGCTGGAGATGATAAGAAGGGCGGTGGGAACACTGGAAAAATGTTTTTGCTCTAGCACTAAAGATTAAAGCCAAAGTCAACATTTTGACTTGAATGTGAATTTTATTTATGCAAAAACTATTTATGTTAGAGCAATACTTTTTTTGTAGTACACCTCCACCCATCTCTACATCTCCAGCAAGTTTGGTGATGATACCATGTGAGGGGGCTTTGCCATTAAGTCGAACATCTCTAATCTTCATAAACTTTTAAGGAGCCAATACGGGAAAGAGGCATTAGCAATTAATGGTGGAATGAATATTAAATGAAGTATTGGGCCAGATATGATACTAGGAAGAGGGGGTTGGCTGCACACCCTTTCCTCTACCCCCAAGGTACATGCCTAAATATGAAGCTGGTTATAATTCAATATGCTTTTTTGGAAAAAACCGTAAATAGAAACGAATTGCCCATAACTGTGATTCATCCCTAGGACATTAAATAGATTTAGCCAACCTACATATCTTGCTAGTAGTGATGATAGCATGGGCAATATTCAAATTTGCGATATTTCGCAAATCATTTTTCTAATATTCGATTCGATTGCACCTTGCAATTACCTGCAAAATGAATGGTTACATGTGCTATATATATTCACAATCCATGCCCATAAGCATCCCAATGGCGAATATCGAGAATTCTCGAATAGCCGATATTCGCCGAATATATTCGCAATTCGAATATTCAAGCCCAACACTACATGCTAGTTGCTAGGCAAATCATGAACCATTTCTTGATCCTCTTAAATGATACTTTCCCATTTATTGTGATTACTTAGGGTGGGGATTGTAATTTTTGTTGAATTTATAGAGCTTTTAGACTACTGATTTAATCTGAAACATTAACTTGATATAATAAGCAGGGTGGTACTTAAGAGGTCTAATATACTAAGGCTATAAGACTGCCTGTCACTTCTTCAGCTTCAAGGGAAGCACCAGAGTTGCCTTTCACATTTATTTAATAGAGCAAACTGTGCTCGGTTTAATAACACAGCCCCATATACATACTAATTCCTCCTGACAAGCATCTATCCATCCACTCAAGGGCAAAGCATTCCACATCCCAACACACAACCCCTCTCCTTAGCCAGAGATTTTACACTTCACTAAAATCAATTTACAACATTTTAAAGTCATTTTGATGTTACATTATTATTTTTAAATTACCCAATAGGCTAGAAAAAGGTAATTATGTTGGTTAAATATTGATATCTCATATTTAATTTCATGTAGACTGCAAATCCCATCTATAAAAGTATTGTATTTATAATACCGCTACTTTCATTAGGTTGGGAGGCTGTAACAATGTATTGAATATTGTATGTAAAAATCAGTTAAATGTAAACTTATGCAAAAAGAGGAATTTTAGATAAACGGTATATTCTTACCTAAGCTTTGTTTAGTATAAAGTACTTTAACAATCTCTGCCATGCCTGAGGCACGTTTATTTAGAGGCAGATTAAGATAGAATAGTGCCTATCGCTAGCCATACACATGCCGATAAGCGGCCGATTTTTAATCTGACCGACGGGCGTGCGCACTCACGCCGTCGGTCAGGTTAAAAATCGGCAACTAATCGGCATGTGCCCACATGGGGCGACAGATCCCTGTCGCCCCACTTCTCGGCCAGCCAGAGAACGGACATGTCCGATCTTCTCTGGCCGATGGGAGCCGATGAAAGCCGATGCCATAAGCTGCAATGAAGCGACGTCTTCATTGCAGCTTATGGCCGGCACACAAAGGGGGACCGGCCGATTGAAGGGGCCCCATAATGCAACGGGAGGCTAACGTGATGACGTCATCACGTTAGCCTCCCGGAAAGATATCGGGACTAGTCTGCTACACACATCGGCGTGTGTATGTCTGGCTTAAGGCGAGGTACAAGCTCTGCCCCCTCCGCACCTTTCTTATTTGTTTGACATATATTGCAGTGGCGTCTAATCCACAACAGGTAACACCATTTCACTTCTAAAACGTTCCACCCCAAGCTAAAACACTTGCAAGTCACCAAGAGGAAACCAAACTTCCCTAAGAAACTCAGCTGTAATGTCAGTGTGACACAATTGAATGCACATCATTGCCATACATATAGACATCCAGATTCCAGACATCAGATTCCCTGAACACGGTATCATCACCAAACTTGCTGGAGATGTAAAGAAGGGTTGGGGGTATACTACAAAAAAGGAAGTATGTCTCTTACACAAATAGTTTTTTCACAAATTAAGTTCAAAGTCAAGTAAAAATTTAGAAAATCAGAATTTCGACTTTGATTTTGAACTTAATTTATGCAAGAACTATTTAAAGACATACTTTCTTTGTGGTATACCCCCAACCCTTCTCTACATCTCCAGCAAGTTTGGTGATGATCCCATGTTCAGAGGCTTTGCAATCAGCTCACAAAGTTAGCAAGTCGAAAAATTTGACCATCTCTAGTGACACCATAGGTTTACCACACCGGGTGACACCAAACCTAGTGAGGCCCCTGATGTATAACAAGAGGCATATGCTCTGTTTCTACTATCATGTATCCTCCCCATCAGAAGGAGAGAAGGTCTTGCCCAATTCTGATCACTGGCTGGCAATTGGTGTGTCTCCCAGGGGATATACACAGACCGGATTGTAGTTTTGATGATTGGATTTGAATATTATTCAGGACTCAACCCTGGGCCTCATGTCCATATGGGGGAGATTGGCAATCTGCCTTTTCCCTGTTTTCTGGAGCCAGATACAGGATGCAACACAGCAACCGCTGGGCTACAGTTTGGTGTGGGATCTCCCATTGATGGATTTGGGTGCATGTCATTGTGTAGCACTGATATTAGATCCTCCCTGAGGAAGCCCATGAGGGCAAAACTTATTGGAGGAATATGATGAAGGATTTTTCATCCATGTATATGCAATTGTGTTTTGTATGTATTTGTGTCCTTTTATGATAATATGACTGCTTGGTCCAGTTGTTTAAATAAGGACTTTTTTTAACCGCCCTAGCGGTCAGGGTGGCATCATCTCGTCCAGATCTGCAGCTGCTAGTATAGCACTGGACGAGATGATGCCGTCCAGCACAAATCGGGGCTCCGGGAGAGCATACTCACGCTGTCCCGGTGTCCCGGTGTCCCCGATGCCTCTTCGGATGCTCATGTCTTCCTCCCCCCCCCCTCCGAGTGACGTGGTGACGTCACTTGGGGAGGCGGCGGAAGATTTGAACAGTAAATATCATGAAAGCAGTTTTCTATGTAGAAAACTGCTTTCAAACTGCACCTATGTAATAAACATCGCCATAATAAAGTCTCTGATGCCCTAGATGTGCCCATTTGCAGTAACCCTCTCTTCCCTGGTGTGGTTAACTGCAAATGGGCACATCTGGGGCATCAGGGACTTTATTTGGCCAATTTTTAGTACATAGCAGCATAGCTTTGTTCCCTGATTTTTGTGTTTTTTCATTAATTTTATTTAAAAAAAATCTTTTTATTTTACATAATTTTTTTTCCAAACATTATTATAGTCAGGACGTCTATTAGACCCTTGTACGGACATATTTTGGGAAGTTACAAGCCTACAACATAAAGCAAAATTTACCATTGAAGTCTATGGTGCACTTTTGGTACAAAAATCTGGACCGCAGATACTAAATGATTTACTTGTTGAAATAGTAGTTCCTCTAACGCCCCTTTGGGGAAAAAATCAAAGTTGTACTTTGAGCAGGGTCTGGTTAGTTATACACACAAATAGATTATCACATTATCATGAATAAAGTGGCAAGAATGTGTTCTATTTCCTGTGTACTTTCTGGAGCTGGACCCCTTGGACATCCACTGGGCCCTACCTATGATTTCCTTGTGGATGATCTGGTTATGCTTATAATCAAATACCTTTGTATCTCAACTACCTGAACAGCAGAATCCCCTTTTGCACTTAAAAGTCCATTTCGCCCTTAAAAATAAACTTGCTAGATTAAAGGTCAAGATGTATATGGCAACCATGTAAACATGGTTTGGACAAACAGAGATAAAATGGGGAATATAAAACAAGAAGAGATCAGATACACCACCTGGCGTTATTGTGCTATCATTCATGTACGTTTCTATGGAAGAATGAATGGAAAAATAAATGGCGCTGGATAAAGATAAAAAATGGTGTATGATGGGTTCTAACAGGTGTTTATATTTTCTTTTACAGTAAGCACATAATATATGAAAGCAAAATGCTCCAGCAATCAGGGTGACACCGCGCAGTTTTCATTTGTTTACCACTTGCAATCTATTTAAAGTGCTTTGAAAACACTTGAAAACACATTCCGTATAGCTATTTGAAGGTGTAAATATTACAGAAAATACATCGGATCTCCTATGTAAGTTGTCTTGAGCCGCAACAATTCTTGGCAGCTTCAGCTATCCACCATTTTTTTATTTCATGAAATGTGACAATAAATGGTTAAGGTTCACAATATCTTGACCATTTATTACATCAGGTTTCACGGATTTCTCACAGCATATCATCGGCCATTTTAACACTTTTTTAAGAGGTGACAGACTATATATTTCACACTCTGTCCATTTATGTATCAAGTGAATCTAAACTCAAAAACAACTATTTCAAATATTGCTGTTACCAAGTCTGTAGATGAAGGGGCTCCATAAACATTATATGAGCTTCAGTGCAAAGTCAATGTTATTTCCACAAAATAAATTATTCCCGGGCTAGTGACTTGCACCATTCCAATCATTTGTGCCACACCCCAACTTTACTGGAACCAAAGAATATTGAAAAAGGGGCTAATGTGTTTTTAGGCACACCAAAACTACCAAATACATATTTTAAAATGTGTTTTTTATAAAACATGTGACCTAGGTATAAATACATTGAAACATAATTCATCACAATACATCAAATTAATTTGTGCAATAGAATAAAAACTGCCTTTACACAATGTAACATTACCCCCCCCCCCTTCCAGATACAAGGTGGGTAAGGGTCTAACCACTTTACCCTCCAAGATCTAGGGGAAGTGGGGGGAACACTATACCATCCAATTATGCGTTTTGCCCCTTGCTTTTCTTGGGGTTTAGATTATTAGATATATTTTCAAAGCAAAACATCACAAACACAATCATTACAGATATTATTTCATACATATTCAAATGTTAGATTATTACTTAAGAGCTGGGTAGGGAGCAATATATCATCAATATCTATGTGACTATTAATTTAATATATTAAGGTAGCTACCTACCTACCAGGGTAGGCATTCACATAAAACTCATGATAAACAATATGAGGTATTCACCGCCTCTCTAGATTTCTAGAGTTAGGTGATATAAGATGAGAATCATCAGGGAGGCAAGATGTCAAAAGATGGCTCAGGATGGAAAAACTCAACGGACGGGAGCACTGTAAAATACAATTGAGTAAACATGAATAACACCTTAAAAACACCTAATACAAAATGCAAACATGGTCCCTCAAAATTATTCCAAATAGCAATCTGGCCCTCCAGTCATCAGAACCACCTGCCCTATAATCTTAATGAACAAACCAAAGCAATAAACGTCCCTCAATTCTCACAGTTATCAACCCCACAATAATATATATATATATATGGGGCCAAGGAATGGGTGGTTAACCCTGTACTAACTACCCTGTTTCCCCGAATATAAGACACTGTCTTATATTAATTTTAGGTGCGAAAAATGCACTAGGGCTTTTTTCTGTGTTTAGAAGAGGTGACAAAACTCCTGCTATGTCTTTTCTAAATATGGAAGCTTTCTCTGGGACATGTTAGGTCTTATTTCCGAGTAAGGGCTTATATTAGAAGCACTTTCGGGGTAGGTCTTACTTTCGGGGTAGGTCTGCAACCACAGCAGGCTGATCAGCACTTTAACTGACACATTCAACCTTTTTTTTTTTTTACAGTTACTAGCTGGGTCAGTACGGGTGTAAATATTGTTCTGGGTTGTGGAATTGCTAGTAATATTTAGCCCAAGTGACTTTTTACTACTGTCTAAATCAACTAACCTTATGTCGCCATCTAAGATTAGTTTATTTGGCCACTGACATATGCAGAGAGCAGTGACACAAGATACTGTGAGCAGAAGTGTCTTTGGCATGCGGTGAGTTACTCCTATTTGTGCCATGCACAGAAATGAGCACGTGGAACATAGACTGGTATACTCAAGTGCTCACTTATGCTGAATCCCCTCCTAATATGTTTCAGCTCCAGTTGGGTATTTTAAAACCAGTTTCTAAAAAGTGCCTTTAAAAATAACAACCAGAAGACACAGGTTATCTGCCACACTGGTGGCAATCATGATTTACAGGTTTATTAGTTTTCCTATTAAGGCATATTATGAGCAATCTAAATATATAGAGTGACCTGCCAATTTATTTGGATTTTCGCCTTTCAAAAACAGGGATGGTTTTGCTCCCATTTATTCCCAAACTCATTTGACATTGACACTGCTAATGACGTTCATTAGTGTTGAGCTTGAATATTTGAATTTGAATTGGCTTTTGAATATTAGAGATATTATGCATTGGGAATCGATTTTATATTTGCAATGTGAAAATAAATTTTGAAGTGTGACCATTTATTTAGAAGGTAATCGCGATGTGAATATTATTGTTAATATGTTATCGCAATGCACGGCCATACACTCAAATGTCCAATATTCGCAAATATCGAATATTAGTAGAATTATTCGCAAAATATTGTGCATTAGAATATTGCCTATGCCGCTCATCACTAAAAAAATTTAAGCCCATTAAAGAAACCGTTTAATTGCCAAAGTCTTTGAAGTAGAGCTTTACAAGCAACCTTCTACACAACACTGTGGCTTCTATATTGCACCATGGGGTCCGGATACATGACTGACCCTTTTAGTCATTGGAACACTTGATTATACACCATAAAACTGTTATTCTTACTTAGAGTTCTGTAAGCTCTAGGGTTAGACCTTACTGCACAGTTGTAACAATGTCCACCTCTGTAATCCATTTTGGGTAGATGTATCTTGAAGTCTCTAGCGCTGATGTACTACAGGCCCCAGGACAGGGCTGATCATAAGCACTTGCACCCAGCCCTAGCCAGGTACCTGCCTGTAAATATTAATATCCCTTAAGTGTTAGGCATGTGAAGCAGCATGTGAAAAAAGTCCTGACGTGGGACCTGTACTCCATCCAGAGTAAATTTTGTGGAACATCAAAGCAGAATCAGTTACAGTGGGGGACATTGTAAGTATGTTCGTTATTTTATTTAAACAATCTATTTTTTTATTAAATGAATCTATTTTTGAGCCCTTTTGGAATGGGTAAGAGGTCAGGAAGATCCCAATACACATTCCAAAGGGTGCCTGACTATATTGTTTTCATATTTAATATTTATTTATTATAAAATAAAAATGAACATTCCTAGTGAAATAGTAATTCGGCTGAATTTCAATCAGAATTTCATCTGAAAACACAAAATTTCAAAATTTTCAACCATTTCTAATTAGAAGTCTACCTATTTTTGCTACAGAATATCTACCATCATCTAGCCATTTCCTCCCCAGCCTCACTTTTTCTGCTTGCCCTTTTCCTTTTTTATTAACTCATATTTATACAGCACCGAAGTCCCTACCACAATGATGTATAACTGAGGTCAGGGCTCCTCAAACTATGGCCCTCCATTGTGTTCTAAGCGGCCCGCAGGTACCCAGCATGCCCACCCATGGGTGACCAGCATCACACTTCTATCACCCAATCCACAGTTTGTCGCCAGACAGAAGCCCCCCAACAATCTCAGGGACTGTGAACTGGCCCCTTGTTTATAAAGTACGAGGACCCCTTGGCTAAGGCATGTATACATGGTATAAGGATTAAGGACTTTTTTTGTCGGGGGGGGGGGCAATTAACCTACATACATATGTTTGGAGTATGGAGGAAACCTCACTTGGAGAACATAGAAACTCCCTGCAGATAGTGCTTAAGTGATTAAAACCTGGGTCTCCAGAGCTGCATGATCAGAGCACTAACTACTGAGTCATGCCCTATAATAATATTTGACAATAAATACTCAACCCTGAAAGCTCAGTATTTAATAAATTCCCCTGGGCAATGCATTTTGGTATTTGCTTAGAAATCCTAAAAGAAATATGAAAGCAGTGTGTTTTTATGTTTTTTAGAAATGTGTACACCTTACCCATTCATCATTGCCAGTATTGCACTAAATTCACTAATACTATACTTCATCATTGAGTCTAAAACAATCTTGTAATAGCAAGGACAAGAGATGTTTATTTAAATTATGTATTTACTAATACAATTCATATTTTACAGTTTGTAAGATGTTTTGTGAAATTGTTTGTAAAATACATTTCTGTGAAGTTATTTGTGAAAGAAACTTAAAATTTTGAGAAACTGAATTGAAGGTTTACAGCAATGAGCAATGTGTGTTTAGCAGCCTCAATTGACAGAAAATGCAGCTTGTAGACTGTCCACAAATGTGAAGGGCAGAACTAAACTGTGCTGCACACATATTACAGACTGTGATCCCTACAGAGATGAGTTAGGTCTATTAGCTGTTTCCTACTGGTCACCTGCTGCAAACACAAACTAGAAGTCAAGCTGTCTCTTCAAGGAGAAAGTTTGTCTCTCATGTACAAAGACTTAATGCTACTTTTGTTTAGGGAACACTGTCAGAATAAAAAGAAAGGTATTACAGGTGGACATCAATTATTAAAGCACTTGTTTTGTATTCTTCTCTTTTTCTGGTGCTCCTTTTTAAAGTGACCAAGCAATCATGTAAAGATGCTCTTTCCAATGGACTATGTCTAGAAACAGCACAAAGTTACTACTGCCTTCCTGGTATTTCACCCTCATCCTCATATCTTGAATAGTGATGGCCCGAACTATTCGTGTTCGCCCATGTTCGCGAACATATGGCGAGTTCGGTTCGCCTCCTATCTTTTAACATAACTTTGACCCCTGTGAGTCACAGTCAGCAGACATAATCCAGCCA
>CM070038.1:69296386-69329558 GCA_036250615.1 Ptychadena robeensis
GGTCCCCTCTCCTCCTGCAGCTTGTACTTCAGATTGGAGCCGTCGTAGCAGTGCAGAATGGTAAATCTGCGCTGCCAGGGCTCTGATTTTTGCCGATCTTCCTTCTCGTCCATTGCAGGACTGACAAGTCAGCGCTGGATGAGATGGAGCCGTCAGTAACAGCAGGAGGGTTAAGCCCCCCATACACACTTTTTAATTTTCACCTGATTTTTCGTTCGGTCGACTGTCGTGCACACTCATGGCGGTCAATCAGCCAAAAAATCAGGTGGAAAATTTAAGCTTAAAGTTGTATTACGCCCCAAAATTGGACGCCAAATCAATCTATTTCATAACAGACAAGTCTATAATTCTTAGAAGGATTTACTTACTTTGGATGGGGACCAGTGTCTCTGTCCAAAGTAAGTGCCAGCACATAAAGGGTGCCCTGCCAATTCTTGGCAGGAGCGGCCACACATCACACACGGTCAATCTGCCAGGAGATCGGCAGAAATTTGAAACGTGTATGGGGTCTTTACACAGATCCTCTTCTGCCTCTTAACTTGTATGTTGCCAGAAATTTCCAATGATAAATGAAGGAGCTCAAGGAGGGATTGAGGTATATTCCTCCTACCTCCAGCAGACTGAACATTATACTTCCATTACACAGCCATGACTATTATCATACAAGCTACTTTTTATAGTTATACTGTTCCTCTATGGTGTGACACGTCATCCATGTAATCTGACAATGCTGTTGATAGGCCCACAATAAATCTCGTGCTCTGTGACAAGACGTTTCATTTCTTGGATGTGTATCACTGAATTTGTGACTCGCCATATTTTAATTTGCAGCAGATTAGCTTTCGTTTTCCTGATGCCCGTGTTTACATTTCAGCTTAAATGTCTTATGAACTGTATAATTTGCCCGGTGAAAAAAAAGATTTTGTTCCTGTTTCCTGTAGATAAATATGGTCGCCATATATGGTAATGACTAAATGAATTCTGTTTTATTTGTGTCTCCATGGCAACTATTAAATGTGCAGATACTGTACTGCAAGATTAGTATGTTGGACTATGTGCGTTCCATCACCATGGAGACTAAAGGGGAAGAAATCTAGCTCAGGTTTCTGCAAGGAAGGGGCAGACATAGTGTGTATTTGTCAGAAGAATGTGAAAGTTTAGATTTTTTTACTTTCTGTATTTCCACTATTTTCCCCCAGCTGAACAAATTTGCAATAAGCGTAATGTATTTTTTATCCCTCAAAAAAAATAATATACGGTAATCACATAGTATACGATTTTCAGTATGTTTTGCTTGAGTCATCCAAGCATGTCAAGCTATTCTTCATTAAAGAACCGCCACCTCCTCAATACCACATTGAGAGTCATTGTATGTACGCAATCGTAAGACTTAGGAAACTCGAGCTCGTAGCTCTGCCTTGCATTGATTATCTCATCTTTCTCGAGTTAATTTCAGAATCATTGTTGCCAAGGTAACATCAGTGAGCCCTTTATATAGCACCTTAGCCAATGACATCATCTTAACAATTTAGTCTGCCTTGCATGTTCGTTTAAGCTTCTAAGAACCAGCGCAAAGAATCGTGTGCTACAAACTGTAAATTCTAGGGTGAGCCTTTCAGAAAATAAGAACGTGGTCATATTGACGTATAACGCTTCCTCCCTTAAATTTTCGACTTCTTAAGACGCAGTTAGTTAAGCAATAAAAGGCTTTCATCTGTGAAGGTCAAATGTAGACCAATTTGTATTTAGATTTCATGGATTCCAAATGAAATATATATTTATATTACGATTCTATTTTTATACACAGGAAAAAAAGTAGTTGCGTAAATTACATTTCTAAATAAATAGTTATTTAATCTGAGGGCTAGTTATAAACCGAGACCCAGTTATAAAAATGTAATACAAAGTGTGTGCTTTCTACGAATCATGAAAACATGAAAGAGTGACAGCATCAGTGATTAAAGCCTCCATACAACTTTAGATCACTCTGTACAATTTCCTTTAGATCTACCAGCTCTGTAGTACCGGGTCCTCCCTGATAGACTACATAGTGATTGGAAGCTTAGAAAGGTCCCTATATTACATGGTTTTGGTAGAAGAAAAGTTAATTGTATAGAAATTGTATGGTTGTACAAAGGAGAATATAGATTGGAGGGTGTGTGGATTCACTGTTCCCATCCCTAAGTAACTGTAGAGATAAGAAGAAGGATCCCCCTTGGGACTTTGGTTGGAACAGTGAAAATTGGTTTAGACCTAGTGAGGTTAAAAAAGACGTTTATTGAAAATCAAAATTTTAGTGTATGGTCTCTTAACCAAATAGGTATAAGAGCAGATGTACGGGAGCACGTTGACAAATTTCCCGTATGAATGAGATGTGATACAACAACAGGTATATTGCACAGTGCCCTAGGCATCAATCATACATATGGTGATCACAGATAAAAGACAAATTGCAGACACAATGGCGAACAATTGAGGTGGATGGTTATGGGTGCATATAGGACAACATGTTTCGCTATAGAAGCTTCGTCAGGCCGATGCACCTAGGGATATGTGTGGGTCCGCTTGATGTTATACGAATTGGGACTACTTCTACGTGTATGGTATGGTCTGGTTGAGGGGGCGGGTGTTAGATGGTTCGCCTCTGCAGGAAAACAGGGTCAGTTGGGGGTATGCGGCGTCTACCCAATGCAATGCTCCCCTGATGGTGGTGGGGGCTAGGATGTATGGTTACAAAACACCTCCACTTTGCGCTTGAAGATTAGTGATGATCACGAATATTCGGATTCCGAATATTAATCACGAATATCGGCAATTCGGAAATTCGCGAAGATGGTGAATATATTGCCGAATATTCGCAATTCCGGATATTCGGTATTTTTTTTCCATTTCACATGCCTCTCAATGCAAATGGACGAATGGGAAGGCTGCAACAAGAGCTTAGCAACACTCCCTTCGACCATCAACAGTTTTTAAATCCAATATTGGGGTGATGCGAATATTCGGAATATTGCGAAAATCGGCACTTTAGGCGTCCAAAATTTTTTTTTCAACACACCCCTCAATGCAAGTTAAACATATATTCGCGAATATATAAAATTCGCGAAATTCGCATCAAACTGCCGATATTCGCAATAAGAAGAATATTGCCAAATGCGAATATTTTCCGAATGTTTTCCCAAAAATTTGCGGCATGCCGCGAATACGAATGTTGCCTATGCCGCTCATCACTATTGAAGATATGGGGGTCAATGGTAATGGAGGGCTGTGAAGAGGAGAGACGGCCGCGTAGTCCGCACGGTGATCCTTTCCCAGGAGTTTCTCCAGGCGGCCGTCGCCGCAGAAAGCCTCCTGCACACTAGAAATTGTATGGTAAGATTGTAAGGTGTATGGGGCCTTAAGTGATCAAGCCTGTGGGGGCAGTGCGACACTATGATCTGGTGATGATGTTGCTGCAGTTGGTTAAGTCTATGTTCAGCAAAAGTATGTGCTCCGAGAACGAGGTCAGCTGACTACCTAACTTGCATGTGCTTGAGAAGGCTTTGTGCAGCGGTCAGACTCTGCCATAAGAGATGGTCGAATTATTTTTTTTTAATTCGACCATTTCGACAGTTTCAACTTAATTGCAAAGCCCCTGAGCATGGTATCAACACCACCAACTTGCTGGAGATATAGGGGTTGGGGTATACTCCAAAAAAGAAAGTTTGTCTCTAACACAAATAGTTTTTTCACAAATTAAGTTCAAAGTCAAGTAAAAATTTTGAAAATCGGAATTTCGACTTTAACTTTGAACTTAATGTATGCAAAAATGACATGTGCTAGAGTTAAAACTTTTTTTAAAAAAATGTTCCTACAACCCTTCTCTATATTTCCAGCAATTTTGGTGATGATTCCATTTTCAGGGGCTTTGCAATAAGCTCACAAAGTTAGCAAGTCAAAAAATGTGACCATCTCTATCTGCCATCATTAATACAAGATCTTGGTAAAAAATTAATGTAACACTGGATTAAAATTATTCTTGTGACATTTCAGAAGCTTATGAAAACAATATCACATCAAATGCGTGCCATAATCAAAGCTAAAGGCAAAAATATAGGAGTGAGTATAATGAGTGTGTAAAATATAAAGCTAGCCATACACGTGTCGGATTCCATGTCCGATTGATTCATCATCTGATCGATTCCGGCGATTCTGCCGGGAATCGCAGGTGTGATCAATCGGCCAATTAAGAGTATCCATCGCAGCATACCACCTTGTCCAACGGATTCCGGGACGGATCCGTGTCCGATTGTCCACCTCACAACTGGCAACTCCCCCTGATCCGGACAGAATCGCATGAGAAAGACCAACATGTTGGTTCTCCGTCGGATCCGATTCTGAGCCCCTGATCAATCGGACGTGATCGATCGGACCAGGTGGGCTGCATGCGATTCCGGCATGATCGTTTGGCGTGCACGCGCCCGGAATTGATCGTGCCGGAATCCGGTGCGAATCCGACACGTGTATGGGGGCCTTAAGAGCTCGACTTAGACCAACTTGAGTTACAACCAGTATTACTGCCACTTATGTGGTTCTAAACTAAGATACAGGATGTCAAAGACACATTTTTAAGTTGCACTTTGAACCCAGATACTAATTTCAGAAAGTGCATCAAAATGGCCTAAATATCTAGAAAAGACAGAAGGAGACAAGAAAAAGATTGTAAAGAAAGCAATCACAATTGTAAAGAAATTTTAAAGAAATACAAGAGTATGTGTTCATGTGACGATCTCACTAATAAGTATAAAAAATTGACAAAAGGCTACAGACACTTCCAAGGAAGAGCGGACACCAGAAAGCCAGATTCCTGGTGGTTTTTTTTATACTATTGACTGTAGTTTTACCTCTACTGTTATGCCTGTTAAGGCAATGTTTCTTAACCCTCTGGGCGTTACGGGCTTTTCGCGACATTTTTTATGGCATGAAAAGCCATTTCTCCCACCATGTACTCCGCTGTGATTGCCGACTCTCTGCCCAGCCCTCTACACACTGCCGGTGTCAAATAGACGTCGGCGGTGTGTGGGGAGGAGAGCGGCGCCCCCTCCATTAACATGAAGGTCTATGGCGCCGCCCCCCCCCCGCCCCCATCGGTGTGACAGATGATGCCAAAGATATGGGGCCGGAAAGGCTGACGTTTGTGCCCGATTCCGGCACCGGCGCGGTTTGATCAGCGATCAAACTGCGCCCGAACTGAGTTCGGGCACAGCGCCAAGGAGGTTAATACCACTGAATTGTTTACTTGGCACTAACATTTTACCTGGCTTCCAAGTAGTGGTGAGCGGCATAGGCAATATTCAAATTTGCGATATTTCGTTCATAATTCTACTACTATTTGATTTTAGTTTTGTGCGAATGGCCATGCATTGCGATAATATATTCGCAATGCGATAGCCATAAGTTGCATGCGGTATTTATTATCACATTGCAATTCTTTTAACGCAATACATGGCCTTAAGTTTGGCAGTGCATAACATCTCGAATTTTTGAAATATCTGCCACCATATTTCCGAAATTTGCAAATTCTCAAATAGCCGCTATACATAAAAAATATTTGCATTTTGAATGTTCGAGCCCAACACTACTGCCAAGTACATTCCACAGATCTAGTTAGTAATAGCCCCACCACCTAAGTACTACAAGTTACAGTTATTTGAACTGGTTCATGACCATAGACCCTCTATGTAACAGAAGTATGTACAATGTACTTAAAATTAATAGTATAGTGAATAAAGTGCAAATAGTTTAGCAGAAACTCATAGAACTATGCTGAAGATTCTATGAAGAATACATAAAGAGGGAGTGTCTTAATGTAAACTATAAGTCAATTGCCTCAGGCTTTGTTCACTAATATGTGCTTTTACAAGCAACAACATATGAAAACCAGAGATGCATTATACTTTATGTGCTTGGTCACACCTGTCCATTATTACAGTGTGCTGCATTGTTGTGTGGGTTTTAAAACAGGTTAATTTTACCACCCTTATGCCCCCCATACATACACAGATTTTAGCATCCGACAGACTAAAAACGATCACTTTTTTTCAATCGTACAATTGGAGATTGATTGATGGAAAATAGAATATACTCCACATGGAATAACCAATTTTTTATCGATTTTTTGGGGTTTTTTTTTTTTTTATGTCCGATCATGTTTTGATCGATTTTTTTCACAATTACGACCAATTTTCAGTCGACCGATCTAAAAATTGATCGTTTTTAATCTGTCGGCCGCTAATATCTGTGCATGTATGGGGGCCATAAGGCACGGTTAACAGTTATCTGTTTTTACAACGGTTGGGTAACACACGTTTAACATGTTAAAAAAGTGGCCATTGTTTTCTAGGTGACCAAATATGTATACCAACACATTCCTATGCATGTAGATAAGAAGATGGGTAAGAACTAATTCCTAAGGATATCATGAAACACACTATAACATGAAACAGAGATATGTTTGCTTTAGTAGTGGCCAGAGGTTGGATAGTGAATGCAGCAGTAGTCAGGAGACTTTTGAAGTGTATTCTTTATGATTTTCTAAGAGTCACAAAGTTAATATCAAGGCAGACCCATGACAAGTAAGAATAGGTTTTGAAGAGGTGCGACAAGAAGTTTTAAATAAAACCCAATTTTACCAAAATCATAATGAATGTTAAAGTTAGAACTAAATTTGCTACAGCAGCCAATCAGGATGATAGTCCCAGCAAATAATTATAATTATGACAATGTAATCTACTATATGACAAAGGATTCCTGGAGCGTAATTGACTAACTTAAAAGGCATAGATTCTAGATTTTAGGTGCAATATGTCTGATTAATACAGTCTACATTCTATAATGGATGAATCACAGGGATGAGTCATTGCAAATGAGCCATTGAGCAGTGTAAAGTGCATAATTATTTTATCTAGTTAAAATAGCCTTTAAAGGGTAAAAAGAATCCCGCAGCTTCCGCTGCCAGTCCCAAGACTGTAACATATAAATATGCTTTATATTTCATTTTTACTGCACGACCAGGGACCATCTGGGCCCTATACACCGCATACTCCGCACCTGATCCTGACCAGCTAATCAGGAATGATCAATCCAAATTGATCATGTGCTTCCCTATATGTACTTTTGCTGAATGCCTATTCCTAGGAGGACTTACAAAGTTAAATCTTTTACATTAAACCCCTTAGTTTTGCTAACCTCTGTTCTCCACATACATCCACACAACAAATTCACTCTATTAAACTTTTATAATTAATTACAGCACGTAGACCGTACACAGCCCTCCGTGCTATTTTGTGCCCTGTCTGGCAGATGCGGACAACACAAGTCAGAGCTGAGATGCTGCCGCAGACGAGGTGCTGAGCCGCAATCTGCAGGGGGTGCATAGTTGCAAGGATTATTCTGACAGGTGCCACGTCTGTCACTCAAGGCCTTGGCTCTGCGAGCTCACACAGTAAAGCAGCTTTTACCAGTGCTATAGTACACACCTGGATATTTGCGCTTTCATGTAAAGATGTGTAATGAATTTTGGCTGCGTTAGGGAGGAAGGGTTGATGATGTCATATTTAAATTGCATGTTAGTTGTGTGTGTGTGTGGTGTGCTTGTGTCAGTGTGCAATGTGTACGCGTGTGTGCATACATAATCCGGGACTGGGAACTGGCCTAATGTTTAGAAAGTTTAAGGACCCCAGCTTTACATAGTTTACTAAAGCCAACAAATTATATATAATAAAATATCTGTTTTATTACAAATATTGACAGTAAATCCCCCATCTTCATAGTGACTTGTATATAAAAGTCCCAGTCCTTAGTGTAGATGTAAATGATACCAGAGCAATATGCAAGGACAATCAAATTTTTGGGGTGCCATGATCTAATGGTTCTACATTGTCTGTAGGCACCGATGACATTTTTTTATGTCTATTGAGAAAAACCAAAGTAATGTGTATTTTTTTATTTATTAAACTCTCACTCTCTTCCCTCTGTCTTATGTTGTGGAATTAAGCTGAGTGTAGCTTTTTACCGCATTATAAGTACAATCTAGATCACATCTGTGTTTACTGGTAACACTCCTACAATGTCTCAATAGGCCTCTCCTCTTACTGAAAAGATCTCTTCAAACAGATTAACAAGGCAGTTCCTTCAGTGAAACTTGCATCTTGGGTTTCATCTTTATTGCTTGTCAAACAGATTAAGAGATAGGATACTGTCACCTTCTGGTTATATATAGGACTAGTCAGTTGCTTGGGGTAAGGCCCACTACCCACTACTCTGGCTCAGCTAGAATGCTCTTACTGATTTAAACCTTCCGCATAGACTTAATGATTGCAAAGAGAAACAAAAACAATCTGGCAAATAAAACAATAAAAACAAAGAAAACAAGCAAACCATAAGCATTATTAACCTATAATAGAGTTTTGACCTTATGCCCATATTACCTAGCAAATCCTATTGTACCCTCTTGGCACTCTGGTTTCCTAAAGATCTACTGGTAAGTTAGGTTATTGTGGTGTCCATATCTTTCCCTTTTTATGTTTGTTTTCTTTACTCTGGTGATAGCAATTTTTAGGTTGGTTGTAGGGAATATCAGCAAAGTCAGATTGCGTTGAAAAGTAATGGTAAAAACATTAATCTCTAGCTGTAACATATAATGTGGGTCTAGATCAGGAGTGGGCAAACTTTTTGACTTGACTTTGTGGGCCACAATGGGTTTTTAAATTCGACAAAGGGGCCGGACCAAGAGCCTGAAAGAGCTGCCTGGCATAGGTGTCCTAAGTCCTCGTAGCCAGGACGGAAAATGTGAAAAAATTAAATATATATGAAAATAGAAGCGTTTGATAGAGAAGCTTAAACATTCTATTGCAGGCAAACTACCACCTTTAGGAAGAGGCCCAAACAATAATCCTCTAGTCATTTTCTCCACTTATTGCATGGAAAGAATAAAGGGGAGCAAAAGCATCTTGACACCCAGGTGACAAAGGGAAGAATTTAAAGACTAAAAGGGCCGGTTTTGGGCCCCGGGCCTTAGTTTTCCCATGTCTGGTCTAGAGGCATTAGTTATAATATGTGTCTCCTGAAGTAGGTGACCGACAACTCCTCTAACATGATTGACATCATTGACCATTTCCATTTCTGCAGCCTTTGATCGTCTGTAGTCTTGGACAGTTTTTTATTGTATGTAAGAGGGTTCACTTGAGGCTCCTGTAAAGGAAGTTGACCACCATTGCTGTGTAGGGTTCATTTTGTGAATTGTGAATTGGCTACAATGTGTAGATTTTGAAATTAAAGGCAGCATAGACAGAGGGAGGATTTGATAAAGTTCTGTAGTTCAGAAAGTAGGGCCGACAGTGCTGAAAAGACATTGTCAGCCAAAATAGAGTTAGCAGCATACCGAATTGGTCCCACCAACCACTGTCATTGTGTGTAATTGTAGATGTGTTCTACTTCTTTAAGTTGGAAGAAACCCAAACAATATACTTCCATTATATTAAACAGACTTTTTGGTCTGTTAAATATCCATTAATGGAGTGAGCGGGACTCTGTTGGACATTGCTGTGTTTTCACTTCTGTTTAGCTACATAAACAATATCACAGAATATTAATCAATTTTATGTTGCCTGTTACCGCCTGGTCTGTTTTCTCACTTATCCATCTGGTAAAATGTGAAATTAAAGCAGTAAGTGAAGGAAAATCTCCCGGATATCTGCAAAACATTACATTTAAACTTCCCCTACATCATCCAAAACTATAAAATGTTTTACCTATTTTTCTAACAATGATCTTATAACTTACCAATTTAATCATTTCTATCACACAGTTGTATGTAGGTTCCTGTTAAACTCGTTATAAGTAATTATAATAATAATTTGTCTGAAACCTCTGTCGCAAAACCCTGTTTATCTTGTACAATCCAAATATGGGTAGTTCATATCTATGGGTAGTTCAAGTCTATAACCAAAAGCACCCAAACCCAAGTTTTGAAATGTAACAGGAACAGATAAAATTACATAAACATGTCATAAAAGAATTTACAGACCATTAATAAAAACATACCAGGCTTACTATAAAATTGGAATACTCTGATGCTGAGAAGAAGTCACTAAACCTTTAAAGGTTACAAAGTCAGCAAGAACTACATAATATATAGAACTCTGTGTGTAAATGGAACAAATGCTTGAAGACGTTTATGTTACTTATCTGTGTGGTCCTATTGCTCTGCCAGCTGCCATATTAACACCAAGAGAGGCATAAAAATATCAGTAATGCTATGCTCCTACTTAGGCAAATCATCGCCTGCGCTCGCCTTTTCAATCGCCTGCAGAATCGCCGTCGGGCAATCGCCAGGCGATCGACCAGGTGATTGACCAGACGATTGATCAGACGATTTTCACCTGCAATTTTTATTTTTTTTAAACCCCATTATGAAAAAAATCGCCTCCATAGAGAATGAATGGACACCTCCACGCGCGATCGCAAATCACCTCCATTCATGTCTATATCTCTGTTCTAGGCGATCAGAACGTGGGGAGCTAGGTTGTTGGCTGGTAAAACTTTTGCTCGAGCGCTTGCTAAAACTTTAATTCCTATTAATGCAGGACTTTTTTCCAGAACTACATCTTCCAATAGCTTTTTGGAAAAAAAGGAAGGATGAGGGTAAGGAGCATATTGGATCTAATGGACCCCTGACAAATGACAAATGTAATTGTATGTCATTTCAAGTCTCCTGCATTTTTGGCTTCTTTGGCTTCAAAGTGTATACATCCCTTAAGCTTGGCATAGATGGACCGATTCCTGCCCAACCCGCATCTGATCGGGATCGGGTCGGAAAGGAATCGGGTGCGCCAACTGGCCATATTGACCTAAAATCTGCCGTCATGTCGGATAATCCGACGTGACGGATAATTTAGATTGGATCCCATTAGTCCTGTAGTAATAGCCGACACACAAAGGGTGCCCGGCCGATTCTCAGGACTAGTGGCCATGCGTGATTTGGCTCATTATGTCGGCTCTGCAGTCGGCGGGAAATCATTCCATCAATGCCCAGCTTTATATTTTACAGACCTTTTGATCTAATTAAACATACAAACTTTTGGTTATTTATGTCCAGTTAGTGGAAAAGTACCTGCTGAATCTGTTAAAGTCCAGGGTTACAATGTGTACTGAGCACTTAACCCTCTGGGTGTTTGGCCCGAGTCAACTAGTGGGAGACTAACCTGTCCGCCAGATTCCACTGGCATTTGGGAGCATCAGTGACGCGAAGGGGGCGGGAGTAGGCAACACCTTAGACCTCCATGTAAATGTTATTTCAGCATAACTCCAACATCTCTAGTGATACCGGAATTATGCACAGGACCTCCGGCCAGGCAGGCAATCATGGCGGAGCATGAGGACCATTCTAAAACTTCCAATCACAATGTATCCTATCAGGGAGGACCCAGCACTGCATAGTTGTTGGTAGATCAAAAGGAAATTGTATGGAGTGATCTAAAGCAGTATGGGGGGCTTAAGATTTCCTAGTAAGCAGTCATCCTACTGCGATTTCACTAAAAAATACTAACAATTGCAGCATAACATTTAAGTTTAACTTTGGAAAATGTATATTTACAAATGATTTAATTAGGCTCTGCCTAGGGTTTTACCAGTATAAATGTGCAAGCTGTTCGAAGATCTCTACAGTGGTAGGATTGGGTTAGCTTCCACCCTCTTGGGTGGACAGTGTGATTATTCGTCCACTGAACTGACGGGAATCGCATGTATACCCTTCAGATTCTTGTTAGTATCAAGTTCAACCAGAAAACTACCGCCAGCACGAATCGCCATGCGACCAATTTGCGGAGCGTTTCTAGTCTGTTGCTCAAGGTAGGAGCTAAACGACTGCCGCGTAACGAAGCATCTATGGGGGGCTTCGGCTGTTATTAGCATGTATAAGGAAGATCTGGATAAGATCCAAAGTACAGTACCTGCTTCATCCATTAAAATTCTAATACCTCCAAACAAAATATTTTAGAATACAAATTGGTTTAACATGGGTAAATAGGTATCTTTTGCAGGGATTTAATACTTAATATTTTGTTCAGACAAACACTTTAAGTGCCATTACTGCTTTATAAATGAGGGCCAACGAGGGTAGTATTGCAAGTCCAAAAAGGGGTCATTCTGATATAACATTTGTATTCAGCAGCACCAGTGGCATACTTAATAGTGAAGAATTTGATGATTAAAAAAAACTTTAAACCAATCTGTTTATTAATTGTAAGAGGTATCCCAAGGTAGCAGATTGGGTAAATTCATATATAGTAATAGCATAGTGGTAGTATACAATTTTCCCCTATAATTACATAGCAACTATTTAGGGGGTTAGAAATTTATGCATATTTTCATCCCAAAATATAACTGACCCAGATAGGCAGCCCATATATTCTTTAATGCCAGGCTTTCTTTATGAGGGAGCCTACCAAATACATCCCTCAATAGTGCAAAGTGTTGAACTCAATAGTAATAACATATGAAATCTTGCTCATAGAAAAATCCTTTCCAGTTTTTTCTTGCATATGTAACCTTTAGACAGAAAACAATTCACATCCATCGCAATTAAATATGATTAATGATGAATGTTCAAAATCTTCTTCTTTAATTCTTCTTCTTTTTATTATTTTTTTCATATTTATATAAAAAATCAATCAAGACAATATTTTCTGGCACATTTTTCAGTTTGGTTCACATTACCAAAGTTTTCCTATTGTGATATATTAAGGATAAATGTCCAAGGCCTCGTATCAGTCCAAGGACTTGATCAGTTGTTGAAGTGGAATATCACATTCTTAACCACCGTAGAGTGTTTGCATGCTTGCTGCCCAAAACTGAAGTGTTTAGGGTTTGGGGACATCTTGGCATAAGTATAGTATGTCTCTACCTTTTGGAGATTTCTCCAATAAAGGATGAAATGTATAGCCTTAACTTCAAGGTATATGCAACATTTTCAATGATTGTGCAAGTACCGAAGACAAACTCTAGTAGCTAAACCAGGTTTCTGTCATCTCCTTGGAGCTATTCATACCCTACAACTGGCTTACTGTGCTCTGCTTTTCATTTTTTCTCTGTAGGTATTAAACTATTGGCAGAGGTTGTTCCTTTCTTTAGTCAGAGCATCCAGCAATGAAAGCTATGAGTATCATATTGTATCATTTTTATAGTCAGAAAACAGTAACATAGATTCAAATTGCAGATATGAGCCCGTTGCACAATGGATTCTAGCATTAACTTACTTAACATAATTAACACTGCTAAGTATTTTCTATAACATGGCACACTGTTCAATTTTGAGTTTAGTTCTACTTTAAAGAGGCTCTTGTGGACTGGAAAGACACACCAAATGATATCTGGAATTGGGACTTAACAGGAAACTAAAACCCTCAAAGTCACTTGATAAAGCAATCAATACAGAAATGTACAGCAACTTTTACATTTCTAGCACTTTCATAGTTTTCCTACTGATGACAGTGTCACTTTAAATTGCCAAATGTGCTGGTATATGTCAGCAAAATAAAAAAAATTCTGTTGTGGCAATGCTATAGTACCCTGCTATTAAGGAACCAGAAATTATGACATCTGCTGAAGAGCCCCAAAGACAGTATCCCAAATAACTATTATAACCACCTATAGATGAATGGCTTTCCCTTGACTTGCTGTTTTTACAGGTTATAATATAGTAATACAACTAGTAATCTGATACTAGCACCTCTATAAAAAAAACAACTGAATACCTTCTGCCATAGCCGTAGATGAATGATACAATTTATAAAATGATCTAGCTGTTGGAATAAGGTAAAGTTTATCTCTATCTCAAACCTTGCAAGAGTAAAGGTGGGTTACACATGTAGATTTTTTCATTCGATTAACGAAAAACTAAAAATATCGTTGCAGGAAAATATGGAAGGAGGTCAAAGTAAAGGGTATTGGTCACTATCCTCTGAAATTCAAAGAATACCAAATTATTATTTTACAGTGACTCCATAAGAAGAAGGAGTCTTGGGACTGCCCTGGTCCCAGATTTTTGAGGACTTAGGTGTGACCCAAATCAGAGGTACCAACCACAAGGATAAATGTACAGACAAACTTAGATATCAAAAATTGTCACGTTTTATTTGTTGCATAGATAAAAAGATGAATAGGTAAGAAAGAAGTAAAAAAGGCTTGAATCAAAACGATAGTTGATCAGCCAATTCAATTGCACGACAGTTCTCTCATATGTACAATCATATCCCTCAATGTTCCAAGTGTTACATAATAGCACAAAGCGTTCATGGTCAAATTTTTGACAATTTTTGATATCTAAGTTTGTCTGTACATTTATCCTTGTGGTTGGTACCTCTGATCTGGGTCACACCTAAATCCTCAAAAATCTGGGACCCGGGCAGTCCCAAGACTCCTTCTGCTTATGGAGTCACTGTAAAATAACATAAAAAAAAAAAGTAAAATAAAAATATTGTTGGTTGATTGAACAAAGATCTAGAATGGCCAATTTGTCCGATGGATACATTTTGTTCGACCTGGAACAAAAAATTGTTCGACAGGTCATCGAACATTTTGTAAATTTGTATCTGTTGTAATATCGAATGTAATTCGATATCGTAGATGAAGGAACAAAAAATCTATTACATTTGATAAATTAATGAATGATGTTTGACAACGACATCAAACAAAAAATCTAATTGGCAGTTGATTAAAGAAAACATCTACTCGTGTAGACCAACTTCAAATATACCTTTAATTTTAACCTTTAGACATGTGAACTCTTGGAGTATCAGTATTCAGGTATCATTGTTCACATGTTCAAATGGACTGCAATAGACGTGCAAATCTTCCACCAAGTATGATATGATGAGAGATCCGTGTGACCCTGACTAAATGATGTGCTGGCAGGACCTGTCAAAACTTCTTCTCCCTATGTGGATGACGTACTGGAGTGGTATACAATCCTTTATGTCACTTAATTAGTACTTCATATCCCCTCATGTCTCATACCTCATGTCTCATACCTCATGTCTCATAGACGTATTTTGACCTATCAGCAAGTACATTAATTGAGTAAAGCATTTATTTTTATCTTTTATCTATTAAATCATCGGCTTCAGTGCAGAAGCCAGATCTGTTAATCAGAGCCACCGGGATAGCGCGGAAATGTAAGTATACGCTCCCGGGCCACTAAAATTAGCAACAAAATCATTAACAGGTTATATTTAGAGATTTACATGGAACCATGATTCTTAGCTATACAGTTTTCATTTAGTCTTTTTCTTCCAAAGGAAATTCTAGCCGACGGTATGTTGTACTCCCACTACGCTGAAGAGCCAAGTATGATTTAATGGAATGGAGTATGTTGCATTTGTGCAGCTAAAAGTTTAGCATCACTTAACCTTGTAGCGGTGCTAGTACTACATCTCAATGTTTTAATGATTATTTCCTTTTTAAGGGGAAGTAAATAGTGTCTAGTTCCCTATGCTATCCCTAGATCCCTATGCTATCTCTGTTAAGCTGACCATACACCTTAAAATCTCAGATGTCCTTTAGATCTACCAACAACTATGTAGTATAGGGTTCTCTGCGATTGAACACAGGAAGACTTGATGGTTTAGAAAGTCCCTTATATAACATCCAAAGGTGTATGGGGACCCTTAGATTGTAAGCACCCTTTAGGCAGGGTCCTCTACTCCTCCTGGCTCATAACCTGTGTTTTAGCTTGTGCATCTCAACTTTAATTTATTGTACAGCGCTGCCTAATATGTTGGTGCTATATAAATTAAGATGATGATATAAATAATATGCTTTGCTTTTTGTCATTCCCTAGACTGTGAGTGTGTCCTTATCATCCTTTACAATGCAAAGTTTATACCCTTGCACTGTAAGGGGGAAATGATTAGGACCCACTTCAAGTCCAGAGTGTTGCAGAAAGAAAAGCTTAGGGATTGAGGCAAAATTAAGTACACTTTTTTGAGATGACAACAGATGGTAAAACAGTGTGCGCTTCAAGTACCATTTGCTTGATTTACTATTACTATTACATATCCATAGGAAAACCTTGTAGTGTGGGACTAGCCCTATCACAAGGTGAAAGTTATGGACCTGTTTTATCCCACACCTGTAGTAATGTTTTTTTCCCATTTTTGTGGCTATAGTCAGCTGTGGTTAGGTCTAGTGATGAGCGGCAAAGGCAATATTCGAATTCGCGATATTTTGCAAATAATTCTACTAATATTCTATTCTAAATTCGTGAATATTCGCAGTTGCGCACGGTTGCGCACGTGAATGCGAATCTAAATTCGCAATAATCACCTCGTAATTACCTTTAAAATGAATGGTCACATGTGCTATTTTCACAGTGCAAATATTCGCAATCCATGCCCATAAGCATCCCAATGCGAATATTAGGAATTGCGAATATCCGCCGCCATATTCGCATAACATGTGACTTCTCCAATAGCCGATATTCGCCGAATATATTCGAAACTCGAATTCGAATATTCGAGCTCAACACTAGTTAGGTCTAACCACCAAACCTAGGTCCCCATACATCTTTAGATTTCTCTAAAGATCAGAAATTTCCCTTAGATCTCCATTTGTTTTACCAAAACCATGTTATATGAGGGACCTTATAAACAATTAAGTCTGCCTGTGTTCAGTCGCAGAGGAACCTATACTACATAGTTGTTGTTCTGTTGGATCTAAAGGATATCTGACAGAGAGATCTAGAGGTGTATGGCCAGCTTAAGTCAGCTAAAAACTGATAGTATTTGAAGTTCTTCATAATTTAAAGTTTTAGTTGATTTCTCTTCTACGAGGATATGCACCTAGAGCTCTGACAGAGCAACTATTGTAATATACACACATCCCCTCCAAAATTCCTTATTAGTACAATCCATGAGCTAGTTTGAGTTAGACAGAGTGAAAAAGAACAAATTGTCACATTTATCCAATATCCATTCATTGGCTGTTCATTAAGAATCAATGAATGTATACCTAATATACTAAACATCCTTAATTAGCATGAATTTTAAGTGACAGAAGTCAATATTCCAACAAATCAACTCATTTTTAAAAAAGCATATTTCTATAGAGAGAAGAAAGAAGCATTGGCATTGTTATTTAGAATTTTTTGGATTTCTTTAAAAAAAAGTAATACAATACTTACCTATTCCACTGCACATGCTACTGAATAATAGTTAGATCCTGGGAATGTCAACATGTTTCAGAGTATTGAAGATGTCTGCCACCTTCTGTGGGTGGCAAATTATTACTTCTCTCTCCAAGAGTTATAGCCTTTGGCATAACCTTCACATATAAGACATTTCTGTAAAGCAAACAAGGTAAACAAGGCTGGGTGGTTACTAACAGCAACCACTGCTGCACAAACACAGTGCAGGATACAATGAGACAGCAGCCTAGTCAGGACAGAGCCAGAGCCTGGTAGTCTAAACAAGGTATTCAGAGGGTTCAGGCAAAGGCATTGTCAGGTCCAAGCAGGATCAGGGCAGGTAGCAGACAAAGAATAGTCAGAAACAAAGTAGAAGTCTAAATAATCTGCAAAACAGATCTCACCAAGCAACAAAAAATACTTTATCAGTGAAGCCATGCTGCATTCAGGCTTATATAGGTCAGGAAGTGGTAAAGGTGTCTAAAGGATATGTGGATCACCTGGGAAAGCACTCTTGTTCTACCTATGTTTGTAGAAGGTGGATATGAAAATCTGAGTATGTATCAGAGAACACTTAAGCATTTACTCCCTGTTCCCTCGTGGGACTTTGGTTGGAATAGTGGCCCCTTTAAAAGTGGTAGTGAAATAGATCAAAGTGTATATATAATAAAAACAATTTATCACTTTAATTAGTGACATCTGTCACACACACCTTTTTACAAAACATAGTATGACTAGGTCATGAATAATAAAAAACCCCACTGGTGGCCTGCTGTGCCAGAACACACATATGGCACAGAGGCTATGGCTTCGTATGCTCAGAGCGTCAGAGCATAATGAAGATGTTCGGTGCATCAAAAGGCTACATTGTTTATTCGCCGGGTATGGCTCCTCGGCCCTGTACAAATACACCTTGGAGTGCTGAGTGAGTCTGTGTGGAGGGATAAAGAAAACGTATAATGTGAATAGCACTATGTTTGAAAGTACAAGAGGGGTAGCAATTGGGGGGGGGTTTAATATTTGAAAAAGAGGGGGTAGCATTTGAGGGGGTAGCGTTTAAAAATAACGAGAGTGGGCAGTAATATAATAACTACCTAGAGTGATAAAATCATCCGTGAAAAAGAAAGGAAGGTGCAACTGGTTGTCCTTGTAGTGGCGTACGCGTGGCGCTGTGGGCGGATGGCTCCCCTTTACCGATGTAATTAATTTTTACTCATTTATGATTTCACCTCACTTTTTAATTCCGTTAACTCTAATTATTCACTAACCATCCTGGTCATTATGTATTCCTTATGATTATGCAATCATTCAGTAATACCACTCACTTTTTGTCATCACTGTTTTTTCATTATTTTTATTATTCACTCATACGTTATCATCATCACCAATTAACCCTTATCATCCTTAATGGCCCTACCTGTAGGCAACACCTATTTTTACTTGTATTTAATGGAATTTACTCCGATCTTCATGCAAACCAACTATCTTATTATACCTCTCCCCCCTCTTCTCTTCCACTCAGACCTGGACACACACAATCGGCTGTCATGCGGCAATATGCTGTGCCTCAATGTGCGGGCGGACAGCCTGGGGTCGTGCCGCAGCCCGTGGATCACGGCTTCCCAGTGGAATGCCCCCAACCGACTGTTGCCTGCTGCCGGTGGATGCCTTCAGCCAGCCCCGTCGCTCCTGGTGGGGGCGGATCTGTCACCGCACACGTCACAACATCACACGATGGTGGGGGCGGGCCCGCCCGGTAACCAGGGACGCCGTGCGCGCTGCACGCCCGCACAGGTGCCTCCTGCTCCTACTGATGCGGGCTCCATATTCCGGTAGCGGTGGCTATTTCAGCCGCATCCGGAGATGTGGCCCCATCCGCAGGTGCTAGTGCAGACTCTGCACGTGGAGGTTTGTGGTTCCTACTTACGCGATCTCCTGACAACACTAGATGGTCCTACTTCCCATACTCGAGGTACTTAATCCATAAGACATAGGCTCCAGTGCAATAGTAGTACACATTACTCTAGAAATTGGGCATGTCATTTACGTACAACTATATTTCCCTTATAACATTTTTAAATCTAGCGGACCCTAAAAACCTATACCACCAGCATCCATCTCCAGTGAGTGCCCCAGGGGGCTGATACAGGAGCCAATCCTCAGTCGTTGAACGCGCCGGCCGCCCACAGCGCCACGTAAGCGCACTACAACAACCAGTTGCACCTTTCATTTTTTCACGGATGATTTATCACTTAAGTATGTATTCTATATACTGCCCCTCTGTTTTTTAAAAACAAGCTACCCACCAAACAACTTTACCCCCTTTTTTTTTTTAACCCCCCCCCCGTACTACCCTCTTTGCTTACTTTTCAACATAGTGCTGACATCACATATAAGTTTTCTTATCTATCCCTCCACACCAATACTCACTCAGCTCAAGGTGTACAGGGCCGGAGGAAGCCATACCCGGCGAAACATGTATCCTTTTGATGCACCGCAAACATCTTCATTTAATGCTCTGAGTCTGAGCTATGAGCCATAGCCTCTGTGCCATATGTTGTTCTGGCACAGCAGGCCACCAGTGTGTGTTTTTTATATATTCATGACCTAGTCATACTATGTTGTAAAGGTGTTGTTGTTGACAGATGTCACTAATAAGTGAATAAATGGTTTTATATATATACACTTTGATTATTTATCTCACTACCACTTTTAAAGGGCCACTATTCCAACCAAAGTCCCACGAGGAACAGGGTAGATTTTGGAATTAGAAGTTAGGGATGGGAATAGTGACCAAACATATCCTTCAGACCTATACCCTGATATGCACTTAAGCATTTAGAGGAGCATTGAAAACAAAAATTCTGTCAATGCTGGTCAGGTGGCCTGCATAGCAATGGTGGAAGGAGAGAAGGGGCTGGATGGATGCCTGCAAGCCATGCAGTTCCTTACAATTGCCAGGTGGACCAGATGCCTGGTGCCCTGCGGTGATGCCTCCTTCTGGCCCCTACGTCAGTAATGGCAGGAAATTTTCTTGTCCAAATCTACTTTAACATTTAACACATTTTTACAACCTTCACAATAAATACCCATATCCAACGCCTCTACTTTGTAGGGATAGCATGTGGTCAGGCCATGCTTGTATGCCCTTTTGCCTCATATGTAATTAGTTATTTTAGATCTAAAAGTTGTTCGTTAACTTTTAGAAAAGTCTGACGTCCGCCTATTGGCGGGGAGATTCAAATTCCCCTGCTGTCGCATACATGTTGGATGACAAGCATGCAGATGAGCTTTCCTGTGTTTCTGACAGTTTGTGCAGAAATTCTTTGCATATGCAAACGGATTGTTGCTGCATCGGTCTGGGTGGCTAGTCTCAGACGATTATGGAAGTGAACATGCTAGATGTGGAGGTCATGGGCTGGTCAGGTTACATGTGGTCTGCAGTTGAGAGGCTGGTTGGATGTACTGCCAAATTCTCTGAAATGCCTTTGGAGAAGGCTTATGGTCAGCACCTTGTGAGGTGGGATGGATTATCTCGGCAAAGAAAAAAGTTCTCAACAACACAGATTTAGACAGATTTGTAAACAATATTTGAGAGTAATGTGTCTTTTGTTTATGTAGAAAATTTTTCAGATCTTTTCAGATTTAGCTTATGGAAACTGGGAGCAAAACTGAAATTGTTGCATTTATATTTTTGGTCAGTGTATGTAAATTTATCTACAGCTGTAACCAATGTTTCAAATTTCTTAAAGTAGATGAGATAGAGGGGGCAGGATAATGAAAATTGCATCTTAATATACATTTTGCACTATGAGTATTGATTTTTGTAAACTGAAATAGTAAGATCATTTCAAAATTATTTTGCACCCTAAATGAAAAGTATCACACTTGGAAGTGTGGTCAAAACTCTGGTATCTACTGGACTTCACAGTCACATTTAGGCATACTGTAAAAATGCTATAACAGTACAATGGAAATAAGATTATGGATCTGTGGAATGAATGTCTATTTCTGACTTTGGTTGGACTTTATGTAAGGCTGGTAACCTTTGCTTTCAGTTCTCTCTTAAAGTTAGCGTGACTCTTTTTGTAAACTAAATCTTTTAGTTACAATACACATACCAATGGTACTATTTATATAAAGTGAATGGGTCATGGAAAATGCACATACCATGACTGAATCATTAAAAATATAATTTCTTTCGAGTGAACCTTCCACAAGAGTGGTAAAAGCTCATATTCTTTATATCCAAGAGAACCAAGAATCACAGGAACTGTATTCCACAGCAGCTGAAGTGCAGGCTCCCTGTTCTAATAAAACAGACCTCAATAAATTGATAAATAGAATGAGCAATTATAATGGCATATTTCTGAGCTTTCTTTTACTACTGTGTAGTTACATGGGCCTGGATACTGTCCCCTTTAAGATCATGGACCATGATGTTCTGGGGTTCTCAGGCAATATAAGGGAGGGGACTGCCCCCAGGGAGGTGTCAGTGGTAAAGGTCCTGATGGAGACAGAGTAACTGGGCAAGATATGCGCTCCAAGGTTTGCAGTAATTCGTTAAGCCCAAGTTATGAGCAGCCAGCAGTGTTTCTGTTTTTCACCCATGCCAGGTTTCCAGTAGGGTGGCCCCTGACCCCCATCCTGTGGGACAAAGCTCAGTGCCAGTGGGATTGCTGCCTGCACCAAGGACCTGCGGAGCCACTGAATCCATATGCAGGACACACAAGTACCCACCATTGCTGGCCTTACTTCCACTGGCCCCACCTGGGTGCAGTGATTTGAACAAACAGGGTTCCCATACTGGTGGGTTACCCTAAATCTGAACTTACTTTGTTACTCGCAAGACCCCGTCTTGTTGAATCATAAGCCACCTCTTGTCATTGGTTGATTCCTGAACCTTACAATTGTATTACCATCTCGAATGATCTAATGGTTTTGTTTTGTGTTAGCCAGTTCACTTATGTAGTGACAATATCAATGGAAAACATTCATTATTATTTATATACATTCTAAGCATGTTGCATTCATGTATTTCTTTTTTTTATATAAGAGTTCAGTAACAAGCAGGTGAGGTTTTTAAAAAAAAATACATTCTTAGGAGTATTTTGTTTTAATGTCCATAAAAAAATTATAATCATCTTAATCATCAGTAAACAAGCCATTTGTAAACATATAATGGGAGGCTATTGAGCATCACAGATGCAGAAATCTCTATTAGAAAATGTTTAATAATCCTTACAATTGGCCCCCACCCTATTTCAAGGCTCAAATCAAATGTCAAGGGGTGACAGAAAAATCTTTACTTAGTGTTCTGATGACAACCTCCAATAAGAATGCTTTACATGTGGATGCAAAAATTATTGACATGTGAACATGTGAATGCTTTAAATTATTTTTTTTCTCTTATCTCCAGACATTGTGGTACAATGGAGAAGTTGTACTTACTAAAAGGAGTTACAGTTAAGGATTTCTCTCAGGACATGTGGAAGTTTTAATAATTGATGAATGTTTTAGTGAATGTAAGCTGTAGCTTTCTAACAATAAATTTATAATAGTTAAATAGAACTCATTGCATTAGCTAACAAAACCTACCTGCAACTTACTTTGCTGTTGAAGTACTATCCCTCTCCTTTCCTTGTCTCTGAAACTTTAAAGTGGAAGCTTAATACTTTTAAAAAAATTATTAATTATAACAATAGATTCTAAAGAAGCACTTATCTTGGGTGCTTCGAATTATCACCTGTGTTTCACAAAGCTCCAGTAATAGCCTTGACACTAATGCCTTGAGATGAAATCAGTTGTCAGCTACATGTTAACTAGAATTAGTTAGCAAATTTTTGACCTGGAGACAAAGTGATCTGGCTGGCACATATACCTTTTCATTCACAGGGTTTAACTGAATGTACAACAGTCAAAGAAAAACTAAAATGTTCTGACATGTAATAGAATTTAAAAGAATATAAAATTGCAAACCTAAAAAGTTTGGCTGTTACGGATGTTCCCATAATTTTATTTTGATATGGCCAAAAATCATTGTAGAGATATACTGTATATGTTTGGACCTGACTAGCAAAAAAGCAAGGAATGGTTTTTGGCTGGCTAGGAATTCTGCTATCATATATCATATATGAGCAGATTCAAAAAAACTAAGTGGTAAAAAAAACACGATTTCAATGCAAATACTAAATTTTTAAGAGTAAGCACATTTTAGATGTTGTTAACCTCATCATTCACCCAAACACCAAAACACATATATCAGATTACACCATTGTTAGGTTTGGACTCTACTGGACTGGGACACTTATTACTCCTCTGGGGTCCAACAGACAGAATATGCGTTACCTCCTTGATTTGGCTAATAAAATTATCTGATCATCTGAAAAACAAAACACCACCCAACTCTCTGTAGGAACGCATTATTCTTAAACCGATCTGAGATCTGGGATTTGGTTTTTACAATTGTGGAAGTTTATTGAGTCAATTGACTCCTGATTAATGAGAACTTTGAATAATGCCTGAGCTGGCTTATAACATTTTACTTACAGCATTGATTGTGGTCACCCAATAAAAGCATAAGTCGCTACACTTTGGGCAATGTGCTGAGGAAATAAAACAGCAATGGAAATTTGGCATCTCTGACTCTTTTTTTCAGTGCTTACTTTTAATGAGCAGTTAAAGTCCAACTAATCCAACCAATGTAACTGGTTCTGGGAACACATTGCCAAAGTGCTTGTGTCAGCTCTCACCCAAACATTTGTGCCATAACTGATCACATGTGAAACCCCTTGGCAACTGCAGATGCAAATAGTGACTAAGATGGTTTATACATTAGCTGTAATGGGCCCTTCTTACTTAATATGAAACACTCAGATTTTCTCACCATGTTCCAGAAAAGAAACAGGATGCACTGAAAGCAGGTTTGTCTGAAATACAAGCCATTTTCAACTACATTTATTGTCAGTGAAGGGTAAGCATAGGACATATGGAATTAAAAACATCTTTTTCCATTTAATTTTCTTTCTCTTTTATACACTGCTGTGCTTTGTATGCCACAGGTAATCCAATTCCTAAATATTGGGCTAAGGCATATAGCCAGTTCTTGAAGCTGATGGAGAACACATTCATAAAAGCATTTCTCTTACTGCTATTTTTAAAAATAGATGTCTAAAGCTAGCCATACACGCTTAGATTTTTCAGGTTGTTGGATATTTTGATGGAATATCAATCGTACCTATATCGAATGTATTCACATGATTTACGGTTGGCCAAACACAATGTCAAATGCAAACTCAATGGTATGTACTCTAATGAACTATCATTTGATTTTATTTTCTTGGAAGTGCTGTGGTTTAGGAGTGTAGTCAAAAACACTTCATGTCCTTCGGTATACGAACGAACATAATACAAGCGAACATATGAAAGAACATAATACGAACTTTACACATTAACCTCCCTAGCATTTGAGATAAACCCAGTCAAATTCGACTGTGGGGACAAGCCCTTACATCTTAGTCAAGCCTTAAGGGTAATAAACGCAGCCGCCCGGCAAACGCAACATTGGGGGTTTTCCGGTTGATTTTCCTGCCTTGGTCCAATAGACCTGTCACAGAGGACAAAAAATGGGACAAAATGCCCCCTGCCCACAAGTTTGCAGGCTCTCTCAAACAGGTGCACCTCGTTGTTTTCCATGTTTTATTTATACAGGCCTTTACAGCCCACACAAACATGAGAATTTACATTACAAAGCAACTATAAGTATAAAATATAAGTGTAATCTTAATTTTAGAGTTTTGATCCACATTAACTATATTTCTGTGTTGCAGGTCACATCTATTATTATATATTGGTGGATTCATCAAATTACATATTTTTATTACTAGGGCCCACTAGTAAAGTATCTAAACATTTCCCACACACTTTAGATATTTCTTACCAAAACAGCTTTGGCCAGTCAACTTATGCCTGGTGTGTGATCACTTTTGGTTGGTACAAACTTCATATTGTGAAGGGAGGTGCTGTGTTGTACATTCTCTGACATAACCAGCTAAACTATCACAGAATCACTCAATTTTCCTGCTACTTTAACATAACCTTTATAATATAACAGAAGTAATGTAATCATTTTTTATTAGTGTGGATTGCAAATATTCTAATCACCATTGCCAATATCAGCAGTAGTGATGGACGAACATCAGCTGTGGCTGTTCGCGAACAGGTGAATCGAACTTCTTCAGATACCCACCGCGAACATTCGAACGGCGAACCTCCATTGACTTTAATGGAGGCCGAACTTCTCACACCTTCAGCCCATAATACCAATAAAAAAAGTAAAAAGGGTGCAACCACCTGGACAGTGTCATGCCAGAGGGGGATCAATGGCTAAACTTCTACCCCAAAATATGGATTATTTAAAATGCTGTTCTCTTCAGGTCTAATGGCCAGAAATCACATATAGATTACAGATTTTGCCAAATGTTACCTGACAGCACCTTCTGTCAGGTAACATCGCAATTAGTCAGATCTCTGAAATGCATAATACAGCATACCTCACCCCCAGAGAAGGACTTTTGTAGCTTAGTAATAATGAACTGCATGTAATAGAATACCTTCGCTATAGCTACAGATTACTGAATGGAGTATAATAGGAAATTAGCTCAGCGATCCCTCAATCCGCAGCAGCTCTCCCTGTCTATCTAGTACTGAAAACACAGGATAAATGTTAAATTTATAAGGGGGTGTCCTCCAGGAGCAAAAGGAAGTGTTTTTGGCTGTACTGTACCACCTGACTATAGGGTGTGGGGGTCACACTTTGTCTCCATGTTAAGGAGTAGGGGGCGGGTCGAACACCCATAATGTTCGCCAGCATTGCGAACTGCGAACATGCTATGTTTGCCGTGAACTGTCCGCCAGGCAAACTTTTCGGCCATCACTAATCAGCAGTTTGCAAAGATCCCGTATATAGTGCTATATGTACGTAATTTTTTACATCAGTACCAGGAACTACTACATTGTGTTCCCAATATACACATGTACAAATGTTGATTTGCACGATGAAGGTCATAATGACTGGAGATCACAAACTCTCCAATTTATTACAAATATTTGCAATATACAGATATTGCCTATGCTGCTCATCATTCAATTTTATAATATTAATCAAGTGTATCTACTAGTGATGGCCGAGCTTCATCCAGGTCTGTCCGCCAACAGGCCAATCAGACCTTTCTTTCACTAGTGAAGGGCTTCTCTACCTGGTCTCTGGTGAAAAAAATCTTCCACTGGCTGTATCTTTCTGCTCCTAATCCAGCCAACGGAAGAATAGTGATGGCCGAACTGTCCGCAACTGTCGGCGAATCTTCTCGCCGGCGAGCAGTGCGGGTGTTCGACCCGCTCCGTTCGCCAGTGAGAAGAGGATCTCTATTCTTCCCCCGGCAGCATCACAACCTGTGTGATCGTGCCGGAGGAAGAATCTTTTCACTAGAAGACCGGGCATAAAGCCGGTCTCCTAGTGAAAAAACTGGCTCGGAGCAGGAAGTGACGTCAGTGACGTCACATCCGGCTCACGGAACCAGGAACTATGCGTTCCAGTATGCGTTCCAGGGACCGGATGTGACGTCACTGACGTCACATCCTTTTTTTCCGATTCAAATTCCCCACCTAGAGGCGGGGAATTTGAATCTGTCCGCGAACAGGCGGACGGCGGACTTCTTTAGAAGTCCGACCCGCCCGTTCGCGGACAGTCCTGGCCGATGTTCGGCCATCACTACGGAAGAATAGTAACCTTCTTCCCAGTGAACAGGTCGGGTCGAACACCCATACTGTTCACCGGGGGAACAGTTCAGCCATCACTTTTTGTCAACTACTCAACAACATATAAAGGGTATATGCTGTAGCCCACAGAGTGAGTTGGGAATACTATTAACTGATAAATTTGCAGCAAAGGCAAAGATTTAGAAATCTATTGGCTCACAAGGTTTTTGAAACTTAAGGATGTTGTTTTAATTTTTATATTTACAGGATCAAAACTGACCTTTATTAGACCATGCTATGGTTTCTGAATTCCAAGGTATATATCTAAAACGAAAAGTTATAGGCCAATATAAATTATGAGAAATGTGCTCTCTCATGTCCCAGGTGTTTTGCCCTAGATGACTGTTATCTTTTCTATGATAAAAAAATAGGAGTGTAGTTAGTTACTCTATCAATTATGGTGATGTGAGATCTTGATGATATGGGGCATTTTTATTTTCTTTGTCTCTTTCTGTTCTTAGTTGAATTCCATGTTTTACTGTTGAAACAATTGTATGAGTATATTTCTTTTTATTGTATTGTTTTATTTTGTATTCTTTATGTAATAATAATTTTTTATTGTTAATTTGATTGTTTTATCATTAACCCCTTGTTCAAAGTTAAAATTAAAAATTAATTATGACAAATGTGCACATTGAATGACCGTCTACTTGTGCTCCCAATTTAACAATTATAAAGTCTGATTAGTGGCCTTAGTTAAAAGTTCGTTTTTACTCATAATAGTTGACATAGGAATATCAAATTGCCAAGTTTAGGGGCTTCTAGTTGCTTCCATAAATTAAGGAACATGTTTATTTATTTATTCATTAGTCCTTTCATTGTGGCTTATACTCTTATACACACACTGTACAACTCTTCACATGTCTGAATACATTTTTTGGCTACTACAGCCATCATGTTGGAGGTAGAACATTTCAACAATTCAGTGATATTTGAAACATGTCAAGCTTGCTTCACTGTCGTTCCTTCTACCTTCAGTTGCAACTTCTCCCTCCTTCCACCAAGTATAAATATATCTCATTCAGCAAGAGTATTGAAAGTATATTTTTGATCCGTAGACTAGTTTACAGTTTTCCATACTTTCTTCAACTTTATTATTCCCATGCAGTAGTCTCTCAAGGAACAAGAATTCTAAAACTAAAAACCCCAAAAACCTTTCAAACTATGCAACTTACTGTCTGATTTAATGAAGAACTTCAAAGTGGTAGCCCATGGCAGTATATGAGCAACACATTACAGAAAGTGCTTTCCATAATTAATGAACCAAATCATCATGTTTTTGAAAAGAAATTGCAGATCTAGATAGACATTTTTAACATTCATACTTCCAGCAGTTTATTTTGAATTTCATTTTGAAATTTTAGTGCTTAGTTATACTTTATTTTAATCATATATGAAATAAAAATACAAATAAAATGGTATAATTAATTAAGAGCCTCAATTGGACTTTTTCCCCCAAAGTGAACCCATCAATTAGAGATTTTATGGCATGCATCTAGTGGTGGTACAGGTTATGTGGCAACTGGCTAAACACCTGGGCTGAATACTATTCTGTGATTTAGAAAGTACTACAGGTTGAAGATCAGAATATCAACCAGACAAATTTAATTTTTTAGGAACTAGGTCAGCAATGGAATCCTACATAGTGTCAGTGTGTTCTATTGTGACATTTATTATTATTTTTTACTATTAGTGTAATCTAGATTTGCACAGTTTCAGAACATCATGTGGCTTGTATGTTTCTAAAGATTTGAATAGTGTAATATAAGCTGTTTTTATTTGTATTTATTTCAACTTATTTAAATACACAAGATACTTTTTTAAATCTAAGTTTTTCAGGACAAGTGTTTGGCCTTCTACTAGGTCCAAGCAGTAAGGTGGAACTTGAGGAAGAAGGAAAGAAACACTTAAAAGTAATTTAAAAAAAAACCCAGTTATAATACAAAAACAAAACAACAATCAATGGGCAGTATTCCACCAAGATGTTGTAAGTGCATGAATATGGCTACAAGATTATTTATGTTTTATTTAACACAACTTATATTTACATGATATTTGTTTCATCAGTGGCATCACCATATGCAAAGTCTTTGACCAGAAGGGTAAAAAATGTTGTCTGAAGTTTAACAGGGTAATTGTTTAACTACTTCATGCAGAACAGTAGAAAGTAGACCGCAGGAGATATACTTAGGTGCTTATAAATACAACAGATTACATTTTATATTTTTCACTCTCACTAAATCTTCTAATCCTGATAATGCTCAAATCTGATTGGTTCCTTGGAGTTTATGCACATCAATAATCAACAATCCTTATTTGGAAATATACACACAAATAATTGTATCTGTTCAATTTTTATCTTCTACAACACAAGAACTGAAGTAATTAAGGTAATAACTTTTAAATATAACTGACCCATAAACACCAAGTTAAATATTTAAATGACAATCGTTATTTTTATAAACTGTGCTATTTCCTGTTCAAATACCCCAGAAAAAAAACCCCTTAAAATCAAATTTTGGATGTAACTTTATCTACAATAGATTCAGAAACGGTAAAACTTTAAATTAAAAGCATCTACTGATTGGTTCAATTAATTCAAAGTAGGATGTTTAAAAATCCCAATCATTCTCGTATTTGACATGGCAAATAAAAAAGAATACCTAAAAAGAAAGGCTGCATTTTCCTGACCAATATCTAACACAGAAATCAATTGGGTGATTCATTCTACTGCACTGACATTCACCTTTAACACACATATGTTTCTGCACATATTTTCATTTTGACCTCAGGCATTGATGATGTTACAGGTTACTGCTGGAAAACAACATGGACACTAATGCAAAAAAATATATATTTTTTATACAACCTAGAAAATTGCAAGCCATGCATTAAGAAACAAGCTTAAAGCTTTTATGTGATTGTCCCTGCAGCTCTAAACGTGTCCTGTATGTACGAAGCACTACGTTCTGAACTTTGCTATGCCCTAGAGCAAGTTGTGTTCAGAGCTAGCAGTACAAGCATAACATAAAACAGAAGCACTTTACCTCCAGGCAGCTCTGCGGGGCCACAGGTGGCTCTGTATTCATCCACATCTCCAATCCACAGTTTTTTGTAGCAGAACTTCCATAACCCGAAATGGGCAGCCTCGCAGGTCATGCTGTGGTTCTGTTTATACGTGTTCACCTCCACCCAGAATTCTGTCCCAACGGCCAACACAGAAAGTGTCACCCCTACTAGGGCCACAAAAAAGGCCAGCTTGATCTTGCCCTCTTGTGCATCAGTCAAACCTTTTCCACGCTGTCCTCTACCCCTTCCAGAAAAGCGCTGCTCCTCCTCTTGCATGAAAAAATTAGGCCACATCATTTGGCTAGTGTAGCTTCTTCCTTCGGCAGCGAGAATCAAATTAAATAGCCCTTTCGGTTGACACCCTCTTCTTCTTCCCTTCTCCGATCTTCCTTGTCTTTTTCTTTAGAATTTAGGTCGCTGAAAGGCAATCTGCTGTAAGTTTCACAGGCTAGAGAGAGACGCAGCAGGGACATCAGTGTGCTCTCCCCCTTTCTGCTTTCTCTCTCCCCCTCTTGCTGTTACACACAGACGCACACACATGGCCTGGAAATAATCTCTGCACCTGTTACATTCATCAGATCTCCCAGGCAGAGCTGTTATTTTAAGGTTCCCTTAAAGGCACTTGCTTCATGCACAGGCGACAGGGATCAGAATAAGGCTAAGGCAAAATGAAGTTAACTTATCCCAGCTCAGTCCCTGCTTATATGTGCACCTGCCCTGGCTCTGGCTGTATCCTCTTCCTCTTTGTGCTGTGTGTTTGGATGCCAACCCCTGCTATCTATCATGGATTTCTCATTCTGCTCGGATGCTTTGATTTCAGTTTCCTTCCCCAGAATCCACACACAAATCCCGCAGCCACTTACGCATTGCTGTCACTCTTCCTGTTGCTTCTTCAGGGCTCAGTCGGGCCTAATTTAGTTTGGCCTAATTATTGATCTATGTTCTTGGTCGCTAGCGTCTGAGCATTACCGCCGAAGCTGCAATGTACGAAAATATCCAGCTTTCAAAATACAGGCAAATATCTTGGCTCATTGCTTCCAAGATGTCTCTGGGCAAATTATTTATTGATTGAAAGGAAGGACATGGAGAATGCTTTATGAGGAACCGGAAAAAATACACTGTGTGTGTCTGTGCATGTAGACCTTTTTTTCATTTCGTACTGAAGGAATTCTTCAGGGAAAACCGGTGCCTGCAAATAGAAAGAAATAGCTTTCAGTGTGTGGTTAGGAGCGTATGTACTCTGACAAACTGGCTAGGCAGCTCAGTAATGCGATGTCAGAAACAAAACCGCCTCCAGCTCAACCCAGTCTGCTTACAGAGAGATGCAAAGCAGAATAATTGGGGATGTTTTCAATCCAGCAGACTTATCTATAGCCATCTTGTGCAGATAGCCAAATGGATTGCTGTGATGATTCTATAAATGATTAATAAGCAAAATGTACACCAGTTGTTGAAGACATACGCCATGGTTACTATGACAGATGTCATTGAAGGATAAACAGGGTGGTTTTTATTTATAAGTGAATCTTGTTTACCACATTCATAGGAAAGAAACCCCGCACATGTACCATTATTGAATGTCTGGTTATTCTGTACCTTTCATTTATATCATTTAAATAGTAGCCATTTTTTAATCAGAGGTGCCCAATGTGACCAATCACTTCATTTATTTAAATGATAGGCACTGTTTTCTTAAAGTGGACTTACACTGTAAAATTAAGACTTATAATGGGTTACCTAACCTCAGTACATACATGGATTAAAATGATATTCCCCACAGCACACAGGTGTGTGGAAGGTGCCATCTTGTATGTAGCACTTTATCTACCTCTCAGTTACTGACATTATTCTCCACTCTGAATGCTTTTGAAGTTCTCAAGCTTCTCCTTCAAGCTCTATTGTACAAGCTCTATGTTTCCTTATGTGATTGATAAGCTAATGTCACGGGTGAACCACGGAATTGGTGGACCCCCATGCTACCAGAGAAGTATAAACCAGGGCACTGTATTCACCAGAGATACCCGCAAGGCGCGATGGGTTTTGCAGCGGGAGACCCCCAGGTTACTGGCAGTGCCTGACAGAAGAAATTCCAAGGGGATGTACAGAATCAGCAGGAAGAGGCAAAGACAGACGGCCGGCAAAGTCAGGGCAGGCGGCAAACAGGGTAGTCAAGATGGTCCAGGGGTCTGTAACAATATAGCAGGCAGATCTAATCAGAGCCTGTGGAACAGAGAACTGAGACGTTGTTCAGGCAACTTCCTGTGCATTCCTTAAATACGTGGTCATGTGGCTTGATTGGACAGGTGCATGATAAGGAGTGCTAACAGATATCAGCATGCCCAGCCAAGGTAGCACCAGCAGAGGGAGCTGATCTTCAAAGAGCCCTGGTCCTCTGAGGTTTAAGAAGTGAAACAGCACAACTGGTATAGGGCACATCTGCAGTTACAGATCGCTGGGTGTCACTGTGACCTGTGACAGCTGATATCATATATATGGCACTAGGTGTCTCCATTGCACTGCCCTGCCCCACTGCATTGGGATTGACTGGATGCCTTTTTTAACAAATTGGAGATTAGAAGGTCTGCTTAGACAAGCCATATTGGTAAAACTTTGCCCTATATGATTGTATGAGAGTAAAGATCTGCATTTAAGTTATTGTTATGGGATATAGATACAGCCAGGAAGCGAGGTCTGGGGACATAGATGGAGGACATGTGGAATAGGTAAGGGATTGATATTCCATTACAAGTGCAGTAATCACTAGCCATATTCAGGATTATTGCCAGGGTTGTTAATTGGCTAACTTGGTGTTGATAATTATAAGGTTTCATCCTATTCATAGGTTTAGCTTAGTTATGATTTGTATTTAGTGTTAAGAGTATTAAGAGTGCAGTTAAGGGCTCATTTTAGAATATAGATTAAAGAATATATGGAAGCAAAACGTTCCTGTTTTTGGAGAGTGTTATATAGAAGATAAAAAGCATAGTAATTTTTTTGCCATCCATATTCCATGACTTGGATATACGTTATAGACCTGCTTGTCTTACCTTGTCTCCATCTTACCCC
>CM070038.1:69329658-69340897 GCA_036250615.1 Ptychadena robeensis
AGTCATGTGGGCCTTCCGCTTACTCCATTGCATTCCAAATGCTACAGGCCAGTCTTTAGGTGTGTTATCTTTTTCTTACTGTCCTGTAGAAATAACAGGAAGTAAGAGAGGTATAGTTTCAATGTGAGGCAAATTACCTTTTAGAGAGCTGGAAACAACTGTAAAATTTACATAATGTGCCTTCTATTAACTGTTGATTAAAGTCATAGGGTCAGGGAAAGCATGATGTTGTAAGTTAAAGGCTATGCTCATGGTTGCTTGGGAGGGGTGAAAGGGCTGTTTAAACTGACTGTGTGATGGGGCTCTTTCACTGCTGAACGTGACCAATTACACAGTAAAAGATGAGCACTTTATCACAATATACCGTATTTTCTGCAGTATAAATCGATTTATAAACCCAGAAAAATCTTTTCAAAAGTTAGGGGTCATCTTATACGCCGGGTGTCAGGCTGCCGAGCATCTAGGGGGGCCGGGAGGTCTGCTGCCTAGACTGCTGCCTCCACGCATTTGAATCACAGGCAGAGAGGAGAGAGATTGCAGCATCCCCCTCGGGCCCCTTCTTTCCCGCTGTGTGTGTAATTATGTGATGCTACTTTGATGGCAAATGCTCACTGGTGACATTGTAGCTGAAATTGGTATTGCAGGAAGATTGAGACTAAAACACATTAAATATCAAATACAAAAACTGCACTTTATAATTTATACACAACTGTAAAAGTAATTTTTTTTAGATTGCCAAAATTCTTTCAGTTTTTATTGTTAAATGTATACAATTTGTTGGATAACCACAGGAACCACAGGTTGGATAACCACAGGAAAACATTAATAACTGTAAAAGGTTGCAGATAGGGGTGTTAAATAGGGAATATAAATTACTAATGCAAAAAAAGATTGGACTCCTAAAGGCCCCCATACACTGCACGGATTCCCTGGCTGATCGATTCAGCACCGATGGATTCCGGCGATTCCGCCGGCATCCACAGGTGTGAACGATCAGCCAATTAGGGAATCCGATCGTGGCAGCCCACCTTGCACGGCCGGATCCGTGTCCGATGGATCGGCTCCCTGACCGCAACGCCCCCTGATCAGAGCAGAATCGGACCCGAAAAGACCAACAGGTTGGTTCTTCCTCGGATCCGATTCTGTGCCCCCGATCCATCGGATGCGGTCGGACGGGCAAGGTGGGCTGCAGAGGATTCCGGCACGATGGATCCGCGTGCACGCGCCCGGAATCCATCGCGCCGGAATCCGGCACAAATCCGTGCTGTGTATGGCAGCCTTAAGAGTGTTGGGGGTTGAAAGTCAGAGAAGGCTTATGCCTAGCTCCACTTCTGGTTAAACATTTTTATTTGGTGTGCTTTGGAAGAGGGGTAGTCTTATATGGCCCAAACTCTATATTTTAACTAGAAAAGTTGGGGGTCGTCTTATACGCCCAGTCGTCTTATACGCCGGGAAATAACGTATTTACACACATATGGAAAGCACTAGATTTCACTACAAATGGATATATATATATATATATATATATATATATATACACAAGAGTTCATAAACCTATATGACCGGATGTCTAAAAAATATTAGGTATTGCTTTCCTGTAGCATATGTACATTAATGTGTACATATTAGCATACAGAAACAGCCCCTTTACCACTACCACTACCAACCAAACATTAGCATAACCTTAAACTAACAATAACAAGAGGATCTGTTAGACAAGTAATATACACAAAACTAGCAGTAAATCGCTGCTCACACCAGTAAATCCACACAGACTTGCATTGGGATCCATTTTTTAGACAATTGTTTCTCAAATGCAAGCCTTTTGCATCTACTGTGCAGAGGTGGGCAAATGAGCCTGGAGCTACCACTAAAGAATGTAAAGAAACCTAGTGATAGGGGATCCTTGATCTTGATAAGTATAGCTATGCGGGCAGGGGAGTGGTCAAGGGTGGGCTGGGATAGGTTATCTTAGAATGTGGAAAACTTTGGTTCGATTTTAGCATTCAATCTAAGTTTTTTGATGAAAAATTCGATGGATTGAAAGAAAATCGTTCTTCTGCTTACATAGTACAATCGACAATTATTGATCGATTTTTGTCAAAATGTTTTGAATTGTGATCGGAAAGGTTGGAATATATCCCTACATCCCTTTAACACATCACTTCCGATTGAAACTTAAAATCGTAAGAGAAATTCAATCCATGATTTTGGATTACTTAGATGAATTTTTCAGTCGAAATTGAAAAATAATCGTACTCCCCATATGGTTTACATCAATTAAATTAACATCGATTTTCGTTTTAACGCCGATTGAACACTAAAATTAAACCATGTGTGGCTAGCTTTACCTTAACATTTTGTACATTTATTCTTGACAAAGAGGAGCGCACATTACATTACCACTGTTCTGTCCATGAAAAAGTACATTTCATTATATGCAGGAGTTGGATTTAGGGTCTGAGAGTGGGGGTGGGGAGGTTTAAGAAAAAGATCTGCTTTAAAAATGCTAACAACCTAGATAGGTTTAAAACATTAGAAAGGGAAGATCTGATTTTTTTATTCGAGGCATCACCTACATTTCGTAGCAAACCATTATCATTGTGTCATTAGAAATGTCTGCATACATCACCTACACGTTTGTTGTTACATATACTTTGGTACATATTGCAGATACTGTACATTCTTGAAGCACATAATTAGCCTGTTTGACATGAATATTATATATGCATATCTCAGTATAATATATATTATAGTCTCTATATATTTTATTACAGGGGGGGGGGTCACAATGCTGAAAATCTTAATCCTATGCAGCCAAATATAGGCAATGCATTTGTATTTACTATACCTAACATTTGCAAGGGATAAAAATGTTTCCAACCTGACACATGCTGTATTTACTTCCATAGAGGTCTACTTGATCAATAATAAATGACTGAAAAGGCCCCAGTATAGCCGCTTTGCTGTGTCCCTGGGGTGTACGTTGGTTGTCATGGGGATGGAGTGATGGTATGGTGTGCAAATCAGGCATATCAGCCCTGTGATAAACAGAATGGGTAAGCTGCATTAGGATATCAGGACAGATTTTGTGTTCATAGATATTCTGTGTTGCAGGTTAGGTAAAAGTTGTGGTAAAAGACTGTAAAAATCATGTAACCTGTTTTTAGAGTGAAATATAAAGCTGACTGTTACTCCAATACTGTGTCTTCCCTGGCACATGGTAATTACATGTATAACTTTTTTATTTAATTACATGTTTTTTTAGCCCCTGTAACTGTACTGGGTATGAAAACATATTTGTTAATCAGCATTAATAAAAGAACGGAATTACAATAAAAAAAAGGATGGATCAGGAGGGGAAATGGGTTTGGATGTTCCTGGATGTCCATAGGTCAGGAAACAAAGTAGATTTTTATCTCACTAGCAGTGTGGATGCACACTATGATAAACTGCAATTTTACTCCAAGAGAAGATACTGTAAAAAATGAAGATAAGGCATGCATTCTAAGGCATATGTTTATTAAAGATAAAATATTTAATTTACAAAGATTTTAAACATGGATCAAGATTTTTTTTTATCAATGTGATATTTTAAATATCATTGGGGTCCATTGAAAAAAGCTGTTATTTGTATGTATAAATAAAATTTTTATCCTAATTTACTAACTATATACATTAAAATGTTCTTTAATCTGCAATGCTCTTTTCAGTCATACAGAATGCCAGGAGGTCCTTTTACTAATGCATATTTCTGGCCCAGCAACAGATTGTACTTGGAAAATGCTGATGGCCCCCATACACTGCCTTTCCAATTGTAGCTTAGCAATATAGGGACCTTAAAAGACCTGTGCCACCAGAGAAATACAATGTACTGGGAACTCTATATCCTTTAAGAAAGTAGAACTCAGGAACAAAACTGATCTCAAATGTTGTTGTCATTATACAGTAGACCAGGCAACGTAAAGTTAAAATTAGATTATTTTAACTTGACTTGTAGATTATCATTTCACTTACCACCGGCAAGCTCATTACCTTGAAGCCTAGATATCAATAAAATCTCCTCATCTTTGTCAGTGTTGTGATATTTCTAGAAAATATCCAATTGCTATAATTCTAGGGTAGGTCTCTCCTACAAAGTTCTAGTGCATCCCCCAGAAGTAGGGCTCTACCTTGTGTTATTCATCACTGCTGGAAATGTGGCAATGTCTCTCACAGAATTCTTAGAAGGTCCCATTTTGACCTACCTTCATCACAAAATCCAACAAAACAATGATGATGCTCAAAGTGCAGGACCCATAACAATTAGTGTTGAGCTCGAATATTTCAATTTTGAATATATTCAGCGAATATCGGCTATTTGAGAATTCGCAAGTTTTGCGAATATGGTGGTGGATATTCGCAATTTCGAATATTCGCATTGGGATGCTTATGGGCATGGATTGCTAGTATATATTCGCATTGCGAAAATAAATAGCATATGTGACCATTCATTTTAAAGGTAATAACGAGGCGATAATAAATCGCGATTATGAATATTCACGAATATAGAATCGAATATTAGTAGAATTATTCATATAATATCGCAAATTTGAATATTGCCTATGCTGCTCATCACTAATAACAATCATGAGTTATGCCCATGTCAAGCAGTGAAAGGGTCCCATCACACAAACCAGGAATCTGACTACAATAAACCACCTCTGGTTGCTGAAAGTAACTGCCCTGTCTACAGCCCTATATGTTTAATAGACTTTACATATTACAATAAATTTACCTAATTTGACCTGCAAAGTGCAGAATAGCATTCGATAGCTAGTCTGTTTGTTGCTATAGCGATGTCACTCGAGCAACACAGGATAGCCTTAGGACAATACCAAATCCTGCAGGCCAAGACAAGATTATCTCTCTATATATATATTACTATTATCTCTCTCTCTCTCTATATATATATATAGGGAGAAAGAAAAAGTATAATAAAGTATAATAAAACTGTTTATTTCTACTAAACCCCAATGTTTGCCAGCAGCAACTAAAAATGATGTCAGACAAGAGAAATTCTAAACGTGTATTCATAAAAGATAACATTCAGGATGGTGTGTGACAAAAAAAGGGATTTGTTGAGCCAGAAATCTTTTGAGTGGCCACATAACATTTTTCATAATTTTTTTATTATACCACTCAGCCTGGATTTTGTCGATAACTTGTGACTTTTCAAAATAGCTAAAGTGATTATGCACATTACAGTCCATGTAATTTAGTTAAATAAAAACGTCTCTCTTTTAACCCATTAAAGGAATTGTGTTTATCTTAGGGCTTTTTTCCCCTTGGCATCATGGACGTGCCATTGTTATGGTTTTGCCTGTGTTTAGCACTAGCTGTAACATGACCAGTTTAAGGAATTATTTCCCCCAAAAAAGGTAAGCCTTTAGAACTTTTTTTTAGTATGTTACCAATTGATTGACACATTGAACTTTAAATATGACAGATATTGTACACAACTTCTGAAATCTGAGAGAACAGTGTTAGGTTGACAGGGCGAAATAAACCTACTATTTACAACATAGGAAAATAGTTTTGTGTGAATAAAATTCAGGTAGAGAAAAGTCTAACTTAATAAGCACAAGCTCCAGTATATATTAGGGTATGCTAATGTCCCTGCTAGATCCTGATTTCCTCACAGCTTCAAGGCTATATTCATTTCAACATTTCCAACCACTGAGCAATTTCCCAAGCCCATTACTGGGTCACTCCAAGAGCTTGTGCTAAAAGGTCTGAAAGGTTTTGAAAATAAAGAAAAAAGTTTTCACATTCCAGTACAGTTGATGGCAAAACTTTGAAAATCCTCCAACAATTGTTAGGCATTACAACTTCACAGGAAATGCCAATATTTCAATCAACACAGTAGTTCCATATCACTGTTTTAAGTGATACTTGATAGATTATTAGGTGATACTGGCTGACTCCTAGACAATCGACTTGCAACAGATTCTCTTAAGCCTTAAGCCTGCCATACACGTCCCGATAAAATGTATAAATCGGGAAATTCGCTAAAATAGTACCACATGGAAAATCCGATTTTGGATCGATTTTTCTGTTTTTTATCGAAAATGTCATCGAAAATAATCGTGAACTCTATCGGACGATGTGCTTTCCAATGGGAAGTGATGTAGGGGGGTATGGAAAAGAGCTGATATGTATAATGTGTACTTTATAATGCGCAGTTATGAAAGTCTGCAGCTATACACTTTGTTACAATTTTTATAAATTAATGATCGAAAAGAACACAATTTACGATCTAATATAGTTATTTTAATATAGTACTAACCCCCCCCCCCCCTGAAATGCATCTCCAGCGGTACTTAATAACAACAGTATTTTAGAAACTAACAAAATGTAAACCATTACTAACTTATTATAATACGAGCAGCAATAAAAAACAATTGCCAATGGATATTTTATATATCATGTTCACTCTATTCAAAGAAGAACTTCTAATTGTAAAAAGAGGGACCACACTCCCTTAATAGGGTGGAATGCTTTCCTGTTGAATGAGTGCAGATGTCTTATGGGGTCCATTCTCATGCTAAAGTGGAACTCCAGATACTCAATGAGCCCTCACCTGCACCCCCACAATGCCTGGCCCATGTTGTGGGGAAGAGACTCACAAGGTGCCCCCTTCCTGTCCTTCTAGTTTTGCCAAAAGAGGTCCTATACCAGTAGGGGGTCTGGTATGCTATGTGAGAGAACCTCACACTGTTTGTGGTCCCTCTTTTCTAGAGCATACCAGACCCTATGCTAGCAGGGGGTCTGCAATGCTGTTAATGTTCCTACTTTTGCAGAGCATACCAAACACTATATTAAAAAGGGGTCTTGCATGCTCTGGGGGGACCCCATGCTTTTTTAATTTAATTTCTGGAAAACAAATTTAACAATTGATACACCCCTGGTTTGACACTGCTGCTCTGTGATTTTATTTGCCCAACCACTTTTTGGCTTAGTTGTTGTTGTACTCAATTGCTTACACTCTTTTTAACACAATTTACAGTTAACCATGGAAAGGTGAAATGGAGTTAAGTGAGTTTGTTTGCTCAGTTTGCAGAACCCAGAGTTATTTTGGTAATGTCCATCTATTTAGAGATCCCCCACAGTAAGTCGATCTCTTTTTAAGCAATGGACCAAAAAGAAAAAAATGGACCATCTGGGAAATGGTCTGCAAAGTCAAGGTAAATTCTTTTAAGAAGTGGGAAACCAACATAATGTATCACTAATTGACTAGTTTTGTCTACACAACATGTAATGGCGTTAAAGGTAGGTGGCCTTCAGAATATTCTAAATATGAGTAGAAAAGGCTCAGAGTTCTGTTTAATGTGCATGCTAATGGAATGGTGATGTATCCATTAATGTTGCTAGCATACCAGAAACTCTTCAAGTGTAAGTCCAAGTACAGATGTTTTTTTATGAAGTTCCTCCGTTTAGTTGTAATATGATGTGATTCTGGTTTACCACACTTGGAAAATAATAGTTCTTTTCCAGGTGTTTATATATAGGAGCTCATAGATGTGGGTCATTGTAGTGTCATTTTTCTGCTCCCTCTCCCTTTGGCCATTCACAAGCCATTTTTTGAAAAGCCATGGGAAAGAAAAGCAACACCCACAGCCCCTATATCCAGAGCAGGTCAGAATTACAGTGGGAATTATAATATATAGCAGTGCATAGCGCAATCAAGGCTTCTTAAAAAATATATAGCAGGAAAGAAATACAAATATTGAAGCAAAGTATTTACATATGAGCCGTTGTTTACAGTTGTTTCTCTTCCATTTATTTCCTCTGTTTGAAAGTAATTAGAATATTATTTGGATGTGTCTGATTGCTCATACACACAAAGACAATCTTGAGATTTACCAACATATCTTATATTCATTTGAGGAGAGTCGTTAGTTGGTTTAATTGGTCAGAAGTAGATTTTACTTAACAACTTAAAGCATACACATTGACTCATATAGAGAGTCTGCGTAATGATCTGACAGCTTGGCACATCAGTATCTTACAAACAATTTGCATATAGTGTCAGACTGGCCACTTAGGGCATCACTATTTTGGGTTGTAAAGAACACAGGAATCAATCAGGCGACAGAGGCGGCTGTAATGCTCAAACTGTAACTTTATTGTTCGGTGAGGCCCTGAAGGTGGGTCTCACTATTGACAATTGGCACAACGGTGCAAACAAGTAACTGAAGTATGGTATAGTCCAAAGTACAATCCTTAACTACAGTCCAGAATGAAGGCACATGCTAGTAGCACAATGTGGTCTGGCAGCTCTTACCCCACAACAGGCCAGGGAAATGGGAAGCGGAGGACCTGGATTGGAGGAATACTCGGGACTAGGTAAGGCAGGACGAGGCCGCAGGCACACCAGTAGACTGGGTTGATGAACTCCGGCGGGACCCACTGGGGTCCAGGCATCTACCCCACTGGAATGGTAGTACGGGTCTCGGGCAGCTGACACGGCAGCACGTAGTGTGGCTCTTTGCTGGAAGCTGCGCGTGCTATTATGCCTGCTGGCTGCACGCACGCCGGGCTATTGAGGTAAGGGGACAAGGCCGCAGTTGAGACAGCAGCAGACGTGCTGCTCTCTTCCTCCCTGTTACCCTCAAAAGGCGCAGCCCACCGAGCGGGGACTCCTCTTAAGTCCTCCAGGGACCCTGGGGCATGCTGGTCCAGGGGCTTAAAGGGGACCTCACCCTGACTGCACAACCCCTGGCCACTACAGGGTCATGAGGAAAGTCATCTCAATAGTGGTGCTACATTACACTAGAGCAACTTTGGGCACATTTTTCACTTTTCAGGCACCTCACTCACCCTACCCACCCACAGACAGCTCTAAATGTATAAATGAGTCATTATAAGTGAGGAGGGAGGCTAAGACTAGAGGCACTATACTGAACCACTGGCAGTCTCACTTATACACTCATTGAGCCACAACACTGGACAACACATCCAGTGCTGCAATAACACCTAATGTATCTCAGAATGGTATGTATTGCAATGAATTAAGGTGGGTTTACATGTGTAGATTTTTTGTTCGATCTGCCGATTTGATTTTTTTATAGATTATGTTGTCGAACATTATTTGTCCATTTATCGAATGTAACATTCAATTTTTTGTTCGTTCATCCCGATATCGAATGAAAATACATTCGGAACTACTACCGATAAAAATTTACCAACATGTTCGATAACCTTTTGAAAAAGTTGTTAGTTGTTCATTGATTGAACGAAAAAATCTACATGTGTAAATCCACCTTAAGTATGTTAAGATTAAAAAGTTTTAAGTTCCAAGGTTATTTTTTGCAACTCTTAGTGCATTAAGGCAACCTATTTTTTTTATTGGCCACCAAATCCTTTGCAGACAAAATATATAAGCTTATAACGAAAAATGACATGTTTGCCTGCTTTTTGGGCTCTAGTAGGTAAATTCTTAAGGCTCACATTCACAGGATTTTTGCCCAATCGATCACTGTGCGCGTTGACAGTGATCAATCGACTGCTGCCCATCCTGAATGAACGACCAAAAAACAAAATCTTTTTTTGGTTGATCGTTTGGCAATCGAAGTATGTTTGTGGACCCATAGCTCACTATGCAGCAGCCTTTCCGATCAATGGATTTTGTGGAATCTGCCATTTTGGCAATCACATCCTGGCAAAATTGACCACACATCAGATTCACAAGGTGGTGTCCCATCGATTTTAAAATGATCGACAATCGCCAGGAATGATCAAATCGATAACCAAACAATGACAAATCGAGGCATCTATGGGTACCTTTAAGAGCTTCAATTTGTACATTTCAATACTACCTGGTGCAAGTATGCTACAGCAATATTTTCTCAATAAAGGAAAGTATGGGCCTTCAACCTCATCCTATTAGGTTTCTATATATAACTTACAGGCTTCAGATCAGATGTCTGTATCCAGTGTAGGGCTTCGCTGTGTCTCCTGCTATAAACTAGTGACAAGTTGTATGGTACTGAACATGATACAGCTTTGGCCATGTAGAGTCATAGCCTGTACTGAGCAGGCATATGAGAAGGCCACTGTGGTCTTAGACTAGTGTCTATGCATATTCATTGAAAGTAGCTGTGGCTAACTGAAAAAAAGGCTCCGTGCAGCAAAAAATATATGGCTACCATGCAAAATTTTGCAATAGCTTGCAATAAATGTTTTTCAACTTACAATAATTTCCTTTGTAGAATATTTTTTTGTATCATTGAACATTGCAATGTATCATGGCACACTGTAGTGCAAAAAATATAATGTAAAATTATTAGAATATGAATATACTTAGGCATATATTTACAGTAGTCTCTATTGAGCAATATAGCGCAGGGAGGTGAGGTATGAATAAGCCCTAACTGAACATTCATAAAAAGTAATTAGTTGTGTTAGCTGCCTAGTCTCTCCTATTTAAAAAATTTTCTCCCAATTACTTAGTTTCCTAAGGGTAATGCGCTGCAACTCATATGCGTATAGTGCAAAACGGCCTTGAACCCTTAACACAACATTTCACTGGCACATCCCAATGTCATGCACATCCCAATTGTCAAAACCTCATTGGTCTTGCCCATGCCTTTTTGGTAAGGCATTTACCCAGTTATGTTTCTTTTAACACACAGATCCACTGAGCAGCTAAGCCCCCCTATACATGCTTAGATCTCCACCTGATCGCTCACAGCAGTCGGCCGAAACATTGTGTGGAGTTCTAAAGCTTAAGGGGCCAAAATCCTCTGTAATTCTTAGATCAGTTTCATACTTTGGATGGGGACAAGTACCGGTATGTCTCCTCAGCTTCTCCTCCCTTCGTGCTGTTACAGTTAGCAGAGGCTGCTAGCTCACTAACAGCCTCAGTGACCTGGCAGCCTCCGCACACGGCCGGGGTCCCAGCACATGTCCGTTGGGTCCCCCTAGCTGCTGGGGCCGCCACCAGGATCTGAGCAGCTAGGGGTACCTGACGGACATGTGCTGGCACACAAAGAGTGCCCGGCAAATTTTGACCAATTGGCCTAAAAAATCAGGTCACAATTTAAATGTGTATGGGGGCTTTAGACCGTTTTTTAGATGCAATTATTATTCCTCTGTTTCATTGTAAAATGGCCATGTCTACTAAATTTGTGTTAAGTGGTTAAAGCGGACCTACCACGTTGTAGGTCACTTTGCACTATCGGCATCAGGCTGCCAA
>CM070038.1:69356088-69382627 GCA_036250615.1 Ptychadena robeensis
ATGAGCTCCGTGTGTGGAGACTGTGTGCTTATACCCATTGGTGGTGGCTGCTGTGAGTCTTGCACTCATCTCCTGAGGAAGCTAAATTTTAGCGAAACGCGTCGAGAAGACGTCCATCGAAAATATTAAAAAGATGTGTTTGTATTGGTATGGTTTTATATGGATCATGTAATTGTAATTTTATCTCAATGTAACTGCAAATTGTATGTATTATATGTATAGTACGGCTGAAATCATGTACAATTGTCAAATATCTATAAGGGAAGTTGCAGAAATGCACTAATATGTTTCAATCATGTATGGAAATTGTCAAATTAAAATTCTACTATTTTTTACAAAATTGTGGTAATCTGGGATATTGGCACTCACCAATAGACAAGGGGGAACCAATATGTTTGTGTTTTGTAAAAAAATCACACCAGGTGTTTGCTACATGTACTATCTTTGTTGAGACTGCAGATCATTACCCCGACCTCCCTGTACATATTATACATTGATATTTATTAGAAGTAGAGCCACCGCTAACCCTTACCTTATGGCGAATTACATTACACTGGCAGTTCATGGATCATGCTATTTAACTTTTTGGATGTCACAGAAGATAGTATATTCACTGTATGGCATGAATGGCAGATTCTGCTAGGTCCTGCAAGAGCACTCAATAAGAAGCACATGTTCAGTTTTTTCAACTGATTAATTAAAAACAGCTCTGCATTGATGATTGTGTTTAGCCTTCACAGGAAGCAGAAATGAGACTTGATCCAATAAGTGTGACAAGGGAAGAACAATCTGATTAGCTGATCCTGTGCTTTTTTCCTAGGATCATTTATTTAGAAATTCACAGAAACTTTATTTCAAATAGTTACCTAGCCAAAGTGTTCATTTTCTGTCTATTGTTTTTCGTTTGTCACTTCTGGTACAACAGTTGAAACATTCTACCAGGGTTGTGGCATATACAGTATATCTGTATGTGTATACTGAGTATAGCTAGAGGTTCTGTTTAAGTTTCTTCCTTGAGTAACTTGTACTGATAGGCGCACCTAAGTTTATAGATTATAAGTTTATAGTGACTTTTGGGTTTATTATATTTAGATGAAATGCTAAATAAAATTAAGCCTTTTCTATTTGGAGAGCTGTGAGGCAGACAGATGAAATGTGGCCAGGAGTTTCTAAATTGTTCAAGATGACTTGAATGAATGATAATAAAAGGATAGAGTTTAGCAAAGGGCTAATTGTCAACAAAGGCCATATCTCATGAAGGTGGTAAGAGAGTTCTTTGCCACAGCTTATGCCACATAAGCTCCAGCCAGTTTGTAAATAACAAAAGTATTCCTCCCTCTAACCTGTGGTAAATCATGAATGAGCAAGAAATTAGTTTAGAAAAGTGTTCTTTAAAAAAGAAAATTGTTAGTCACAATGTTGTACTCAATGGAAGAGGGCTGTTTCTCCCGCTATGGAAAGTATAAGGGTGTATAGGGCTCCTTACCCTTCGACAAGGGGCACTGGGCAAAATTTTGCATAAGGTCCCCCAAATGCTAGAAACGCCCCTGCTCAACACCACTCAATAAAAACAGTGCTAATGGGTAGGAGTAATTTAGTCCTTTCATTTAATCCCTGTGCAGCGGCTTAAACTATAAATTCTGTTTATAGTGACTTTTGCATTTATTATATTTAAATAAAATTAAGCCTTTTCCATTTGGACAGCTGTGAGGCAGACAAATAAAATGTGGGCAGGAGTTTCTGAATTGTTCAAGATGACTAGTATGCCTGGGGAATAGATACATAAAAAGGAATGATAATAAAATGATAGAGTTTAGCAAATGATTAATTGTCAACAAAGGGCATGAATTTGTGTCAGATGTTTTGGTTGGAAACCAAAAGTCTTATTGGTTTACAAATTTAAGGGCATCAACTGTATACTAGAGACCAGCATTTCTGAGGGTCTTTGTGATATTCCAATACAATAATGTGTGCATTGTGGAGATCAGCTCAAAGGGGTGCTACCAAAACAGATAAATTTACCTTCAAAGTGTCTCTTTAGGGCTCCTGCCTGTATTTAGTGTCCAAAACTCATACTCTTAGGGGTTAATAGACATCCAAACAAAGTAACTTGAAAATGCCAATCCTCCTGGCTTGGCAAACGTCCAACATTTGTCCTCAGTTGAGCTTCCCAGCAGCAACAGGCCTGTGGCTCACACTCCCTGTGTGCCCCCTGTCTCCTACTTGGTATGAAGCGGTATCTCCAACTTCTATCAGGACAACTAGCACACTGGACTTTGCAGCTATTTGAAGTCACACCCAGCTCCGATCACCTGTAACCCAGGTGTTACTCTCAGCAACCTACTGGTGCAGGGCAAATTATTCCCGGACTCCTTCCAGCACACCACCTAACGGTCCATTCACACAGTGACAGATGACCAGTCTAGTATAAATATTTTTTACAAACTTATTTTTAGAGTTTAGGTTCACTTTAACATATACAGACAGTTATTTGATATCACACTTTCCCATTTTTATCCTTCAGTGTAGTCTGAAGCCAATAAAACTGAGCCATTCAAACTCTTAAGTGGGTTTTTAACTAGTGATGATCGCGAATATTCGTATTCCGAATATTAATCGTGAATATCGGCAATTCGGAAATTCACGAAGATGGTGAATATATTGCCGAATATTCGCAATTCCTTATATTCGGTATTTTTTATCCATTACACATGCCTCTCAATGCAGGTGGACGAATGGAAAGGCTGCAACAAGAGCTTAGCAACACCATCAACAGTTTTTAATGGAATATTGGGGTGATGCAAATATTGCGAAAATCGCCACTTTTGAAAATTTGCATAAAAATTTGCGCCATGTTAAACATATATCGCACGCGAAATTTGCAATAAAAACTGCCGATATTCGCAATAAAAAAAAACCCCGAATATTGCCGAATGTGAATATTTTCCAAATGTTTTCCATAAAATTCGTGGCATGCCACGAATACGAATGTTGTTTATGCCGCTCATCACTATTTTTAATCAGTGGTATCCATAAATAATGGGGCATGACACTTCATCTAAAGAAAATTAATACTTAACCTGAAATCAAAAGGGAGAAAATTATTTAATGCATCAGTTGACATAGCAATATTTAAATAATGATACATTTACTTTATGTTCAATTAACAACCAAACAACAAAGAAATATTTGTACTTAGTGTATTTGTGATTTCCAATTTTTCTTTTTTCTTCCATTCTTCTTTTGCATGTTTAGTTTCTAGCATTTTAGGATAGGCCGATGCCTTTCACTAACATACTTTCACTACAGAAATACAACCTAATTTTCACATTACCAATTTTGAAATTAATTTCAATAATTTAACGTAAAGTTAATAAAAAAAACTAGTGTAGTCAGGAAAACCTGTTTTAAAACTAGAACCTGACCACTCTATTTACTTATTTTAAAAAATCTTAACGTAATATTGTCCCTAGCATTATTCGTGGCAATTTCCTTTCTTTGCAATGATCTCATAGCAAGAGTTGGCAGGTAGAAGAGGCATGGTTTTAGGGTTCTAACGACAGGGGTTAGGCCTGAGCCTGTTGTCTGGGGTACTCTCATCTGCCCTTTTTCATGGTATAAAATGAACGGATGGCTGCTTCATAAAACAGCCTCCTATTGACCTTGGTGTTCACACCTGTTAAACCGGTTCTTTTGATGGTGGGATGTCAACTGTCTTCCCTGTACTTTTTATCAACAGTTTCTGGAATCTGCACACCCAGCTCAAGAAGTCTCAGATAAGTAATGCACTTCCTTCACTACCCTACACACCATGACTACGTTTATTTCTTAATGCCGGCCATACACATGCCGATAAACGGCCGGATTTTAATCTGGCCGACGGGCGTGCACGCTCTCGCCGTCGGTCAGGTTAAAATCCAGCCGTTTATCGGCATGTCCCCACATGGGGGCACTTCTCGGCCGGCCAGAGATCCGACATGTTGGAAAATCTCTGGCCGGCCGAAGCCGATGGAAGCCGATGGCCATAAGCAGCAATGAAGACGAGCGTCTCCATCGCTGCTTATGGCCGGCACACAAAGGGTGCCTGGCCGATTGTGGGGCCCCAGAATGCAATGCGAGGCTAACGTGATGAAGTCATCACGTTAGCCTCCCGGAGCGATATCGGAGGACGATATCGCTCCGGCTCTAGCTGTGTATGGCTAGCATTAAATGTTAAGTGCCTTAATTTTAACTATAAAAGACTGACCCAGACTAAACAGCCCAGTGCAGATTTTGCTTTCCTACACTTTCCTATACTTTCCAAACTTACCTGGATCATAATTGTTCCTTGCACATTTGCTCCAGACATTTCTCAAATATATTTAGCATCTGGTGAGATAATGCAGGAGTTCCTTTATTATTTAAATTCCCTTCCCTTGATTATCCATGGCAAATAAAATGACAATAGTATCTGATTCTGTCATGTTTACATGCCTAAATCAACTCAACACGGCCTAAACTGTTTTTTTTTTCTCATCGCCAATATCTAGGTGATTTTAACATTTAACACTCACAACATTCTAATACAGATGGATACTCCTGATCCGTGCTCCAGACGCTATGCCCTCTTTGACAAATGACAAGCCTAACCCAAAGACAGGCAATACACTCTATTCTCCCATTTTAACTCGACCCCTAGACTCCATTTGGTGTGTTTTTTTGTGCCCACATTTATCTGTCAAATATGCAACACTAGCTTTTTTGACTACACTACACATGTATTTTCAATGGGTGCATCTTGCGGCTGTTAAAAAACACATTGCGGCACAAAGCTTTCACAATGCATCCATGGGCATATACCTATTGAAAAGCATTAGTAGCAATTCACCTGAAAATAGACTCAGTGGAGTCTAGGCCTTAGGCTGCGTCTACATTACGGAAAACTGCAGTGCAGACGCCCCCTGTAAATTCACCCACTTTTGCACCCACTCTGGCATTGGAGATTCGGGAGCGTCCCATGGCCACACTGGAGATTTCTTTAAATGTTAAGTGCCTTAATTCTAACTATAAAAGACACCTGACCCAGACTAAACAGCCCAGGGCAGACTTTGCTTTCCTTGTTCCGCAAGCCTGGGTGCAGTTTGCCCTAAACAGCTCCCAAACAGTGGGCGGACGCTATGGGCACGTAGTACAGTGTAGACCCAGCCTAAGATTATTTTTTTGGCCAATGCTTCCACTCTGAGGATACGTTTTCGCTATATTTACAGGGTTGCTATCCATTTTGAAAAACAAGCTGTCTGTGAGTGGCTGCAACTTTGTGCAGGCACTCGGGGCATTTAGTTAACACCCAAAACCAATCTGCAAACACCTCATGTCTGACTATATGGCCACTTTAAAGAAGAATGCCAATCTTACTCAAAACTGCTTTCAAACTGGCTTATTTAAAGACTCAACATCTATCCCTTCAAAACAGGTTAATTGTACACAAGCAGACCTTGCAGAAGTTGTACGTAAACTGACAAAATTATCTTGTGCATTAGACAGACCTTTTTTCAACCTGCTACTCTCTGTTGTCAAAGCTACAATAATGCTCAAACAATAACCATCTAACAATGTCCAAGGCCCCAAAAGTTTACCCTGTCTTTACTCCCCCTCAGTTATCTATCCACCTGTACGGTCACTTTTTAACATCCAATCACCTTGGGACATAACGGTAAACCAGAAAACTGATAAGAACCACTCCCACTGCTTTAACTACAGACCTATTGCCCTTCTGCATTCAGCTTCTATTTTGTTCTATTCTATTCACAGAGACCAAGTGGGCTTTATTTCCTTTCCACCAGGCTGGAGATAGTACTTGATGAACATTAGACCTCGTCGCCATTGTCAATAGGACGCAACAAGAAACCCTTTCTCAGACTTAATGCTGAAAAGGCATTTGATGGATTAAGCTGGCCTTTCTTTTTTTCTAGCATGACCTTTAACATTGACATTCTTCTTGATCGATATAGTGCTATATATGGATACAAGATCAACCAATGCAAAATTAAAGCTGCCTTTACGTATTCTCCAGACAGTATTGACATCCTTAACCAACTTCTTGCCATATACTTTGTGAAAGACCGATTATCCCGGGATTTAGATGACCGTGGCCTACAATGCTTTAACAAAAAAGATATATCTCTGATATTAAAGGTCTTTTATATTAGCACTATCACCTCCTTATTTGGGGTTGTAAAGCCTCTGTAAAAATTACCATACTTCCAAAACTTCTTTATCTTTTTGATACCTTTCCTTTCCCCATTGCCCATTTTTGGACAGTGAAAAGCACAGAATCTATTATATATGTGCCCTGGGACATTTATTAATTTTTATTGTGCTATGCAGACTATGCATGTGCATAGGGCCCCTTCGACCACTAGGTGCCTTATCGGTTAATGAACAAGTTTTGCATGGTTGGAAACGAAGAGCATTCCTACAATCTTACCAAATTAGGGGTCTCTAACCCCCCCCCCCCCCCCCCCCCCCCCCTGGTTACAGAGAACCACGACCCCAAAGTGGGTTACTTGTTTTTATAGAGATGAATGGGAAAGTTAAAATGGTACTTTTAAAGCCCGAGTTCGAGCTTTATTGGTTAATAAGCCCAATGGGCTAGAGTCCTCCAATTTTGGCATGGTTGTAGCCGTAGATTGGTTCCAGAGAGCCACAACCCCAAAGTGAGTAACTTTTTCCCATAGAGATGAATTGGGGGGATGTACCCAAGGGGTTATTGCATACAGAAGCCCTCCCAAAGTCAGGCACATTTTGTTCCAGAACCCATTGATCAAATAGTTTCAACTTTACCCATAGGCTTCAATAGGGACTAGGTCCAGACGCGTACCTTACGCACCTTATTGTCAACAAAGGCCATGAATTTGTGTCAGATAATTTGGTTGGAAACCAAAAGTCTTATTGGTTTACAAATTTAAGGGCATCAACGGGATACTAGAGACCAGCATTTCTAAGGGTCATTGTGATATTCCAATACAAGAATGTGTGTATAAATATTTTTACAAACTTATTTTTAAAGTTTAGGTTCACTTTAACATATCCAGACAGTTATTTGGTATCACACTTTTCCCTTTTTATCCTTCAGTGTAGTCTGAAGCCAATAAAACTGAGCCATTCAAACTCTTCGGTGGGTTTTTAACTAGTGGTATACATAAATAATGGGGCATGACACATCTAAAGAAAATGAAAACAGAATCCTCTGCAATACCTGAAATCAAAAGGGGAAAATGATTTAATGCATCAGTTCACATAGCAATGTTTAAATAATGATACCTTAAGTTTATGTTCAATTAACAACCAAACAACTAAAAAATATTTTACAAGTCGTACCTTGTTAGTGTATTTGCGATTTCCAATTTGTCATTCCTCTTCCATTCTTCTTTTACATGTTTAGCCTTTAGCATTTAAGGATAGGCAGATGCCTTTCACAAACATACTTTCACTACAGAAATACAACCTAATTTTCCCTCTACCAATTTTGAAATTAATAAAAATTTCTCTGAACATGGAACAAGTTTAGTCAGGAAAAGCTGTTTTAAAGCTAGAACCTGACTACTCTATTTACTTATTTCAAAAAATCTCAGGAGTTGGTAGGTAGAGGGGGCATGGTTTTAGGGTCCTAATGGGGTACGCTCATCTGCCCTTTTCCATGGTATAAAATGAACGGATGGCTGCTTCATAACAGAGCCTTTTATTGGCCTTGGTGTTCACGCCTATGAAACCTATTCTTCTGATGTCAACTGTCTTCCCTGTACTCCTTGTCAACAGTTCCTGGAATCTACACACCCAGCTCAAGTAGTCTCAGATAAGTAATGCACTTCCTTCACTGCTAGAGATGAATTGGGGGGGATGTACCCAAGGGGGTATTGCTGACGGAAATGCTCCCAAAGTCAGGCACATTGTGTTCCAGAACACGTTGATCAAATAGTTTCAACTTTACTCATAGGCTTCAATAGGGACTAGGTCCAGACGCATACCTTGCGCACCTCGTGGCTAGAGATGGTCGAATTTTTCTAGACTAGCTGACTTTGTGAGCTGATTGCAAAGCCTCTAAAAATGGTATCATCACCAAAATTGCTGGAGACGTAAAGAAGGGTTGTGGGAACATTGAAAAAAAAGTTTTGCCCTAGCACGTGTAGTTTTTGCATAAAAGTCAAAATTCCGATTATTGAAATTTTTACTTGACTTTGAACTTAATTTGTGCAAAAACTATTTGTTAGAGAAATATACCCCCAACCCTTCTCTACATCACCAGCAAGTTTGGTGATGATACCATGCTCAGGGGCTTTGCAATTTACTCGAAATTGGCAAATTTTTGAAAAAAGATTTGACCATCTCTACTTATGGCTTTCCTGACTTTGAGCTGTTACACCAAAGGGGTTCTCGTGGGGCAACTTGCCCCAATCTTGCACTACATAAAAGTCAAGGCCTTTCCTCCATGCCCAGTTCTCCGAAAACCAAGGGGGCTAGAGACTCCTAATTTAGTAGGCATAAGGGATGGTCTACAACCATGTCAGATTTCGAATCTCTAGCACATAGGGTTCCTTAACTGATGAGGCTCAAAGTCAGGGCTTTGAATGTGTGGAAAACTGTTGTGCTCCATCTGATAGTTATTGTGTGAGCACACCTCGACAGGGAAGCTCATCTCATCAGATGTGCTCCTCCCTTGCTTCTTATTCTATGCAACAGATGGAGCACATCTCGATGGGGAAGCTCAAATTGACAGAACAATGGGAAGTTACATTTTTGTAGGGCTCTTTCCCATCCCCTACGGTATTTTAATAATCCTGTAAATTTTCTGTAAACTGTAGATGCTACTCAGCTCAGGGGAGATTTTCTGAAGCTGCTGGACTGGAGTCAGACTGTCAGCAGAGCCAGAGAGAGGAGAAAAGAGAACTGCAGCTGATTGGCTCTGTAAGCTGTCAGTTCTCCTTCTACTTTTGCCCTAGCACTGCCAGCCAATTGGAGGGCTGATGGGACAGGCAGGACTAAGAGAAATGTGGAAGGAGCTTTAGATAGTAGACTGTATTGAATTATTTTTGTATGTGAATAAAAGGCAGAATGTGTGTATGTAATGTGTGTGCATGTAAGGCAGAATGTATGTGTAAGGCACAAAAGACAACAGGGCATGCTGGACAGTGTAGTTCTTCACCAACTGGTAGAAGGTAATGCTTGCAGTTGCAGCTTCTCAGCACAGCAAGTTGGTACTTTGCAATTTATGTCAGCAGAATGAAAGAACCGAAATCTATATGCATGCATGCATGCTGAAATCTGTAGTCCATCAACAGCCAAGGATTTACATGATCCTCCATGAACAACAACTGAACCCACGGCCAATAACCCAGAGTTATAACTAACATTTAATTATAAGCAATTCTAGATGGAGGACAGAGTGTATCAATATTTGTGTTGCTTTAATCAAAAAGAAACAATGGAATAACATTGTTCCTAGGGTGAAAACACCCTGTCTCGTTTTCCTAGTTATTCTCCCCCTTTGTCACCCAGCCACAAAGCATTGTGATAAAGACTTCAAATGGTAATTTGATGTACATTTTACACTTTCATGGGCCATTGTTTACACCTTGTGACATCAATTTCCTTATTTTCAAATGCAGAACTTAACAGGCATGTTCCCCCTCCCAGGCCCTGGGTAAGCCTTACAGAGCGTTCATTTCTGTTTCAAAAACCTAGTGTGCTCTATTTTTTCTTTGACAAAGTAAGGCACAGATCATCAATGGGTTTAAATGCCTTAGCATCATAGCATACAAAAAAGGGGCCCCCAACAAGATCTAGCACAGTGCCCCAAAAAACCTAGAAACTGTCCTGTATATGCTTTATTACAATGCAGACTACCTATGCCAAATGTATCTAAATATTACTTAGCTTCTCAACTCCAGACAATCGCCTATTGGAATACCCTATGCTCCTGTAATCATGGGACTGAATTAGAGAAGCTATGATCCCCATGTTGCTCACCTGGAATGTTTGGAGACAATCGAGTAAACTGTTCTCATTGATATCTCAGGCCTCCCCAATCTTATCCTTCTTGCTATGCCAGATAGTCTTCATTCAAAGGCGTGTCAAAGAATTTGAGTCCAGGTTCAAAAAACCATCTACCTTATTCTTAAGTTACTAACAAATTCACCATTATGCCCTGACAAGAACCATATGTTTCTCAGGCTGACTCCTTTTGAATGCCTATGCACTCTAGGGTCCTCTAAAAGTGGGTCTTTTATATTTAAAAAATTCTGAATTCCCTCCTGTCGTGTGCTTAAATGGCAAGGATACTGTGCTGAAACTATGCCTCTGGAGCAGTGCCACCTTATTTTTGTCTTGAAATCTCTTTTTGTTTTGCTTTATAAGGAAAACATACACTCCTGGAATACTATACTGCATTTACCCCAGGACTTCAGATATCTCTGAATGCAAGTCCTTTATTTTGGCCTACCCCCCTCCGATTTTTCCAGATTAGCCAAGACCTTTATTCACCATGTTCTCACTGTAGTATGTTCTCTTGTAGCTCTGAAATAGAAATCTGCTGCACCACCCTTGGGTGCTCCTGATTAGGGTCAGAGATGTTGGGACCAAAGCACAAATCACGGGTTGCATGAAAGACTGGATACATTTCATAAAAACTTGCTTTGGCACCTTGTGAAAGCAGATCTGTAGTGTAGAAACATACCACAAGTAAACAATCGCGCTAAAGCAACATATCAGTTTCAAAATCAAGCCACCTATTGATCTTTTGAATTATTTTGAAAATGAAATCATAACCAAAACTGCTGAACTCAGGGAGAACCTGTTGAAACATGTCCCAAAGGAAAAAGTTGTAAAAAATTTAGATTGCCATACATTAAAAATAAAAATTCCAGATGGGAATCATATTTTCTTAAGCTGAATTTAATTTACATACACTACCACTTTCAAATAGGTAAGCTTGCAGGTAAGCTTGCATTTACAGCTTTTAGTGAATACTACAAATGGGAAACAGCATTTTGTTTGAAGGGGTCCCATGAGAATCAGGCAGATTCAAAAAATTGTCTCATTATGCTTTGCTTTGTTTGTAAATATTCCATGGGAAGATGGAATGGATATAGATCAGCGGTACATCTAGATGCTGTAACATTGGTTGACATAATTAACAAAGAGAGGATATTAAACATAAGTATAATTTCTGTGTTTCAAAAAAGTCTGTCTGTTTACCTCTAGGTTAATTTTAGCTCTTTAACCTTCTGGGCGTTGCGCACGTGGCACGGTTTTTTTATAACCACGTCACGGGCAATCGTGGCGGAGCACAACATGACTGCCTGCCCAGCCGGAGGTTCAGTACAGGTTCATGCTGAAAAAAAGGTCTATGGCGCCGCCTACCCCCGCCCCCTTCGCGTCACCGGTGACGTGATCAGGGGCAGACCCGGAAGCATCGGCATACATGCCGGTGCCCTCGACCGCCGGGGGAATCCTGCGGACAGGTAAGCATCTCACTACTTAACTCTCACTACTTAACTCGGGCTGAGTTTCATGATCAAACACCCAGGAGGTTAAGGCTCTATTTCCACTGCTTGCGTTTTTTAACCATAGTCTATGGATGCTTTTATGCACTCAAAATGCATGGTAATGGACGCAGTGGAAATAAAGCTTTAGATGGGGACTACACTATGTTCAGGCATTGGCCTAGTCAGGTTTAAAGTGGGAGGGGGAGGCACACTAATTTGCTGCCCCATTTCTCCTGTACACCAAATGTGTCTTACTCTTGCCCAGGCATAGGAACTAATAGCTATTAGTTCCTATGCCTGGGCAAGAGTTGGAAACATTTGGTCCTTTCAAACATATTTTTAAGTTACACATAGCTTAAGAAGACACTTACCTATTTTAATTTATGCTATGTTTTTCTTTTACTCCTTGTGAATGTTCCCTAAATCCTTGCAATTTCGGTGGCAATAAACTTTTCAGGAGCTTTGCCATTAACCTCAAATATTGATCACAAACATAATTTTGTGGCATTTTCATATGGTCTTTCCCCCCACCTCAGCAGTTTTGATACCATGTTCAGGGGCTCTCCAACCTGAAGGGCATGTGTCCACTGCTGATTCACTGCGAATCAAGGTGCACGCTGGCACATTTGCCTGGCAAATGCCCTGCTGCTTGCAGACGGCTTAGAGCACTCTCCCATTGCATAGGCAGAAGTGCGCCCTACATATGCAGCAGGGGAAAGACGTGGAAAATCAGCACCCGAACAGCTGTTTTCCTGCATCTTGGAGACACCTCTATTGATCTTCAATGGAAATGTCTTCGGCGGAAACCTGCATTGCTGCTTTGAAGACGCGGCAGCTTCAAAACAGCATCGCGGGTGGGCTATGAATATGCAGAGTGGACACAAGCCCTTACTCCTGAAATTGGTGAATGCCTTAATTACATTTATTCGGTTCAGCTGCAACTGTGTCTTTGTGAACTACTGCAAGGAGTTTGCGAACTCACCTGTAAGTTGAGCTTAGGAGAGTTTGTCCATCACTAATTATGACAATGACAGTGTAATATGATATATGTACATAGCAACACACAGGGTAAGCCATCATAGGTTTGAAATCATAAAAAAGTTGTGTCACAAGACCAAGTTGTGTAACAAGACCAAGTTCTTTCGCATTTCTTACAAAGGATAAGAAGCATTTAATTGTTTTAGAGAACATTCCACATTTTTTTCTGAATCTTTAATATAACAACAGCCCCTTTTGCGTCCATAAAAATGCATTATTTCGGCAGATTACAATAACTCATACATTGGTTTCAGTGTTACAATAAGAATTATTTTAATATATTCAATATCTTACCTATGAGCTCAAGTGAATACATTTTTTTTGTTATTACATTGTTTATTTAGTGTCTCAAAAGAATCATAGTTTTTATACAAGTCTTGACAATGTTTGCTTGAAGGTCCTTGAGGAAATTCTAGAAAAGTGTCCCTCTGTCTTTTCTATGGCACTACCCCAGGAGTCAAGCATCTAGGACCTCAATTCTTAATTTACCATTGTTGTGGGACCCTAAGAGATAAAGCTCCCAATGTAGCCCAGCAAAGCAAATGGTATATATGATAAACCTGGAATCACAAAATATGTTAAGGACCTTATTTGGGATCCAAACTTATAGGCTACACACATATGATCTAAAATGTTTTATATGAAAAAGATTTATGGACTTTATAATCAAAGTGAATGTACAAAAAATGTTTGTTCTAGAGTATTCATGAGCATGGTTCTGGTACTATTTGGCACTTCATACACTCAAGGAACTTATAAAATGTATTTTTGCTGAAAATCATTAATTATATTTCAAAACATATGTTACAGTGGTTTGGCACAATATATCATAGTTGCTCAGTGCTCAACAGTCTAGCCACCAATAAAGTATAATTTTCTGCAAGAACTTTCCTCCAGGTGAACGTACTTTTATTGGCGGCTGAACCAGGTTGACCTAGAATAGTTTGAATACATTGTACACACAGAAGTACATCTTTAACTTGATCAGTAAAATGTGGCAGTAGTTAAAATGTTTCATTTTGAACTGATACAGAGGAAAAAAATCACATATCAATAGAGGAGAGATTCTAGAGGACATACAACTATAAACTGGAATAAAGAACATATGAAAAAAGAAAATAAATATGACAACAATGCAGAGTGCAATCTTGTGTCATTTTTTACCCAAGTTTTTGCATTTTCTTTAATTTTTATTTTCTTTATTTTTTTTTTATCTTTGCACATTTTCTGAAATACAGAAAGCATAACCTGTACCAGACATCATAAGATACCAAAAGTTTTGTCTATACCTTTCAGCCCTCCCCAAAAAATAAAGTCATGAATAATAATTGATGTTAAAGCAACTCATGAGAAAACAATATTAAGGAAAAAATTAAATAAAAAAGAAGCAAATCCATATAATGCTATATTGGTTGCTTACATTATCTTGAGTTCTTTTTTTATTTGTTTGTTTTTTTTGTTTTATTTTGTTCTTTTTTTGTTCTTTTGTTTTACATACACACACATTTAACCATTCATCCATTGCATCATACTATATTAACGCTTACTACTTGCCATGCCCTATAAAGAGCTTAGTGTTCACAGTTTGTCAGGGCTGACATAATGTAGTCCTTGTGCACTGAACTTGCACTACATAGCAGATCAGTGCAACAATTAGATAGATATGAGCAACGTAAAACATTTCCCTCATGATAAAAAGAATAATAAATTACTTCCATTAGTTACATGGCTTAAAAAAAGTATACATTCAAATTATGTATCTGTAACGCATGCTAACTGCCAGAGCTACTTGGGTCTCCGAGGCCCTGTTCAAAAAGGTTTGTTGTGTTAAGCTGTTTCTACTTTATAATAGTTCAATAGGTAACTTATGGAAATGTGTATTTAATATATTATCACTTTAGAACCTCCATGGTAAGAAGGCTCATGTATGGCCTGATAGTAGCTACACTGGCTGTATACTTTTTTTTATTGTATTTTGCTTAGTCAAGGTTAGTAAGCCTAGAGAACGTTGTGCGTGCACCAAGCAAGTGGTGAAGTGAATGTTTGCTTTGAAATTTCCCTTTAACTGAATTGGCTAAGGTAAATAGTTTTTATTAGGATGCGTATGAAAATGTTAAAGCAGAAAAAGTTTAAGAGTGATGTGTGTTTTCTTGAATAACACATGATGGGTGGCAAATCTTTTCAAATATGTATGCCGCTAACAATAGAATGACTCCTACATGGCCTGGAAGTTTGGCTGGAACATCATAACAATGGGGATTGGCTTGCACACTAATACTCTGTGGGTTATGGGTTGCATACATTCGTTTTTCAATAGTATTGTTTGGCAACAAATAATTTCTCAGTAAATGGAAGCTGTTTTGGCTGTTTGTGGATTTGTGTTTCTGTCCACCCATGGGAGACATCAAAGCAAACCCACATACTTTATTTTGCTCAATTATGCTTATGTGGCTTGGTTATGTCCTGTTGTTCAGTCTGTGATTGGACAGTAAAAACAGAAAAAATACAAATAAGGTCACATTTCTTTATCTGATATCTTGTTTCTTGTCTGGTCAAGTTGCAATTTGAAGAATCCCAAGAGTGAATGATGGGTTGATTCCGAGTATGGACAAAAAATTACTATTTGAAAAATCAGTTACAATCAAACACAAGTGTTTTAATTGTATATGTAATTATTTAAAAAATATAAGAAAAAACTATGAGACCAGTTGAGAAAATGCTATGCATTTGACTCTATATATCAACTGCCTATTTTCCCATTGAGTAATCAGTCCAATAAATCAAACTAACAACACTACTTGTATGATTTTACCATCGCGCCTAATATGAATTTCTACCAGATTTTCTTTAGATCCAATTATTTTATGAAATCAGAAACCAGATCAGGAAAAACTCAGCCCATGTGTACTGAGGCTAAAAAAACAAACTATAATTTTTAATATACTGGACTTACATTAATAAGTGAGAACAGTTTATGTAGCTTTAGAAAGAAAAATAATAAAGGTAAAATGTAAAAAGTTAGTTTCTATTAAATTGTCCATCCCAGAGTTCCTAATAATAGGAGGACATTGCTGAGCTGAATGATTTACTGACTTATACCTTAGTAGGATTTGGCAGCAAAGATTACACCTTTCATGCTCCTAGCTGTGCCTTATACTGTTATTTTATTGTTCTTTTTGCACTTTCTAGTGGTTACAGAAGGAGAGAAGTCCTGTGAATTCAGGTGCAATTCAGAGAAAATGGTTGGACTGACTGGCCTGTTAATATCATATATCAATTTAGGTGTGTTACTTTTTGAGAATGTTATATTTTATGTAGTTGTATTATTTTGTTATAATATTTATAATTTAATTTAATTTAATTGTAGGTTTCATTTTGTTATATTATTTAGTTGTCTTATTTGTGCTGTAGCTGATGTTTGAAAGTCCTGGTCAAGTTGGGTCAAGTGAGGCAAGAGAAGGGAAGACATTGCCTAGGCTATACATTTCAGTTTGGAGGATTGGATTTCAGGTCTTTGCATGAAACAAGATAGCCACTGAACGCCTGGGGTTGAGTTGTCAGTCATCTCTTTGCTTAGAGACAAAACATATCCAGGCTGTTACTTGGAGTGTTTACCCCTTTATGGCATATTCTATGTCATCTTACAGCACTGAACATAGTCAATAAGCAAATTTTATAGAGAGAAACAACATGTCTTAAAAAGAAACAATAATCAGTAGATTAAGACCTAAGACAAGTGGTAACTTATACATATACAATGCTATCATTTATCATCATTTCATTTCTTAAAATTTGTCCCTGCCTGGTGATCCAGCAAGTATTCCATATACTGTTTTAGGGTTTCTATATTTATTAAAAGGTGTCTATGGATTAGGAACATATTGTAGTATTATTAATCTGTGGAGAGATTGGTTTTAGATAGACAAATAGATTTAGACATTCTTTATATAAGTGACTAAAGCTTAGCATACCCAGTTCGATTGAAGCATACTGATCAAAACATCGATCAAAAAGTGATTGGACAAGTTGGAAAATTACTAAACTAAATTTGTAGCATTTTGTTTGTTGGTCGGGTCGATTGTATTCGATGAACACATTTATATGTGACTCTTTCCTTTGTTATTTAACCGCTAACTCAAATCGCCGATTTTGGTCACCTTCCATGTGGTGCTACTTTGTATTCAATTACGATTGCTGTCCGATGAAAAGATAAAGATCTAAAATCAAATTGAAGATCGATCATGCTAAAATCAAATGTGTATGTGTATGTATTCCTCCTATGGCATTTCCTACTGGGGAAGTCGTTTTCCATTTTAATTTTAGATTGAGACAAACAAACTATTTTTCTGTATTCTGTATTGTTGATCTTGACCATACTTAAAAACCTTCACTTGTTGTTAAATAAAGAATATGCATAAAATATAGTATTCATGTATCATTATATTTTATCGGGTTTCAACAGATGCCAGTACAACATAAAAAAATCTGCCTTTGGCAATTGTCCACCTGTCACCTTCGTTTTTCCTGACACTCTAAAAACAGTAGATGATTGATTGCCACTTCTCCAAAGACACAAGGACTGAAAATAACAACAGCAGTATAACTTTCTCCATGACCGCACAACTCATAAGACAAGCTTCTTCTAGTAAAATTATCTTCTCATTAAAAGAAGCAAGTAAGTATATTTCTTTTTATTTCAAGGATGAACATGATAGGCTATGATTGATGACACAGTGTGAGTATTAATGTGAAATGGAAATCTGCAGGCCTTCAATTATAGTTTTTAGGACATAGAGTAGCTGGACATAAAACTTTATTTAATGAAATACTGCAGAAATTATAACATTTATGCAACTATGTTTTTTTAAAAATTTGGGCTACCCTTTACCCAACAAATGTAGGATGTGAGTTATAAAGGTACATTTAGAAAACACTGGCACTGATCCATGTGAGCTGACCTGTTTAAGGAATACCTTTTCTTCTGTACAGCTTGGCATGAGCCATATAGAGTGAATCTGAGATATGCTATCACAATTAATTATTCAACTACTGAACCTTTTTCTTTTTAAAGACTGGCAGATAAAAGTATGTGTACACCTTTAAGCACTGTTCTCTGACTGTTGACAGTCAGTGAAGACATCAATGGATGGATGTCAATGAGGGTGTTACTTGACGGTGGTCAGTGATTGCATTACTGGATGGTGGTCAGTGATGGCATTACTGGATGGTGGTCAGTGGGGACATAAGTGGATGGTGGTCAGTGGGGACATTGGTGGATGGTGATCAGTGGGGACATTGGTGGATGGTGATCAGTGGGGACATTAGTGGATGGTGGTCAACGAGGGCAGCTCTGGATGGCGGTCAATGAGGGCAGCACTGGATGGTGGTCAGTGAGGGCATTATTGGTTGGTGGTTATTGAGATCCCAACTGCATTGAGGTCAGTGAGGGCATTACTGGATGGAGGTAACGATCTGTAAGAAATACCTACTTTTTTCTCTAGTTGGAATTGGAAGAAAGATTGCTTTTCAAACTCAACACAGCAACTGCAAGACAAATATAGTAATATGGCTTTCTTTCACAGGTGCTGTATTGACTTTTTCTTGACAAATAATGAAAAGAACATACAATGAAAAACACAATGTGGGTAGAGGCCTGCTATACATCTGTAACTTCCTGTTTAATTGTAACAAATGGAGACCCTAACCCATGAATCTGAATGTGAGATTGAAGAAGAAATAGCTACAATGCTGTAATTTGAATATTTTTTCAGTAAAGCTTATTTGGGAAGAAAAAAAAAAAGGTACACCCATAAAGTTGTTCTTTTGCCCACACATTTAAACATATTATTGTTCTTAATAAAGGTGGTCATGCACTGATTGATAACTGATTTTTAACTGGTTAGGTCTTGGACATAAAACTGAATTTTCTTCTTAATTCTATAATAAAGATCTACAAGCATTGCTTTAATAGTCCTTCTATTAGTTTAGATAAGTAATAAATATGGTAATCAAACATTGATCAGAAATGCCTGTTATTTTCACAGCCTGTATTTAGCTGGTAGAATTCCCTAGAAGCCAGCAAACAGAAGTGTTCTCCATTGTTTATTCTAACAACACAGCTTGGCAGCTGCCATAATAAATAGTAGGAGTGCTCTTATTGGTAAGTTGCAATGAAGTGCTCCTGCCTGAATATTAATTAAGCTAGTTGTTAAAATTAGTGAGATATCGATTGTTTACTTGTTTACGCACCCATCAACCAGGATTGCTAGAACAACTGGTAAAAAATATGATCTATAAATGTTTTTTTTGGAATATAAAATTTTTGTAGGCCCAAGGAACACTTACGGTAAGTGGCTGTTACTAAACTAGTATGTTATGAAAAAAAAAATTCACACTTAGATTTTGATTAATCTCTGTTGTAATAATGTTTTTTTGGAAACATGACATCAATGTTTTGTATCCTTTCCTGAAACAATTGGCCTGCTAGTTGCTCTGTCATGAGCTGTATCTCCTCTATAAGATTCCTGGCACTGTTGGCATACAGTAGCCTTCTCACAGCAAGATCTTATAAAGCATTGCTTGTACTCCCGTCAGATGCAGGTTCCTATTGCATTCCATTACTTTGACATGGGAGATAGATGACTATTTTGCCAATAAAATGAAAAGACACAGCAGGTGCTGGCAGAGGTAAATTGCGGAGCATTTCATCAATGCTGTACTTATTGCAGAGGATGTTTCCCAGCACAGCAGCAGCGCAGACATCTGGCCCACACACCTGGCTGGATAGATAAACTCCTTCACGATCATAATCTTTCATAATTTCTCTCTCACCTGGTTCTGAATGAATTACACTCCTAATGAATTCTATGATAGTCTCCTTGACATGTATAACAACTCTGTACAGTTCTGAACATTAACTGCCATGGCCTTTTTGAATTCTGAAATCTGTGCAAGCAGTATAAATAAATGATTTGCTTTGCAGAAATCAAGTTTTAACCTAAATACACATTCACCTATTACCTATTGAAATATGAGGGTGATGCAATGTAGTTGAATAACAGGCAAAAATGCATGTTATCCTTCTTTTGTATTTTCCTGATTGTTACAAAGTTTGGAAGATTGATTTCAGTATAAAATACCCATTGTTGCCTTATATAAAATTTCAAATTATGTATACATGGTATTATCCAACATCCAATTTCATACTACCCTCTATCCACTCGCAATTTTCCACGGATTGGGCACTGATATGCCAATGTGTTTTCTTTTTATGACAACTCACTTATTCTTATGCATTAATCAACTGTCACTTTCTTCCCACAATCCATGCATCCAGCAGCATAGCAACTGCAAATGTAAATATAGACTTACACTCCTTGGGAGTAAAGGATAGGAGGGTTTAGTTTCACTTTAATGTACAGTATGCATAACGTTGTGCTCATAGGTTTAAATACCCTAGCAAAATGTATGATCTCTTAACTATTTTTCAGAGACTATAAATGATAACACAAAAACTTTTCTTTCACTCGTGGTTAGTGGTTGGCTAGATTTACACAGTCGTTTCCTAGGCTGCTGTCAGTCAGCAGCGGCTCATGTCCACAAACGGAAAGCCCAAAAACTGAACACCTAATGTCAAGTGTTTTTCAGCCAATCTAAATGAGCCTTTACCCTGGTGATTTGGTCTGATACAATGCACACAACTTAACAAATTAGGGTAAAGGGGTTAGAGTGGCTATTAAAGGTAACCACCTTGTCCTGTGATGTGTTTGACCTTTTATACACATAAACTAATTACAAGCAATGACTTTCTGGACTCCTGACAGACCCTTGCATCTTTCATCCAATGCTTCACTGATGTTTTTTTGATTCAAAGTCATGGGAAAAGCATAATCATAGTCAAATGACCTGTGGGCAAATGTAGTTGAATTCTATTGAATATGTAGTTGGATATCTATTGAAACTAAACTACAGTCTAGTAGACTAAATAAAATTTCTACCAAAACTGCCAGAAAAATTAGAGAGGAAAAAGCCACAAATAGTAACAAAGTATCCCATGTACAATATGCCAAACAGCACACATAAAAGACTCAACCCTTCTGGCACAAAGTCAGTTAGAGTGATGAGATTAAAATGAAAATTGCCACAACCATAAACACAACATTTGGAGAGGAGTCAACAAATGCCTATGATGAAAGGTATACCATTCCTACTTTGAAACGTGGTGGTTGATCACAGATTTTTGGGTAGATAAAAGTTACAAAGCCACAGGAAAATTATTCAGAAGTTATTGCAATTATTGTTAAGCTTGAATATTTGAATTGCAAATATATAGGCTATTCAAGAATTCGCGAATATGGCGGTGGATATTCACAATTTCTAAATATTGGTAAAATTATTTGCAAAATATTGTGAATTCGAACATTGTCTATGCCTCTCATCACTAATTGCCCTATCAATGCAATAAGTTATCAAAAATTCTGAAGGAAGTACATCCCATAAGCAGCCCGAGCTGCTCATGGGATGTACTTGGACAAAGGTCCAAAATGCAAGGCAAATTTACCTGTCATTGGCTAAGTGAAGGTTCTAGAAAGATCATCTCAGTCTCCTGACCTTAATATCATTAAGCCATTCTGAGGAGACGACAAACAAAGTTCATGCAAGACCAAGAATTTATAGGAGCTTGAAGCTTTTTACCAAGAAGAATTGGCAACTTTGTTGTCGGAGAAGATAAAGAGCCTCATCCACAACTATTATAAAGGAGTTCAAGTTGTCATTGATGTTTAAGTTGTCATTGATTTAAGGGATCAAAACACGATATTAAATATTCGGGTATGTAAAACTTTTGGTTTGGATATTTTGTGTTGTGATTATGATTTAAAAAGAGTAAACACAGTTGTATATCAATAAATGGCTTCAGCCAACTAACCATAAGTGAAAGAAAAGTGTTTGTTCTATCATTCATATTGTCTAAAAATTATTACGAAATCATAAATTCAGTATGATTTCTCATTGTACATTATTTCTCACTTTTATCAATCGTTTTAGTTAGAATCACAAATGTGTCCTAGCTTAACCTCCTGAGCAGTTAGCCCGAGTTTAAGGGTGAGTTTGTTTACTAACAATACTCATCCCGAAATATCCTTGGGCATACCTGTCCAGAGAGATAGCCCGCAGTGTCCCGCCGTATCAACGGACCCGATGGCATAATTTATGATGCAGACGAGGCGGGGGCAGGGCCATTGACCACAATGCAATGGAGGCCGTGTCCCGCCAGCACATCCCTGACTCTGGGGATGATGCCCCGGGGATGTGAAGGGGGAAGAATGCAGAATCTTAATTGTACATTGTAATCCACTGTGATTGCTCGTTGTGCACTTGTCAAAAAAGTGTGTCATGGGCAGAACACCCAGGATGTTAACAAATGCTCCCTCTTGATGTTTCATAAGGTAGTACATGTGATAGTACACCAAAACATATCTGATAAGTATCAGCATCAGTATATACAGTATACCTGTATACATGTATCCTGTGTTTTTTAACAAATGATACATGGGAAAAATTTCTGGTGGTGAATTTTATGATGTTGAGCATCCTTCAGAAAAAAAAGAGCGCAACAACATCTAAAACAGCATAAAAGCACGTGTGTGCATGGTGAAACGGATCTTTTTTAGGTATACGCTGCCTTACAAAATAATTTGTAAGGGTGAAATAATGTATACTTCAAATCTAGAATGTTTCAAAATAAGTGAAAGAGTTTATGTGCATTCTAAAAAATAAATTTAACGTTTTCTGCAACCCATTTATTACCAATGAGAACTTATGATTTTAGCTGTGGTTCCTTAAAACTATTTTATTAATTATTCCTTTTTTCTCTGCTATAGAAGGTCGCAATTATTGGTTAGAGTTACACAATTATTATATAAGTTTGTAGTGCCTACGCTACTCTATGAAAATGCCTAGGAAATCCAGGCTGGCAGGTATTTTATTGCTTACTATGGGTCAGGAATTACCACAGAGAAAGTGACTGGTGCTGGGGGTATATTAGTAAAATCTTACTATGAAAATATTCATTCTATGTTCATTCTCAGTTATGGTGCTTCTTTTCTATGTGTTGGCTTATCTACCAGTTTTTATCCAAAATATAGATTCATTAGAACGACAACTTGCCTCAAAAATATTACATACCATGTTATGTAAGTGTGTTTCTATATATTGGGCTAGAGAATGTTCTATCTAAGGGAAGAACACAACATTGCACCAAACGTATATGGGGGTCAGAGTTTTTGTCTGAAAGGTAAATGCAATGTACCACAGGCCTTATTATATTCACACCATTCAAATGTTTATATATGTCACTAGTGATGGCCGAACATCGGCCGTGTCTGTCCACAACACGCTATCTCTAGTGCTATACCGAGCATGGTCCGGAAGTGACATCAACAGACGGGGCATTTGAAGTTCTTCTTCTAGAGGCGGACATCGGACTTTTTTAAAAGTCCGATGTCCGCCTGTAGAAGAACTTCAAATGCCCCGCCTGTTGATGTCACTTCTGGACCATGCCCGGTATAGCACTAGAGATAGCGTGTCTCTGCCCGGTCTCTAGTGAAAATAAGTCTTTCTTTTGGCCAGACCTTTCTGGCTGGAGGAAGAATTATAGACTTCTTCTCCCCCACGAAGGGTGTGGGTCAAACACTCGTACGAACATTCAATATTCGTGCCGAACTGTCCACATGGCAAACAGTTCGGCCATCACTATATGTCACAACCCCCTGAACTTGATGAGGTATTGAATGTTGTGTAATGTAGGGGTGCATTTATTTTCATAATTGGAACTACATATAGTTCTACCTTCAAAATGTGATTCCTTTGAAGCTAGTCAGTCAAAAATAAACATGTACTAGAGCATCATATATGTATAGAGCAAATCTTGGCACTTATCCTACAAAAGTATTTTTGCATGAACCAACAGTGTCACAGTTTATTATCTATTATTCCATTTAAAATTGTAGAATGAAAATACTCAATAGCTCTTTTCGTATCATATGGATCCATAAAGAATTAGATCTATATATTGTCAGTGGAAATAAAGTTCATGAAAAGTTGGGGTAGAGAAGAGCTATTACTTAAGGTGAGAAGATCTGGATTCTGGAGACCACAAGAGATTTAGCTGAATTCTAGTATGAAAAATGAAGCCTGGTTTAATATAGCAAGGGTCATCCCCCTGATGTTGAGATTTGTCACTGCATACCCTGAAAATTAATCTAAGAAGTGGTACTGGTATACACAGTTCTCCAGCGCCACATAGAAATGTGCTTGGGACAATTAACCCCTCAGGCAAAAATCATGAGAGGCATGGAGATAACAAAGGTAAGCCCCATACCTGGAAGTTAATAGCATGGGGGCGTTGAACAGAGATCCTTGCTGTGTAAAGTACAAGTCAAGTCTTTAGGTAGCCAGTGGATGTTTCAACAAAGAAAAGGAAAATTTTATGTTGGCCCTTAAACTAATAGCTGTATATGTATATCATTCAAAAAATTATACTCTGGCCTCTATTGCCCATTCATGTCTTCACAGTAATCATTTACAGTGGAATGCCGTTTTTAAATTTACATTAAGAATTTAAACATGAAACTGCTTTGTATTCTTGTGATTATATACTGACAGAAACTACGGCTTAGCAGCAGTGTAGACCTAAGCATGTGAGATAACAAATGGTTGGATAAACCTTACCTTATCTTAAAAGAGAACAGGTTATCAGCATCCTAAAATGTACATTATCTCTTAAGTATATATGTGTGTATATATATTTATAATATATATTTTTTTTATCAAAACACTATAATGCAGTTTTCAGAACATTTACCATTTGGTTCCAAAATTTCTTTCACTAGAACAGAGGGCTGGACTCCCGACTGTACTAGAAATTGGCAGCTACATGGCATAAAATGGCTCCTATCTCCATCCTAAAACGTACATCCTCTCACACGCATTGCACATTCACTCACACACGCTCACTTAGAAGACCTTAGGCTTGGAACCACCTACACAGGTGTGGTTTTCCTGTTTAGAGTGTTGGTGTTTGAACCGTCCTTGCCCAGGGTGCCAGTGTTTGAGGCTGGTCCTGTGACGGTGACGGTGACCCCTGGTTCCTTGGGGAAGCAGTTGTGAAGCTGTAGAAAACTGTGATCGCCACGCTCTGTATTATATAAGCTGCTTACATTAGCCTTGGAGGTATCTCTTGACAAGGTGTACATGGAGATGTCAGTTGAAGGTATCCCTTTGACTCCAACAGGAGAAGTGTCCCTTGATTGAGAAGGTTCAGTGGAGCGTGAACTTGATCTAGAACGCCGACGGTATCTAAAGCGGTAACTTGGTAAGCGTAGAATTGCAGAGGGGTTTTTTATCAGCTCAGTACGTGATTTACAGTGGGCCTCTCTGTTCTTTTCAATGTAGATGTTGACTGCAAGGACCCCAATCATTTCAGCAATGATGAAAGAAAGTCCACCAAAATAAAATGACCAACCATATGAATAATGACTCTTCTTTTCGTCATCTCTCTTGGTTCCAGGATCACCGGCGTTGGCAGATATGTAAACAATTACACCAATAATGTTGCTTAATCCTGTTATAAAATGTAAAAAAAAATGGTCATAAAATGTAGTGTAATTGTAGTTCAAATTTTAGACGTACACTATTTAAAGTTGATGGCTTAGCTACCTGTGGTGTTGGCACGCCCCACAGAGGGGTTGGCTGGGCCTCTAACCGTCCAGCTGAGACTAATGGTAGCCTGATTGGTGAGAGCATATGTGGACTGGGGAGGTCTGGGGGGGGGGGGGGGGGGGGGGGGGGGGGGGGGGGGGGGGGGGGTCTGGATCTGCTTTGTCTGCTTAGTGGTCCATGTAACACACACTGCGGTCGCTTATTTGTCTGGTGAGTGAGGAGGTGTAATGGCTTTCCATCCTTTTCTTTCCCTTCTCTCTTGTATATAAATGGTCTAATTTGGGTCTATTGTGTCCTTTCCTTTCTTTTTTTCTCTAGTGGTTCATTGAGTCATATCAGTCTATAAGTTTCATCTGCTGCTCTTTATTGACCGGATAGTCTCTATTAGACAAATACATGTAGTCCCTCTGTGTAGGGGGATAGATAGGTATATGGTTGTATGTAAGGGGTGTTGATGGCCATCCACGATGATGAACTGGTCTGACCTCCTATTTTGATCATCTAGGCATATATTTCTCCTGATCTCAGGAGATGCCCCCACAGCCTGTTTGGGGCTGTTAAGGGAGGTATATGACTCATTAGTTACCATTTTGTAATGTATATATACTCGGTGTACATATGCATTGAAGAATATCTCTCTGAGGAAGCCCGATCCGGGCGAAACACGTTGGAGGACTGTTGATGCAACATATATAATTTTATATATTTTATAAATGATTTTGTAAAAACTTTGCTGTCATTTGGCTCCATTCTTTTGATTTTTTGGGGGGCTTCTCTCCCCTAATTTAGGGAATTAGATTTTGCACATATATTATATACGGGTAGGGCAACTATACCTATGTATATCTAGTTTAGGGCAGACCCCTAGATAAATATTTTGTGTATGCAATTTAAATATACTGTTTAAGACATGTATAGAACATGATGGCCATTATTATGTTATATTTAATTTGGTTGCTGGTAGGACTGATGGATTGTTGATGTCAATAATCAGCCAAAATCCCTGCGACCTGTAATACAATTCTTAATCTGATCCTAACACTAAACCTTACGTGGAACTATGGTACATTTTAACCTCTTCTTTTTCTGTGCTATAATTTGTACTTGATTGTCTGCTAGTATGTATATTCCTCTTCGTACAGCGTTGTGTAATATGTTAGGGCTTCCCTCACCTTGCATGTCCTCAAATGATCCCTACCTACTTAAAGCGGACCTACCACGTTGTAGGTCACTTTGCAGTATCGGCATCAGGCTGCCAA
>CM070038.1:69384788-69438925 GCA_036250615.1 Ptychadena robeensis
GACAGGACTCCGTGCAGTTCTTGTTATGGCGTAGCATTTATGTCTCTAAAATGGTTGGCCGTCCATAAGAAGAACCAAGCATTCCTACTCTTTAATATGCTTTTATGGTTCCCCATCTTCATTTTTGGCCCCGTGACGTTCTTTTTTTTTCATGATATAAATCTTAAAATATCAATGTGTTAGTCATCCCTTATTCTTTTTTTTTCTTTTTTAATGAAGAGCAATTGAAATCATACTGGAGGACACAAGGTCAACAATTGTGCACTGGATACCTTTTGTTAGATGCCGTACCAAATGATTCCACCTAATTGTGTCCCTTATATGATAATATCTAAAGCTTTTTACTTAGATAAGGCAGACACTGGTTTATGACTGCCGTATACAGCAACCCGGTCCACTGGGTGGCTTGCAGGATTCATTTGTCCTTTATTTTACTGCACTTATCTTAAACATTCTTTTTGTAGTATTAATTCTGGACTTTTTTGACTATTATTTTCTTTTTTGTTTTTTTTTTTGTTTGTTTTTGGGAGTTTTTTTTGTGCAGCACTATGTCTGGTAAGTGGGTTGTGGTGTGTAAACAGGAGGATATGTCTTATAAATCGATTGTAACACCCCCCCTCATACTATGACTATCTCCACTTGTGTCAAAAATCCCCACATTGATGGCCTCTCTGATATTATCTGTTTTTGTTAACAGGGTATTGAACCATCAGATCACCTCATGATGAATCCATTGAAAAGTGATAGGGACGAATCAGAGTGACCACATTCATTGTGGCTGGTGTTTCTCTGGCATTAGTAAGCGCTACCACAATTAAAGACGCCACCCTTTACACAGGTAAAATGCAACCTGCACCGCCCCCTATGGACATGAGGTCCTCGTTAAATTGTAGCCCTCTGATCAGACGGTACTTAAACTGATAGGACTACATGCAGCAACCAAGATATTCCCATAAGAGTTAGGAGATGGTCGAAAGAAAAATTCGCCATTGCGATTTTTAAATTTTTTTAAGTAGAAATTTCGACTTTTCGCCCGACGAGAAATTCGCATAGTCGAATTTTAAGGGGGTTCTTTCGAGTTTTCGCGAAAAAAGTTGAAAAAGTGAAAAAACTGATGATTTTGATTTGCATGGAGAACAGGCCGACAGATGGTTTGCCCTTAACCGAGAGGAGAGGTGGGGGAGCGGCGGACTTGAAAATTTTGTAAAAACGCACGAAAGGGAGTCTATGTTTTGCTGTGAATTGCAGATGTCCTCGGAGTCTGACGGTTTTCAAGCGGAGGCTTAAACAGCTTCTCTCCGGGTCATCCTGCTGGGTAGTGTGGGAAATATTAGACAGTGAGAGGGGAAAATTAGAATATTGGAGAAATTCGCATTGGCGCGAAAATTCGCAGGGTGATAGCTAAACACTTTGTCAGCTTATTGCAAAAGCCCCTGAAATGGGATCCTCACAAAATTGCTGGGGAGTTTGGAGTTGTAGGAGAGAAGGGTTGGGCGGGACATTGCGGGGATGTAAGAGAAAGAAGGGTTTGGGGGAGGAAACATTGATGCAACAATAAGTTGTGATTAACATGTCAAGTTTGTGTTATAAATGGGTTTTTTAAATCTCGGCTCTGATGGTAAAGAATAGGACTAAATGTACACGATTATTCTATTATAGCCAGACAGCAAATCCCAAAGTTTCCACCTATGTGAATTTTAGCTCTTTATGCGAATATTGGGGAGGTGTGTGAGGAGAAAGTGGTGGGAGGGGGGGGGGGGCAGCAAAGGGGGGGAAGGAAGGAAGAAGGTCGTGTCGAAGTAGACGGAGAAAAAAGAAAACAAGTCGAAAATTTCGCAGAGTCGATCGAAATTATTGGGAAACTCGAAATTTAAGTAGAATCGAATTTTATTAATTTCGACCATCTCTAATACAGAGTGCTTTCTAGAACTGTCACCCTCTTTGCCATAGAGAAGAAAAAAATACCAACTAGTCTTAGTACCTTTCAAAGTGTTTACTTCTAGTGGGAGAATGGATCTTGGGCATTTGCCCCTGAAACTTGAAATGCATCAATGCATCACCCTGTTTAATCTCTTAAGCCCCCCATACACCTTTAGATCACATACAGTAGAATACAGAAGACATAGTGATTGGAAAGTTAAGAAAGGTCCTCATATTACATGGTTTTGGTAGAACAAAATTGTACAGAAATTGTATGGTGAGATTGTAAGGTGTATGTGGGGCCTTTAGACTTTCTAAAACTCTTTGAACTTCCTATTTAAACTTTTTGAAATTTGAAAGCTGGCTCCAGTGGCTACTGACTTGCATTGTCTTCTCTGAGTATGTTTGTGCTTGTTCTGTTTGTGCTCGTCCCTGGACTGCTTGCACCTCTGTTCTCCGCACTATTTCAGCTACATGACTCTAACCTTGACTCTAGATTGTTACATTGGGCAAAATCAAAATATCTTTAAATATAATGAAATATGTAAAAAAAAGGCAGGGATGTAACTATTTGACCCTGTTACAAAATTCTGGTTTATGGCTAAAAGGACTACTTTTAGTGTGTATAGGGTAGTGTTCAGCTGTGAATGCAGAGAGATATCTGCACATTGTGTAACACACCGAGTGGGGGCCGACAGAGCTGCTAAGATCAGCTCTTGAAAGCAGCATAATGACGTCATCACGCTGCAGTCTCGAGCTGACTGCATCGGTGGGCACCCTTTGTGTGCCAGACAAATAAGAACAAGGACAGAGGCGCACAACCTAGTACAACAATTGGTAAAATAATGTGGAATAGGATAAGATAAAAACAAATTGAAACAAAAGACTCTCAATGTGAGTATCTTGTATCTTTTATCCTATTCCACATTATTTAACCATTTTTTGTACTAGGTTGTGCGCCTCTGTCCTTGTTCTTATTTGTCTGTTACAGGGGGCCACACTCCTCCATTTTGAAAGCTGCACACATACACACAACATATACACCCATCCCTCATACTGACTCCATTTTACTCTGTGATCCTTGCTCAGACCCCATACACCAACTGAGGGCCTTTCTGGCCACTGTTATCACTATAGCTGTGTAATCACTGCTGAAGGTTGTGCGCAACTACCCATTATCTTTCACCCTTTGTGTGCCGGCCGTTACCTTCAATAAAGACTTTAAATCTGTGGCAAGATGTTGATCTGAACTTTTTCCACTTGCATACAGCAGAGTTGCACACCAGCAATGTTGGCTAAGAACAATTATTGGTGCATGGGTACATGGCGCATAAACTAACAGTCACTGCTTCCTTTCAAATTTTGGGGATTCTTATTCTTCCGCTGTTCATTGTCATGAATAACCAGATATTAAGACATCTGAGGTTTTTCTTATCTCATGTCTGAATTTATTAAAGCTTCTGTAATTAATTTTTCTTTACACTCAGCAGATCTAGAGATAAGTTGGCACACTCCAGGCATGCCAAAAGAACAAACAGTGTACAGATAGTGCATGGTTAGTTAAAACAGTTGTATCAGAGAATTTGTGATAAAAGAGCTCTCATAAGAAGTACTTTTCCTTTTTTTCCTTTGCAATATTTATGTCACTTACAGAACTAAGGAAAATCATACATTGTATTTAACATTTATAGTAGATTTTAGACAGAGCACTGCAGAATGCATTAGGGTAGCTTTCAGCCTCAGAATTACTCCTTATAATTTTTTTATTTGCAATGAAAAATTATTATAAATGCATTTTTATGTAAAAAAAATATTTTAAAGCATATCTAAACCTAAAACCAAACAAATTATCTAATTAGACAGACTTGCTAAAACCACTGTACAGCATAAATGGATATACAGATATTAAAATTCAAGTGCCCTCGGCTTCAAAGGAAACTCAACAACAGGACCTAATTTAGTGGCTCACTATATAGTCAAAAAGAAAGTTTTATTGATTTATTTTCTGCAAAAAAGGAGTAATCAAAGCACTTGTGCTAAGAGCTTAATGTGTTTCCTACCCTTCAAAATGTTTAATGAAGAACATGCTGTACATCAGTGTTGTGTCAATTACAGTGTAGAGCACTGACTTAAATCAATACTATTCAGTTTTAACATACCAACATCACATTAAATACTATTTAAACAAGATATTGAGTAACACATTTTATAACATGTAAGCTTGAAACAATCAGAAGTTAGAAATCAGAAAGATATTTGTATTGGTTTACATATTAATATTGGTCATAGTGAATTATACTTGTAATTAAGAGGTTTGACTGACTTTGTGCATTAAGTTTGTGGTCATGGTACTCCTCCCCTTTATTTTTGACTACAAAACATACAACCCAACAAATTACTTTCATGGTTCCATGATATGCAAAATATGTTAAATATGTTTACAAATTGTTTATTGGTTAACACAAAGCCTGACACATGCTATACATTTCACTTGTATGGGGCTTCCTGTACACATGTAACTGTGGCATATCAGTTAACTGATAATATATTAGCTATCACTGTACATAAGCTAGTATGTAGGATAAGACCATTGTCTCCCTACTAGGCAATTTAAGGAGGAAGATGGGGCACATGAAGTGGAAGACCTCCCCTGGCTGTGTTGGTGTGCACTAGGAAGGTGGCAACAGCTGGAGTAGGGAGAGCTATACAGTGTGACTTAAGGGTGCCCTTTTGTTTGTGTATCAGTAGCAGTTGTATTTGCATTATAGTTTCTGCGACTCCCCTCCTGTGTTACCTTGTCTTTTAGTGGCATTTTTTTATGTTGTAAAAAAAGGAAAATTATTTTTTAGGGTTTTTAGATTCATATTTTTAGGGGTTTATTTCCCTTATTTTTTGTTACTGGGGCCTTTTTTTTCTGGGATCTCAGTTGTAGCTCAAGAATTGTGTAACTATACATTGTTTGCAGATCTCCACAGACTAAGGCTTAAGCAGTTAGCGTTTAGTTGTTTTAGTCCTCCAGATGGTCCTAACAATTTAGCACTCTTTTTATGAAGGGCCTTTGTACATGGAGGTAGTATTGGTGAGAAGATACTTGAATATGCATAAAAAGTTTTTTATTTTTTTATTTTGGGTATCCATAAATATTCCCATGGTCAGCTTTCACTGTATATATTATGTGCCATTTTTAACAGTAGTATGTCTAGTTTAACTCATAAAAAGGTAGCAAATAAAGAGTTAAATTTTCATTGTGGTGGGTTCAGTAGAGGTAAACACTAGGAACAAACACATCCCAATTATTAAGATTATTAAGATCCCAATTATTAATATCTATACAAAAAGTAACACAAACTCTCTAGTTTCCTGTTAAAGAAAGAAGGTTTAGAAACCAGAAAAGAAAAATAGCATCCTTTTTAAATCATGCTCAAATTACTACCCCATTTTCTGCAAACCAGTTGTTCAATGCCAGAGCTTTATGAACAAGAAGAAGCTCTGGTATTGGAGTCTAAGGTTAGTAGATTATAAAGAATTGTAACATACAATTGTATTGTATGTTACCAAATTGATCATACTGGCACACATGACACACCCTTAAAAATTACTGGGTACTTAAAGACGGTTCCACTTATTTCAGTCAGCATTATAAAATAGCAAGGGACCCAGGAGAGCCTTCAGACTGCCATACACCGGTTGAGACCCATAAGAGAGACAAGCCCAATATTGAAGGTACTGAAGATGCAGCACTGCTGCGTCATCCACCCCAGTTGATGCTTTGCATGGGGACCCGTGGCCCCATCCAAAGCAATGGACATCACCTGTGATTTACAGTCATGTTTAATAACCCTGTCTTCGAGTGGGATTGATCCCGCATTAGATATGCACCAGATAGATGGCTGTGAGCATGCATGGTGCTCAAAGCTGATATTATCAGCAGTTATGCTGCTTTTAGGATCTTTTTTACAATGGGCAAAGAACTCTATTCAACATATACCGGTAATATCCCAAAATGCCTTTAGGCTGTTACCAAGTTCTAAAAGGCAAACAAGCAAAGATGTAAGACAGCCTAAACATTTTTGTATGTGGTGCTGGTGTGTGCATTGATAGAGGCAGTATGCAGACTAAACAATAGCAATCAACCATTCACACATGTTTAAATGAATCAAAAATCTAAACAAAAAGGACTCACGTAGAAGATATTCGGCACTGTCATGATCATAATCTGTGTCTTCAGGGAAGTGATTAATGTTTACACATATTCCTCTTTTTTGTCCTGAATATAAAAACACATATTGTTAAGTTAGTTATAGCATTACATTCATTACAAGTTTTGTAAATAAATTCTCATAATCTTTGTTATGTTTAGCTGAATTCAAAACACCCTAACCATGAAAGACATATCTCCTGCTACCTTTACCAATACCAATATTAAAGTAGCAGGTTGTTAGTAGCAGATTGTAAAATGAGTCTTTCTATATGTTGGTCATTGTGTTCAGAGAATGGGTACTGCTAGTATATAGACACATGCTCCATTTTCAGCTCTGCTCACTCTGCTGGAACTAAGACCTGCCTTTTGTCTTGGTTGGGAAGGGTGAAACAAATACCAGCCTCCTGGGATGCTATGCTATTGCTAACATATTGAGGGGAAAGGTGAGTCTTATACAGCAAATATGGTAAGTATAAATTCCTTTGTAAAGTAAAAGTTTACCTTCCTAAGGCTTAACTCTTAAACAAATGTTTTTCAATCGTACTTCCCTCAGAAGGGACTTACCATTATGTTAACCTCCCTAGCGCACTGCCCATACCGTGCTGTTTTTAACAGCACGGTACGGGCAATCGCGGCAGTGTACACAGTACACTGCCTGCAATTCCCCCCCTCCCCCCGCCTCTCTCCACACAGCCGGCATCATTAATGATGTCAGCTGTGTGGGTTGGAAAGCCGGAGCTCCTCCATTAACATGGAGGGCTATGGCACCGCCCACCCCCCGCCCCCTTCCGCGTCACCGTGACGCGATCGGTGATGCCGCGCATGTTGGTTCTCTGTCGGATCCAATTCTGAGCCCCCGATCAATTGGACGCGATCACTCGGACAAGGTGGTATGCAGCGATCGGATCCTCTTAATTGGCTGATGGATTGCAGCTCCCATTCCTGCTGAGATCGCCGGAATTAATTGTGTGAGTGATCAATTGGCCATGGAATCCGACACGTGTATGGCTAGCTTAAGAAGCACTACAATTAGTAACAGATGAACATGTGGGTCAACTTACAATTCACATTTATATTTTCAAGTCTCTAAATAAGAAAAAAAGAGTAAAATACTAACCAATAGCTTTAACCAAGTTAAAATTAACATTTCAGTAAGGCTATGTTCCCACATAGGCGAGTAATTGCCTTGCACACGCAATTTTAATAGCGGGCCATCATGCTTGATTGCTCATGTGATCCCATTGGCCAGTGGTTGTCCTTAGGTAGGACCTCCTTCTGATATCCACCAGTCAGAAAGTGGTCTTCAGGTTAACATCAGATATTGCTCACCTCTGCACCACTAAAGGGCCGCACATAACAATTTCAATCTAAACTGACTTGTATAGGCATTTTATAATGAAGAAATGACAGCAGGCATAGCTGTTTTTAATTTTTAAATAAACTTGTTTTCAATTATACTTCAAGCATTAGAGAACACTGTAGTGTAGTAATCCAGGGCGAGGACCTGTCAGCGGGAGATTGGTGGACAGGTGAGTTTCTATGCATTAACAGTTAGGTTTCGGGGGCCACAAGTGGAGGACTGAGGGGGCCGTATGCGGCCCCCGGTACTCAGGTTGGGCACCTGGGATCTAGCAGGTAACATTTTGGAAGAGAGTTCTGTGTTAACTGGAACTAATTCTGAACTTGACACTTTGTAGCTTAACTTTTGTGAAGGGTTGAAGAGTGAATATTAAAGAAGGGCAGTAAAGAAAATGATAGAGAAATGCAAGCTTTACAATTTACTATGATGGAAAAAAGCTAAGAACATAGAAATCATAAAATACTGTTGGCTAGAAGTATATTTTTATGCAATTTTTAAAGCAGTTACAGACATGTTTTACAAGGCACTTTGGGCATAATGTGAGTTGAATGTGAAATCACAGCTTTACACTAGCTGTATAAAAATATTCATTGGTTTAGTAATATTACGTTCTGCTCATAATTTAAATTATGTAAAGTGTGTGCAGTATAGTCTGCAGCGCTCATTATTCAGTCCATTATCATAGCATGAATGATTGTATTGGAACACCACAGAGTTTTTGGGTGATTCTAGTGTTTGCTGTTACAATTTTGCTATTTGCAGATACAGTGTTGTGAAATATCTAGTCATTAAAGTAGCAAATCAAGATCTGTCAGCAAAAACTGTGAAATAAAAAAAGGGAAGCTTGAAAGATCAAATGTTTCATTTCCTATTTTTAAAGACCTACATAAGGTGCATTCTCTCAGGATTTAAGAGAAAGCAAAGAACTAGGTTTGTCTAGACATTCATTATGTAACAGGGTTTATTTGTGCAAGAAAAGTACGGTATATCTGTCGAAGAAAACTACAATTATTTCTCAAACGTCTTTTCAGAAAAGAATACAAACATGTTCTACTACTGCACAGGTCCTAAATTTTGGTAAACATCCAACCAAAGCCTATCTTTAATCAGCTAATATTTTGCATTGCTCGTCTGATTTACATGCTAATGTTTTTAAGTGAAAAAGAAAGAAAAATATAAAAAAGGCTAACAAATTCTGTTATCTTTATCTACTAGGGTCAGATAGAGTAAAACCTAAAAGGAAAAGGCTAGCTAAAGGGGTGACACACTCAAATACCCATTGAAATTAAATTAAAAACTTGCACAAAGTCAATGCCATCCTTATGCCCTTTATTGATAGAAAACGTTTACAAATGAGGACTTTTTGCTTTTCATCAGATACAAACATGAACCTTTTGGAATAAACACAGCATAATAGTAAAACACATGTGCAATCAAATGTCAATTGGCTCATCTGTGGCAATAATTTCTTTAATTAAATTGTAGTTTTAACCACCCCTTGACTAATGACTGTAAATGTAGGAAATGGGGTGGCTCTCTCTGACCTGCTTTAGCTTCACAACTTCCTAAAGAAAACTATTGTCACACGCAGCCAGAGTGCACCTCGGTGCACGTGTGCCCAACTGGTGGGTGGTGTAAAGTTCCAGCGTCAACCAAAAGTGACGTAGGAAAAGTGGGCGGACCGAAGGAAAGAAAACCGAAGGGGGAAAGTGACAATGGCACTTTGTGGATTCGGACGTCCCCGCCTGTCCAAATTGTATAACTTTATAGGAGGGTTTCAGGGGCGGGTTTGGGGGATTTTGGCTTGTTTTTCTTGTTTCCTTTTTACTTGTTTTGTTTACATTTGTCACAGCGTTGGCAGGTCCCTGGCAGTGACCAAGAAGAAATATTCAAGTAAAATGGGGTAACGTGCTAGTGGAGGAGGCAGTCACCTGAAGCTCTATATTACGCTCTGGTACAGGGTCAGTGACCCAAGGTGGCAAGGTCAAACATGGTGAAAGTAGATGCAGTATCCATTAAGCCGGTGGAGGTGTGGCTGGAGGCAGATATGGGAGGTTTGGTGATGTTTTGATGTGTTTTTGTCGAGGTTCATTAAAATCTTTTGGGGGGCAAAATTGTTTTGCACTTTTGTTAAAGCTGTGGCCTTTAAATATATTTTCCACTTTTTCAATATCTTTGTCATGTCTTTAATGATCTGGTTTAGTTTATTTTTATTTATCTGGTTTGAGATTTTAAGGGGGTAGTCAGGGTCAACACTTAATAAAAATCAGAAAATTTTCAAAAAGCTATTTTGTTTCAGCATTCAGTCGCATAGGCTTATATTTAGAAACAAGTGAATGAGCTAGAGAAGTGGTTCCCTCCCAGCATTACATCTACTTATCTGCTCTGTGCAGATTGGTATAACAACTTTTTCATTCTGAAATGGGCCCAGGAAACAGATTCATTTGACATAATACTCATTACACAATTTTTTGTTATATTAATTATGTGATACAGAGGAGGATGGTCAACTCTCTCTGCATTAAATTGTGCCACTGCTGGTTATATATAGGGTTTAGTGAGCACTGCTTCTATTGTATGCATATGACATTGTCTGTTTAACTATATGTAGTTCAAAACATCTCAGAACATAACATATAAGATATCCTATTGAGATATTTTTAACTGAACCAAGAGCACCAATCAAACAAAAAGCTCAGTTTGTAGAGTACCGAGAATTCTGTCAGCAGGAGATAGAAGGCTTTGAGGTTCTAAATTTAGCCAATACAAGAATGCTACAGGCACTTTCTTATATTCTAAATGATATTGCTTTAGTGTATGCATATTTGTTGATTGTGTTGACGCTACACATTAGATCAATACATACAAAGAGAAATAATAATTTAAAAAAATATTATATTAAAACAGTTATTTTATGTGTAAATTAACTCAATACAAACAGTTAAAAATACAAAGATAGTTAATAATGCATGGATTTACCTTCCAAACAACAAATCCTCCATAGACCAGAATGGGTTAGCCCTCCGGGGTCTTTCTTATCTTTCAGTGGTGTTTCCTCACTTGATATGTTAGTGGTATTGCAGATGAAAGCCCTGGCATACAGCCAGTAATCTGTTCCTATTGCGATTGTCATGAGGCCAAATGCAGCAAATGCTCCCACCGTGGTCATAAGAATCTGAACCCCTTTCTCACACCACACCATTCTGCCTTCATTCCACCTCTTCCACGACTCCAGGGTGACAGGTTGAGGGGGCCTTACTCAAAAAGAAAATTAAGATTGTGCAGAAGAAGGCCGGAGTCTTCTTCTTTGGTCTACCTTGGCTATTTGGTTCCTAGAACCCTCTATCCCCTTTCTTCCTTCTCCAAGGCTTTTTTGCTGTCAGCAGTGGCTCAGATGTTTCTGCCAGAGGACAATGGAAGCCACTGAAATGCTCAGGACTATGTTACCAACAATCTTCAAGTTGTCTTCCATTGACTGTCTACTCTTAGTCCCGTATGCGTCAGTGCTAACTGATAAAGTGCTCCTTTTGCATCACAAGAACCTGTACAAGACAAAAAACATACTAACTTTGTTAGTTAGGTTACAAATAGAATAATACATGTGCTGAAAATAGACAAACCTTAATAAAGGTGATACACATGGTTTAGTAGTAGGCCAAAGAAAACCACAGTGAGGCAGCTGTCAATTTATTTACCCACAGGGGAACAACTACTTCTTGACCATGCCAGTAGAAATTAGATTAATTCTCTAAATCAATCACTTCACTGATTTATCTCACTAATTACATCTCATAGTACGAAAAGCAGCAGCTGCAGATGTATTTGTACTTTAATGTATGAATATATAGAACTAGTATATATGACCACATTCTCAACAAGGAACTCCCTATACGCTAATGAGTCACATATATTGCTTTTTTACATTATGCTTTCTCAAGTCAATGGACTAAGACAATCAATTGCTTGTTTATGGCTGACCACTCATTGACACAATGCATACATCCACACTGACATTTTTGCATGCCTCCTCACTAGTGATGGCGCGAACTGTTCGCCGGAGAACTATCCGCGGCGAACATCGCATGTTCGCCCAGTTCGCGAACATATGGCGAGTTCGATCCGCCCCCTATCTTTACATGTGCAGAAACTTGACCGCCCTGTGAGTCACAGTCACAGACATAATCCAGGCCAATGAGCACCCCCACCTCACAGACCCTCACACCCCTATAACATATCAAGTACAGGACGCCATTTACACATTCTGCTGAAGAAGGAAGAGGTTTGGAAAGAGAGATGTTGCTGCTGCTATAGACCATTAGCTAGTTTCTGTGTGATCTACAGTTCTCACTGAATATCCCATCCATCCATCCATGGGGGAATATCCATCTCCCCCAGTGTCCTCCACACTGACCATCACCACCAGTGTCCTCCACACTGTTCATCTCCACCAGTTCCTCCCACAACTGTCCCATCTCCACCAGGTCCTCCACACTGTCCATCTCCACCAGTGCCTCCACACTGTCCATCTCCCCCTGTGTACTCCACACTGACCATCACCACCAGTGTACTCCCACACTGTCCATCTCCACCAGTGTCCTCCATACTGGCCATCTCCCCCGTGTCCTCCACACTGACCATCACCACCAGTGTCCGCCATACTGACAATCTCCCCCAGGTCCTCCACAATGTCCATCCCACCAGGTCCCTTCCCACTGTCCATTTCCCCCTGTTTCCTCCACACTGACATCACCACCAGTGTACTCCACACTGTCCATCCTCCACCAATGTCCTCCATACTGACCATCTCCCCCTGTCCTCCACACTGACCATCACCACCAGTGTCCGCCATACTGACAATCTCCCCAGTGTCCTCCACACTGTCCATCTCCACATCTCCAACCAGTGTCCAATTTTGTGATATCCAATTGACTACCTCATATGTTTTGCCTAGACAATTATGATGACACCAAAAAAATGGCAGATTGAGTGTCAAATGTGAATCTGAGACAAGGACCAGGTGTTCAACAATATACAAATATTAATTCTAAATAAACAAAAAATAATTCTTAATTATATCCCCAAACTGCAGACCTGCAGCTATTTATCAAGGTGCAACAAAAATGAATATGAATCTTGTGGCAGTCTAAAAATGTAATACAAAAATTGATTTGGATCTTTTGCATCAATTAAAACAGGAAAAAGCGGTGGATATAAAACTGAATATTTTTTGCAGTTGCAGTGAAATCATTGAAAATGCTTTACAAAAAGATTTTTTTGAATGAAGTGGTTCTCTCATACAGACATGCCTTCTATATTTTACAAACTGCGGGCAGTGCGGTTTCCATCAAAACCTTGACAAATTTACCATTTCATAAAATATTTATGGGCCTACAACTTGAAATATTTTAAGCTATAACAGAGCTGAACCTAATAATTTGACTTCACATGAAGCCTTTGCCTCATTTTATAGTTTCCGATATATTACATAAAATATTGTTACAAAGGAAGATCTTTGCTGTAAGGAATGCATGGGTGAGAAATATACACCTGAGAATATATTTGGCTGCTATAACACAAGTGGAAACCAAGTATATTAAAACAGGAGTAGCAAATAGATCAAATGATGGACACTGGTCCTGTCCCATATTGCATCTAAACTGCTGTTTTACAGCACAGTCTAATTAGCAAGGTACATTGGATTTTTAATAAAGGGAAAGCAGCGTAACCTATCTTTTCATTATTTTAAACTTGTTTCTTAGGACACGTTGAATAGCTACATGAGTTTAAGCAGAACAGTTGTTAATCAGTGTGCTGTACTTGTATGGGAGATAGCTCACAACAGGTTATTCTCCTGCCAAAATGTTGGTGCTGCACAATTTAAAATGTATGCCATCAACTTTTTTCTAGTTTAGTTAGTTGGATAGAGTTGGGAAGGATAAGTAGTCGTTGGTTTTACTATTATCTCTTTTCATTGTCAGGAAGATTAAAGCCGGCCATAGATGTCCCGATCTATGGCCGGCTTTTAGCAGACTCCTCACAGCATAGTGACGTCACCACGCTGTGAGTAGTCGGCTACAGAACGGACAGGAATCCCATGTGTTCCACTAAAGGCCCCCATACACGTGTCGGATTCACACCGGATTCCGGCTACGATCGATTCCGGGGAGCGTGCACGCCAACACGATCGTTGCCGGACTCGCATTGCAGCCCCCCAACTGGGTCCGATCGATCACAGGTTGGTCTTTCTCATGGTGATTCTGTCCGGATCAGGGGGATGTTGGCCAGTTGTGAGCGGTGGACAATCGGATCACGGATCCGTTCCGGAATCCGTTGGACAATGTCGGTTTGGGGTATTGCTCGCGATGCGTATACTTCTTAATTGGTCCCGCTTGATCACACCTGCCGTGTTCCCCCCCATCTCTCCCCCGCCACTTGGCAGAATCGCCGCGTCTCGTCGGTGATGAATCGATCGGAATGGAATCCGACCACGTGTATGGTAGCTTAACACACGCGATTCAGTAGATGCAGCCAATTCAATCGGAGGGGGAGGGAGACTTTCCCCTCCGAGTAACAGACTGCAGCACAGGATCGGAGGATTGGGCAGAAGAAAAAGAAACAAGCAGGACGAGTGTGCAATCCGACCTGCCGACTCTTTTGGTCGGATCCTCAAGGTGGGCTCCCTTATAGTTGTGGCCGACCGACCTTTATGTGCTTGGCGGGAGAGCGCACGGTGTTCGGTCTGACACAACTATGGCCGGGAATTGGCCTGCCTATGGGGGGCTTTACCCTCACAAAACTTTTACCAGACACCAAACTGATCTCCAACAACAATTGTACCGTAATCTTAACTTTGAGCACCCATCTGGGTAGAGTGCAGCCAAAATTTATTTTTTTACAACATAAGTGAGCTTAGTGGACACAGTACCAGTACCTGTAATGATATTAACGATTATTTAGAGATATTAAGATATAGATCTGAAGAGGCAAATAGGGACCTGTGCATTACACTGAAGCTAACACAGGTAAATAACAGCAGTACTAAAGGTCATAATACACCTAACAATCTACCTGTACTATATCTGTACAATCAACCTTAGTTTTACCAAATTGTACAGATAGGGTGAAAGCTGTGTGGTGAGCTTTAGTTGCAAAACAAGAGATAAGGAAAAAAGCAAGAAGTCTGTGTGAAAAATGTTATTTAAAGCCGGCCATAGACGTCCCGATCTATGGCCGACTTCTAGCAGACTCATCACAGCGTGGTGACGTCACCATGCTGTGAGCAGTCTGCTACAGAGAGGACAGGAATCCCGTGTGTTTCACTAACACACGCGATTCCTGTCAGACTGTAGCCAATTAACTCGGAGGGGGAGGAGACTTCCCCTCCGAGTTAACAGCCTGCAGCACAGTCGGGCAGAAAAAGAACCAGCAGGACGGATCCGTGTGCAATCCGACCTGCCGGCTTTTTTTCTACAAAACTCAAGATGGGCTCCCTTATAGTTGCGGCCGACCAACCTTTATGTGCTCGGCGGGAGCGAGCACGCCGGTTGGTCGGCTGCAACTATGGCCGGGAATCGGCCTGTCTATGGGGGGCTTAACACACTAAAGTTTTCATAAACGCTAAATAGACCATCAGCAGCCCATGAGTATTGACCTGTGTCATGGACAGCATGACCTCTAAGTACATTTTTAGTCACAGATCAAAACAAACTATAATCGTTTCATTACAAAATTAGAAGTTACATTCCATGATGATCTATCATCCATAAACAACAAGAGAAGAAAAAAACAGAATTCTCCATAATTGAAAAGCTGATTTAACAATCAATGATTTGCTTATAGCAGAACACTAAAGCCAACCATAGACGTCTCGATCCATGGCTGGCTTGTAGCAGACTCATCACAAACACCACACTCTGTAAGGAGTCAGCTAAAGAACTGGCCGTAATCCTGTGTGCTCCACTAACACACAGCAGATTGTAGCCAATTAATTTGCCTGCTTTTTGATTAGAAAACTCAAGAAAAGGTGGGCACCCCTGTAGTTGCGGACGGCTGACCACCATTCTTTCGGCGTGAGCGCGCACACCAGTCGATTGCCCGCAACTATGGCTTGGAATTGGCACATCTATGGCCAGCTAAAGCTTACCATGTACTTTACTCCCTTGCCACCCATAAAAATCCTTCCTTTGCTCCTCCATTCAGATCAGCTTTTGGGAAAAAGTAAGGCCCATTTAAGTTACAAAGTATTTAAGAATATGAAAGTGCTAGTGGTTGATGACTAAGCAAGTGCTGTGTCACATGCCATTTGGAGTGTATCAAAAGTATGTCTACACCTAAAATAAAAGCATAGATATTTCAGGTCTTGGCTGGCTAAATGTCGTGGAACAAAAAAGCTACATATAAACTACTCTTTTTTTTATAGGAAAAGTGCAGATTTGCTTTAAGATCCTAAATACTGTGGAAGACAAAGGAATCATGGTGAATACAGGCCCTATCTTGGTTCTAAGAGGGCTGTTTTTAAATACTATAAAAAATTCCATTAATGGGAACCCCACTTTGCTCTTTCTACATGAGGTACTGATTCCACAGTTACAGGTCCTGAATGCGACCAACCATAGTTAGGACAGTATTGAGATTCTCACAGTCCTTCATCACAAAAAAGGGGAACACTGGCAACTTTGATGTAAGTGATACTCTTCTAATTAAATTAATATACTAAACTAAATAAAACTTTTAATTAACAACATTTTTATTTTGTCAAGAATATGTTCTAAGGATTGTTTCCACAGTGTGCAGATTCTCCTCTCGATGTTGAGCTCTCACAAGCCAACATTGCCTTCTGTGAACATTTGTCTCCAGGTAAGTGAATCCTGAAAGTTCTGACTAGATCAGGAAGCCAAAATTAGTTATTATATATTTTACATTTTGTTTTTTCTTTATGATCATACTGAGAAAAGCCCAGTATACCTAAACACCTTACATGTCATGTCAAAATGCAGTTTTACTGATTCAAAGAGACATATAAACAAATAAAAGTTTAAATTACTCGCATCAAGTAAAATGCTCATTTAGCAATGAAATAGTCATTGGGAAATTGCTTGATCCCCTTCATTCCATCCTCCAACCTCAAAGGCAAATAAGAACAGAAAATGTCTTTGAAAGTCATCTTGACCAGACCAATTTCACGCACTGTGTGCTGTCTTGTTTAAAGATTAAAACGGCTAAATATTGGCACTGGTTCCAGCAGATACTTGAATGTAATCAATGCATGAATGATGAGAGCACAGTCCTAAATAAGATCATTTAACTCCCTGCGGTGTTACATTATGCAGATTTTGATTTAACATTAAGACTTTAAAAGGAAATGCTGGACTCTAGTTAGTTTTGAATGCATATTTTCTACATTGAAAAGGATGTGTTATATGTTATATATGTTGTATGTGTATTTTTTTCTCACATTTTTACAATGTTATTGGTGTTAAAATTCTAGCACCTTTCCAGGCATTATTTATCACACTTTCCATCATATTAACTGCTATTATCTATCCATAAAGTCTGCATGTGTCAGAAAAAGAAAAAGTATAAAGCTGGGAACAGACGTTCCAGTTATCCGTCTGGACAGTAAATTTTAACCCGATCCCATTCGTCCCCAGCTGAAGTAATGAGCTGCACATAAAGAGTGCCGTCCGATTCTCGACACTAGCGGGCGGGTGTGATGACGCCATCACGCCCGCTCCTAGTGCAGAGGATCGGATAAGGAATAGACGGTAAATTGTACTGTCTATTCCCAGGTCACCCAAAAACGTCAATATTCAAAAATATATCTAAGCACGACTAACTTTCCCAAAAGGCTAAAGGTGCCTAGAGGAGTAGTCCTAAATAGCCTGTTCCTTATTTTAAGGATGATTTAAATTGGAGTGCAGTTGGACATTTATAGGTCATTGAAACACTTTTATATCTAAAAACGAAATTGCTGTTAAACATTGAATTTCATGTAATCACAAAGAGTTTTGAAATGATAGGTATTTCTTCACCCTAGTCCAAATCTAGCCATGCAATATCTTTGTCTTCTTAAATAAAAAAAAGCAATCTTAAGGCCCCCATACATCTTTCAATCTTACCATACAATCAACTTTTGTTCTACCAAAACCATGTAATATGAGGACCTTTCTTAACCTTCCAATCACCATGAATCCTATCAGGGAGGACCCGGCACTACGTTTTTTGGTAGATCTAAAGGAAATTGTATGGAGTGATCTAAAGGTGTGTGTGTGGGGCGGGGGGGGGGGCTTTACATGTAAGAATACCTCAAGCAATATACCTATAATTATTTTTAAGGCTGTCATGTATTGAATCTCTCTATACAGAAGACAAAAAGGGAAAAGAGAAAACTGGAGTCACAGTGTAAATCGATACATACAGTAAGTAAATTCTTGCCATTTGACAATCCAACAAAAACATACCTTGAAGGGCTATAAACATATAAAAGAGGATAGGCTATAATTGTTCAGATATGTCCACTGCGAATAATACAATCAAAGACACAAAAAGGTATACTATGAAATATTTTACAGCATGTATAAAAAACACTCTGGATACATTTGAAGATATTTGGCAATATTGGAATACCTCCTTAACTCCCCTGATGTGATATATTCAGTGTTCTTGTGGGTTTTTTTTCCCCTTGATGCATTGAGCTTATGTCTTTGTATATTTATGTATATAGTATATGTTTGGTGTATACTTTTTTTTTTTAAATTTCAGACAAATTTATATTCAAAATAAAGGCAAAATGTACTCAAGAAAAAGTAACTTCTAACATTCTAAAGCTGGGCATAGACAGGTCGATTTCCCGCCGACTGCCGAGCCGACATAGCGTGCGTGATGACGTCATCACGCACGGCCGATAGTGCCGAGAATCGGCCAGGCACCCTTTGTGTACCGGCCATTAATTCAATCCGATTTAAATTATCCATCATGTCGGTTCACTGTGCAAACTGATACAAACAAGAATTGTCCCCAATGTTTTAAATAGACTGCTCATTCTGAAAAAGTGGACCTGTTCCATGAAATGCTTAGCTTGTCAGTTCTCTTTCTCACACACAGCATTGCACACAACTTCTGTGATACATTGGACTTCAAAAGAGTAAAATGTTCAAATCTAAAATTGTTTCTAAAGACAGGTACAAAGCTCTACCCTACATGTATTACTAAAATTTGAAGAGATGTTTAAAAGAAAAGAAAGTCAACCAAAGGTTCTACTGGACAGCTGCAATGTTCAAAAGTGCATGCAATCATTTGCCTTATCCACATCTAGCCAATAAATGGATGTTTTCTGGTTACAGAATTTCTCTTCCACTGAGTGCCCAATTTATGACTGATAATCTACCATTGTTTTATTCATATTGTTTGCTTAGTAATTTACATATGCAGAAAATCACTATTGTTCTACAATTTTCTGTGCAATTACAACCAAACCTTTATCCATTATCCCTGCCTTCTGGTCAGGACTCAGCATGGGAAAGGGCAGAAGCTAGGAATGTGCAGACCTGTACTTTGTAAATAATTCAGTTTATGGATTGTAATGTAAATATTCTAAATGGAAAATACATGTGGCCCTGCTCTTAAATTATTAAATTTAGATAAATTATGTTTATATGTTTCCACGGTTTTAGGCCTCCCCCTACGGGCACATTCATGGACATCTATCTAGCGTAAATATATTGCGGCCACCCCTGTCTTCAAGTGGGATCAAGCACAGGGTTATAGGACATGACTGTAAATAACGTCGATGACCATTGCATTGAATGGGAAGCCAATGGTTTGCATGGGTCTGTGGGTCCCCATGCAAAGCATTGGCTGAGCCTGATGACGCAGCAGTGCTGCGCCTAGAGTTTCTTCAATATCGTGCTTAGTGCGATGATGTCATCATGCTGAGCTCGAAGGCTGATCCATCTCATGGGCATCAACCCATGTATGGCCCCTGTCCATAATGCCAACTCTTCAATAAAGATATAGTTTGGTGGTTTTGACGTGTATAAACAAAAATGGCCTACAGAGCCTCAATTTTAACCATACTGAACAGTTTTGGGTTGAATAGAAACAGCATGTCAGCCAGCACTAAATATCCATAACTGACCTGACAAATGTTCTTTTGGTTGAATTCTTGCAATTTTCGACATACACAATACAACAATCTTGGGGAAAGACTTCCCAGTGGAGTAGAGTCTGTTAGATATAAAAAGGGCGGCAAAAACATATCAATGGTAACGGTTTAAAAATGGATAATCAATAAATTCACAAAGGTGTCCACAAGCATTTGTTCATACTGGGCATGTTGCGTAATCCACAAAATTTTGCTGTTCAATGTTACTTTTTCATGTGTCAGTGTGTTAAAGTTGCTAATTCATGCACAGACTTTATTAAACCAGTGTAATACCTAGATGAATACTCTTTAATGCTATTGATGTTGAACGTGAATATCATAATCACATAATCACAAATTAATATTTGTTTAATATCAGCACTTGGAGAATTTGCCAAGATCTCGACTATAGTGCAATCTCTTCGGAATTGCCAATATTCCATTTTTTTTTTTACATAAGTACATGACTACCGTGCATTGCGTTTGTAATATGCTCATGTACAAGTAATGATTTGTGCAATTAGGGTAACAACACAAGGCAACACAAAATTTGTGTCATAAACCATGTAATTTGGGTCTTATAGCATTTTTCACACTGGTTTCAATTCTCTAGCATGTTAAGTTTTTTACATCTAGCAATTATATATTTTAATCAATTTACTTTAAGCCTTGCTGTGTGAGTTTGTGCTCAGCGCTGACAATGGCCAGTATTGCCCTATGGGTATTGTAAGGCTTGGCTAGAGGGCATTGAGCTGTTAGAGCTGGCTAGAAGGTATTGCGTGGTTAGACCCGGCTAGAAGGTATTGTGCAATGTCAGCCTGGTTAAAATATTATGTATCATGCGCAATGTCACTGGTGTTTTGCGAAATTGTCCGAGGGTATAAATAGCTGGGAATAGGCTAGTCCAGCCATGGGCAAAGTAAGGCTCGGGGGCCAAACCCGGCCCTTTAGTCTTTTAATTTGGCACTTTGTCACCTTGGTGTAAAGACGCTGTAGCTTCCCTCCTTCCCTGGAATAAATAGAGATAATGCCTAGAGGATGATTGTTCGGGTCTCCTAATGGCCATAGTTTGCCTGCAATAGTGAGTGTTTATTCATATTTTATATATATTTCCATCTTTTAAATTTCCTGTCTGGGCTGTGAGAACTAAGGACACCTAAGCTGGGCGGCAATGGCAAGTTTTTGCTTCGCCCTTCTGTCAAATTTAACAAACCATTATGGCCCACGTGTTAAAAAGTTTGCCCACCCCTGGACTTCAGTGTACTACCGACAGCTGTAAATACAGCCTTTTGAAGACAAACTGTGTTTAATTCAATTAGCTTTCCTCTATTTTCAGGTGAAATCATGCCTAGGCACTGCAGGATTGAACCTGATAGTTTCTAGTTTCTATTGTGTGGATCATTTACATTGTCAACACATTGTTGACCAATTACTGCAGATTTTAAAAAGATGTGCATGTTGTACTTTGGCTGTCCTAAAGATGACCAGGATAAACCCTGGGCTCCACTTATCATGTGCACCAGCTGTTCCAGTGGCCTAGGCAACTGGTTGAATTGACGAAGGACATCAATGTCTTTTGCCATCCCAATGGTGTGGAGGGATCTGCAAGACCATATTAATGACTGCTACTTTTGTTGCATTGATAGAACTGGATTCTAAGCTAAAAGGAAGCACAAAATTGTATATCCTAGCCTAGATTCAACAACTAGGCCTGTTCTCCATGATTCCTTGCCCATTCCATTATCACCAGATGATGGTCTTGCTTTGGTAGAAAGTGATTCGAAATTTGTAAAATTCGATTTGACGGTATTCTATTGCCTTCCATTGGGAGCGCATAGTCTCAATGATTCACAATGCAGCTTTCCAGCTTCTCTCCTTTATTCAGTGATCTTAAGCCCCCATACACATTACAATCTTTCCATTCAATTTCTGTACAATCAAATTTTGTTCTACCAAAACCATGTGATATGAGGACCTTTCTAAACCTTCCAATCACTATGTATTCTATCAGGGAGGCCACTATACTACACAATTGTTGGTAGATCTTATGGAGATTGTATGGAGCGATCTTAAGGTGTATGGGGGGCTTTAGCCAGTACGAGCACTGTCAATATCCATTTGCAATGCATACAAATGTGTATGCCGGTAAACAATGTTGAAGCATAATATGACGAATATCCACCATTGCCAACATCTGAGCACACACTTGTGAATTATTGTGAATTCTCGCATCTCTGGAGAGACCAAAAAAATTGCTGTCCTCCAACGTTTACCATCCAACCTGACGGAACTGGAGAGGGTCTGCAAGGAGGAATGGCTGAGGAACCCCAAATCCAGGTGTGAAAAACGTGTTACTTCTTTCCCAAAAAGACGCATGGCTGTATAAGATCAAAAGGTGCTTCTACTAAATACTAAGCAAAGGGTCTGAATACTTAGGATCATGTGATAGTTCAGTTTTTCTTTTTTAATAAATATGCAAAAATGTCTAAAATTCTGTGTTTTTCTGTCAGTATGGGGCGCTGTGTATACATTCATGAGGAAAAAAAAAGAACTTAAAAGATTCTAGCAAATGGCTGTAATATAACAAAGAGTGAAAAATTTAGGGTCTAAATACTTTCCGTACCCACTGTATAGTCTTGAAAACATAAACCAGAGTAATGAGCTGAACCTAGAAAAATAAATTATAAAATGAAGATGAAAGGCATAAAAGAGAATAGTCTTCCAATGTCATTCACAAAATTACTCATGACTCAGGTACAGGATAAGGCAGTATACAGCATTTATTTCGATTGGGCTGGAAAGCCCATCCTCTATTATTGAATGTTTTCAGAGGAATACCCTCAATGGGGACTTTAAATTGGCATACACAGCCCAGGATGTAGTAAGAGGACCAGCAATTCTATGAAATTAGAAAAAAATATACATAACATTGAAAAGAATATTGTCATCTTTATTCAAAAACACATGCATATGTTTAAAACACCACAGCAATCAAGAATTGCTGATGCTGCACGACATATGTGTGACATTGTCAATTGTTGTCAACATGTTTCCCCCTTTTTCCTGGAATTTTTGGTCCTCTCACTACATCTAGGGCTGTGTTTGCCAATTTAAAGTCCCCATTGAGGGTATTCCTCCCTAAAACATTGACAAAAAAAGTAACACAAATTGAAAAAAGTGAACTCCTGGTTGCAGAGAATGTTGCCCCCCCCCCTTAATTTTTAGGGTTTAAAGTGTATGTCAAGCCACTTCAAAGCTGGACTTTCATGTTACACAGTTGGAGAGGCTACATACATTTTTTACTCTGTTTTTATGGCACAGTGTACACTGTAATTAGGAATTCACTGATTGGATAATTCTGATTAAGCCTACACAGGAAGCTCAAATGAGACATGGTCAAATAATCTTGAACATCAAATCAGGGAAGATCTCTTCGACCAGCTGATCAAATTGATCATGTGCTTCTTAATGTGTTCTCTTGCCAGGAACATTTCTTAGGTGAACCTTCCTCCCCTACATGCCATTATTTTGCTCAATTACATAGAAAACTTCAACTTACTAGTGTTGAGAGAGAATATATTCTAATATATTCAACGAATATCCGACATTCGAGAATTCGCAATATTTTGCCAATGTGCGTCGGATATTCCAATGGCGGATTTTCATCATATTATGCTTCAACATTGTTTATCGCAATGCATCATACAGATTTGTGTGCATTGCGAATGGATACGTGCAATACGCTCAGTGCTCATACTGGCTAAGATCACAGAATGAAGAAGAGAAGCTGTAAAGCTGGTTTGTGAATCTTTGGGAATTAAGGCAATAGAATACATTTGCATAAAATTTTATGAATTTCGGATGTTGCTTAATATATTCGCGAAATTACACGAACTCGAATATATCATATGCTGCTCAACTTACTTACTAATGACATCACCAACGTATGCAAAAAAATTGTATTTAATCATTTAATTAGCATGTTAATAGGAGAGGGAAGCCCGAACCAGGGAAGGCGATATACATGCAGATTAAACTTTAGCATTAATATTCAGTACAGAGTATTGCCTGCCATACACATGCCGATAAGTGGCCGATTTTTCACCTGACCGGCGGGCGTGCGCGCTATCGGTCTATCGGCATGTGCCCACATGGGGCGACGTGTCCGATAATCTCTGGCCGATGGAACCGATGGAATTAGCTTCAATGAAGACCGGCGTCTTCATTGAAGCTAATGGCCGGCACACAAAGGGTGCCGGCCGACTGAAGGGGTCCTATAATGCACCAGGCTGCAAACGTGATGACGTCATCACGTTTGCATTCCGGTGCATATCGGAGTAGGTTTGTCTGCACCCCTTGGGGTGTGTATGGCAGCCTTATAGCAAGAAGATCACAAAAAAAAAACAAGAAGCCTTTATCTATCAAAGGCAAAGATGGATAAAAAAACGAGAGAAGTCTATTTTGTTCCAGCTGAAACAGGTCATGTTACTAGTTCTTCTAATGTTCGTGTTGCTCTGATTCTATTCAGGATCACTGCAACAATTGTCCGCCATAAAAACCAAAATCAATATGGTTACTTTGTTCTGCTTCAGGAGTAAAAATAGAGAAATAAAGACATCAATATTGTATCCATCATTGTTATTCGTCTGTTGACGATAGTTATTAAACTCTCAGCTCCAGGTTTTTTAAAGTTGTTTGAAATGTATGAATGTATTGAAAAAAGGCTAAAATGGCATAGCAGGTATTGCAAGGATCAGTACCTTCATTTTATTAAAAATCCATTTTCTGCTAGAAATATGACTGCAATTCTTAATAGAACCCAAAATTGGAGTCTGACCACATTTACCCAATAATATTTTCTGATGCAATTGCATTTAAATAGCTGCTGAAAAACAACAATAGCTATTTGTTACAGAAGTAATAGCTGTATTTCTGTTTCATTCCAGAAACGCTATTTTGATTCCATTTAATGACAATGCTCATCTAAAATAAGTTGAATCAATCAAGGAACCCTTAAGGCATACAAATAAAGCATGTGCAATGCTAAGCTTGTGAAAATGCTACCTGCCAGGCTGTTTGCAATGCATTTCCATAAATTACATTTCAATATAGTTTGTGCTTATATACCTATAATGTGCAATTTACTGGATCCAACATGTGAATCCAAGAATAAATTGAGCCTGTTCCCGGAATATGCACAAACATACTTAGGTAAGATGACACAAATTTATGGAGGGGTAACATTCTGTGACATGTAGAGTGTCACCCAGCAAATATACCTGTATATGGATACTATTACAGTAAAGAAGTACAATAGTACTTCAAACCCTTTATTATCCATTGCCAAAGATTTGTTGTCAAAAGGTCCCTCTCCTGTGCAGTGGTTCCCAAATGAGGTATTCCGGGGGAAGGGGGGCGCAGGGGAGGACAAGCATGGATGAACTAGTAAGTGCAGACAGAGTAAGTTGAGTGCATGTAATGTGTGTGCCTCTGGGAGTGTGTGTCTCTGTATGATTGATGTCTCTGTATGTGTGTAGTGTGTGTCTCTATGTGAATGATGAATATTTCTGTATGATTGGTGTGAAAACCAAATTAAGTTGGATAAGCTGTATCTCAAATGAGATTTGGGGGCCATTTCACACTAGTACTAGTACACAATACTGCAACACACACAGCTAGTTGGAAATGACCCTCAGTCTAAAACTGTGTAGTTTGAATAGGGGGGCTCAATAATGTTTCTATCTAGAAAAAAGGGAGCTCTGCAGGGAAAGTTTGGGAACCACTGACTAACTCATATTTATGTCAGACAAGAAGTATTAACTGTGGGAAACTGTAGACCCCAGGTGCCCAACCTGCGGCCCTTTGGGTGTTCCTTGGCAGCCCTCCTCAGTCTTCCACTTGAGGCCCCTGAAATCTAACTATTAATGCATAAGGCATAGGAACTCGCTTGTCTGCCGAATAGAAGGTTATGTGCCCCATCTATATATTCAATGGCTTTGAAGCACATAGCCTTTGATTACATACATGACACAAAATGTGCATTACCATACATACTACAGTGTACAATGCTTGAAGTATAATTGAAAATTTTTTTTGAAAAAGAATGTCTTCTAGCTCTGCTTGCTGTAATTTTTTAAATAAATAAATTGCCTATACAGGTCAATATAGATTGAAAATTTTATTTGCGGCCCTTCAGTGATGCTGAGGGACGCACTTGTAGCCCTCCTTATCAGTTTAGTTGGCCACCACTGCTGTAGACTCTATTTATATGTATCCACATGTGCATATGCATATACTCACTCTCTCTTATAACAGTTTATATTAAATATATGTTTATATAGTATGTGATAGGATTGTACTGCATCTTTAACAGTTGTGGGTGTAACTGTGACCAGTCTACCAGGTTTATAAAAGGTCAGGCAGGAAAAAATCTAGGGTCTGCTGTCTGGGTAATGAGCTGGAAAGCACCAGGACAGACTGGCGGACCAGGCAGGCTTGCCTGTAGAGCTGCAGACATTCACAACAATTCAAGGGAGAGGGATTATTATAGGCTCTGAGATCTTACCATTTTGTTGGAGGGGCTAGTTAAAGGACTCTTTGGGCAGCTACAGATAGAGATAGGGCTTGAGTATGTCCAATGCATGACAATAGAAAGGAAAAAACTGTGTTTTCCCTAGAAAGGACCAAGGGGACTTTCGTGGCAAACAGTCACAATTTTTTTTATAGTTTTATTAAAATATAAAATTGCACCTAATCCTATAATTTTGTAATTATAAGTTCTATATTCAATACCACTTTGATGTTCATACCTTTGACTGTAGTGTAAGCCACATATACAATCTATATACCCCAAAAAAAGAGGTTCATCCTCCCTTAAAAATTATAGGATTATGTGCAATACTAATTTACGCCAGCGTGAAGAAGTTTATTTTTCTTCCGCTGGCTGGGTCAGGCGCAGAAAGATCCGGCCAGAGGAAGAATTTTTTTGCTTCAGTGATGTCATGTCCGTTTTTTTCAATTCAAATTCCCCACGAACAGGCGAGCAATTTGAAGTTCCCAACGAACAGGCGGAAGACTTTTTTGAACAGCGGACGTGGCCGATCTACGGCCATCACTAACTATAACGCAACGCAGCCAGTGTGAACGAGCCCTATCAAAAGCATCAGGTGGGCCAAATAAAATTGCATTGTGGAGCAGATTTGGTCCCCGGAGGCAGAGTTTACCACCTATGCTTTATAATGTATATGACCTGTCTCTGCAGTATTACTCTATAAGTGAAGGGTGAAGTAGTGACCCCACCTCAGGAGATGAGCTTATTACACACTAAGTTTGCATTGTGCCCTCCATCTTTTTAGGTAGAATAAGGTTGGTATTTGCATACAGAAAAAGAAGGGAAGAGGGTAGATGGAGGGATTAACCCACCCGCAAAATGGAGGCAAAACTCCATCCCTTAAAAATTCCTGGAGTTTGATCTCCAATTAGGGGGTGGGACAAAGGTGTTGGGTTAACCCTTCCATCTCCCCCTCTTCTCTTGTTTTTTTGTATGCACATTTGTCGGAATGTAAGCACATGCAAATATGGTAGAGTAAATAAAAATGTTGGTATAAATATGAGTTTGGGATTTATTCAAGTCAAAAAACTACATCCTGTGGTAAATAAGAATTATTCCAGAATTGAGCATTAAACACACATTTGCCTGAGTTCTACATTGGGATAAGCCCTAATTTCACCTTACAGGGGTTGAGAATAGCAATTTGTTGTTAAACTTAATAAGAACCTTTGGATGTATATTCGGCTTTAATGAAATTCTACAAATCTCTATTATATTATTCTAGATTCAGTGAACAATGGTGGGCAAATTTGTGTCTAAATGTACAGGCAGCAGAGTCAAGGGACTAGTAGAAAACATTGTTCATGAGATTGATCGGCTGACGGGTATATTTACCACACACCGAGCCTTCAGTTGTGGACATTATCCAGCCTGACAGTCACTTGTGCTGCAGAACAGTTCCTTATCTGATCCTGGACATGAGCCAACCGTGTCCCGGTAGATGAAGACATTTAAGTAACCAAGACTTTTCTACTGAATAAAAGTGTGTATAACTTCATGAAGCTCCTATTTTAAGAGACCAATAAGAAACATGTTATTTTTCTACAAACAATGACATAATTTACATGTACAAGCTGCAAAGAGAAAAATGGGACGGTTATCTACAATGTTGAAAGAAATAAACCTTAATACCATTAAATAATAAGTAGTAGGATGGCAATGAGTATGGCATCATGAATGGAACAAAATTAGCCCCCATATATGTTGCGATTTGCAGCGATTGACCGCCCTGAATGCTTGTGGCGATCCATCTTCCGTGAAGTTGCAAATCGCAAGTCCCCTCCAAGACATTACAGACATGTCTGTAATTTCTAGATCGATCTGCTTACTTGGGATGGGAACGCATCCAAAGTAAATGCTGGCATGCAAAGCGTGTGTGGTCGATTCTCAGCACATTATCACACAGGGTCAATCTGCCGGGAGATTGAGAGGAATTTGCAGCGTGTATCAGGGGCTGATGCTGATGCAAACTTTCAACTAGTTTATTTGGAAGTTTATTTCAAAGCCCCTGAAGGTATCATCACCAAAACCATTGGAGACTTCAAGGAGGGTTATGGAAACAATGCATTTGGACTGGACTTGACTTTGAACTTAACTTGTATTTGTATTTGCACAAGATCTTGCTGTAGGTGTAGCTGGCTTGAGAGTGACATCACATCCGGCGATCGTAACCAGGAACTCTGCGTTCCAGGTACCGGATGTGACGTCACAGGCCAGTTTTTCAGATTTAAATTCCCGGCCCGTTCGCAGACAGACCTAGCCGAGAATTTTTTTTATCATCTCTATTTAAAACATATATAATTTTATGCTAATGAGCAGTTCTTAGATGTTGTGTATTGGTTTTGTCTGTATTATTTTTATTCATTTATGCTTTTTCATTTACACAATTTTGTTTCACTACTCACAAATCATCCATCCAGTTAGTGGTAATGTTTAATTTAATAATATTTCCTAGGAATTTTCCATTTAGTGTCATGCAAATCATTAAAAAAAAAAAGTGTGCCAGGCATGATGTGTGGCCACAAAAAAAAATACTGTGTATTTGCATTTGCACAAGATCTTGCTGTAGGTGACCCTTGTGTGCTTGAAATATTGATCTTTTTTTTTTCAGGTGTGCTCTAAGATAAACACACCCCTCTTAATGTGCATTCACATTTTATAGAGTTATGTTAAACAACCTCTTAGTAAGTAATACATTGTTTAAATATCTACATTCAGTTAAATGAATAACGGGATGCTTATTGATTTTGGTGAAGAGCCAGATTAGAAACCACAGACTGCATGGCATACTTAGACAACAGGGAGGCCTCTAGCTGTAATAGAAGAACAAAAGCAGGACAGATATTGGAGCTACTCCTAACACTGAAGCTTGCTATTCTTAAAAAAATGGATGAAGCAAATAAGTCATAAACCTTGATCTCAATGTCCGAATATTTAAGGCAATAAATCAATATAACAGCCAAATATTGTGAACAATAGTTAGGTTAGAAATGGATCTATGGCAATAATCAAAATAAAGTCGGTCTATGAACAAACAAACCACAGGAGAATAATGTATAGGCAATTATATCACATAAAGCTTGTGTTGATGTTAAGGGAAAGGTCCAACCTATTTTGGTAATGGCAATTCTTTGGGTAGTATCAACATACCTGCTTCGCCTAGCTGTCAACATATCCATAAATTGGTTTTCTCAACTACTCTCTCAGGATGAACTGAACTTTAGTATCTTTTATCCAGCAGGTAGAAGATAGAGTTCTTAACACAGGGAATCCCCTCTTCATCACACTAGAAAAGGCTCATGCTTACTTTGACATCACAGGCTCTATTCTGTGTACTGCATCTACCAATTTGTAATCTCTACAAAGCAGTTCTGTTTCCTAGGAAACTGCAAATTGATCGCACAAAGTCTCTGGCTTCTAAGCCTCCCCAGAATGATGCAAGTTAAAGAAAAGCAACCCTCTTAAAGTCACACTCCACTGCTAATATCCAGATGAGATGTCAAGGTATTTGGCTATGTGTAGGTCAGGGGCCATAATTCATATAATCTCTTTATATACTGTATGTGACTATTAACAGTCTGGGTCATTCAACAGCTATCCATCCTCAACGCAAATAACACTTTTTAGTGATAGGCTACTGAAATGTGCATCCTTTCATTGTCTTGATCGGTAAACCTGTATTGCCATTCCATGGAAATGAAAAATATGTGGTACTACAGTTCATGTTGGAAAACTGAAGATCAATGTTAATTGGTTGATTGGTCTGAGAACATTTGGTCTTGTGGCTAACCAGATGTTCTCCCCACCTGTACTTTATGTGTGTTAGGGCCCTTTCACACCATGTGCGCTGTCTTTTTTGACAATAACGTTACAGCTACCATGTCTGCTAACCATATCCTTTACCGGCAAAAAAGTGTAACTTGCATTGGGCTGCACTTGCTATGCCACAGCAAAAATTTAGTTTGCAGGGCATTTGCACTAATGCACCACATTATGTGTTAGTGTTGTGATATTGTGACATTAGTGTTAATGCAACCGCAGGATTAACACGTTAACCCTAGTGTTGCAGTACTGTACTGAGACCATATGTTTTTACTTTTAGACATTTTGTTGTTGTAAATTTTATTAATTTGTCTTTATATAGCACCAACACAGCCCTGTACATAGTCATATCATTAATTCTCTTCCACCAGAACTCACAATCTAATGTTCCTACCATGGTCATATGCATGTAACTAGCACATTCCAAGTTATATATACAACTAACACTGTGTAAGGACAATTGTTTGGAGAGTGTGAAATGAAAATAAAATACACACAGACACAGGGAAAAGATACAAACTCCATGCAGATAGCACCCAGGCTAAAGCTCAGCCCAGAGTGCTAACCATGGAAACACGATACTGCCTATTTCCCGAGCAGCAACAGATCAAACAAAAATTTTAAGCTACCAAATGGGTAAAAACTAGCTGTGTATCAGTCCTTACATATTCTAGGAGTGATAAGCCATAAGCATATCCTGTTTTAGGGTGGCTACAAAACCAATGTGTCTATCAAGGTGAAATGTATCACAGGAACAGCTGGTGCTGGACAGGCCCAATCTTAATATGAAAAAGAGATTTGTTGCCAGAATAAACAGGTAATACAATTATGTTACATGGGGGGACTCTGAGAAAAAAAGACTACTACATGAATGCTTTATTACTGGAAGATGTATTATTCGAAATTACCTGCAGCTACATACATACATGAGGGCGTGATCTCATTTTCTTACTTCATCTTGCAAAGGATATGTAACAGCACCCATAGTCTGTGCTAAGGGTTTTTTCAGTTTAATCCAACTCATGTAGGAATCCTCATGAAATAAACACTGTCGATGGTTTTGGATCTCTTGGTTTATTTATTTATTCGTTCAGATTATGGACCTACTTATAAGTACTTGCCAACAGAAAGGTCTACAATTCAAACCACAGAACACATAACATCTGCTTCCAACAACATTTAAGTACTTTACAGTGTTTCCCGAAAGCCACAAGTATATAATTGCTGTAAAATCAATGTAAGACCATTTTTTGTCAAATGACATAAAGGTTGGACTAATGTCCTTTTACTTACATCCCAATTTGTTTAGAAAGATAAATCATTTAAGAGTAATGCCTGGTTATGCTGGTTACTGCTGGTAATCTACATAACATGCCACATTTCTTATAGGTCTTGGGGAATTTCCCCACCATGTTTACAATTTTTCTCTTCTGTGCTGGTGTTTTCATACTGAATACACGGGCAATAAAGCTACATAAATATTGAGACGCATACATGTGGGAAATTAAATGAAAAGGTTGGCCTTGCCCAATAATCACACAGAAACAAGAAATGTACAACAGTAATGTATCATATAGTAGCCTATATGTCTATTAATGACTCATGCCTAGAAATGCCATACTGGGATCCAACTAATCCAAAGCCCAAGCTGAAGACAAAATACACATTTAGATCTCTCTGTCAGATATCCTTTAGATCTACCAACAACTATGTAGTATACAGTCCTCTGCGATTGAACACAGGTAGACTTGATTGTGTAGAAAGTCCCTCATATTACATGGTTTTGGTAAAACAAAAAGAGATCTTAAGGAAATCTGACAGAGAAATCTAAAGGTGTATGGGGCCCCTAAACAATCTTTGCAATTGAGCATCGACAAGAACCATGCATTGGCAGTGAATATGTCAGATGGCTTAATTCTTCTAGGTCAGAGTAACTAACTTTATCATCAATCAATTGCTGTAGCCCCACCCTGACACATAATGGCGAAATTGAGTCTCAATTAACTATAAACAACTTTCAGAACTCAGCCAAATTAAGAGAATGAAACCTGCTTTTCTGTTGAAGCAGTCATATCTCTGTAGGGGCTTGTTTCCAGATGTGCGGCCGCCCACGGGTGAATATAACCGCTCCCATTTTATTCAATGGGCTGTGGCCGCAGCACAAAACCGCGACCTAAAAACTCGGCTCACCATGTTTATGACTGTGGCTGCCCACAGCTTACCCGCCCCTGACCGTGGCCTTTCATGTCAATAATTGAGATGTGGTTTTTAACCTGGGCCATTTAATAATGCCGTGGGCGGCCACACATGTTAAAACTAGCCCTTAAGGCCTAAAAAGAACTCCTGTCGAGCTAAAGTTCGAGGGCTCCAATTAGAAGGGAGCATGGGTTTTTCTCATAAAAGAGCTATTGAACTAACAAAATAGGGTAAAAGTCACACCTTTTAAGATAGATCCTGAAGAAAGCAACAATTACACTTTATAGCTTGACAGAAGGGGTTTTCTTACCTTTGTATGAACCAAGACTGAATTTGGCATTTAATTGTTACATTTAAAAGTTTGAGTTACATAAAAAAAACTTTGAGTCAACTATTTGAACGCTCATTTTTTACCACCAAAAGTTTCTAATTACTGGTAGAGAGCTAAGATGGTCCCCATCCACAAGAAGGGTATTAAGGAAAATAAAGCTGGCATCTACAAGCCAAAAAGAAAGCACATTTAAACATGAACAACTTGCTTAGCCAAAGGTAATACAGATTATTCATGTCTAATCTAAATGAATTAATGACTATTTCACAAATGGTTTGGACTGGATGGTGCTGAGGACATAACCTGTCCTGGTTTCAGCAAATGATTTGATACAGTGTCGCATAATTATCTCATAAATAAGTTCTGCATGCAAGAATTTAACCCTTTAGGTCCGTGTAGTGTAACTTGCTAAAGGATGGGTATCATGGAATTGTTTGTAAATTGTATGGAATGGAGTTTGCTGGGACCAGAGACCAGCCTGTATATATGTTCTGTTTGGTAGACAAAAGGTGAAGAAAAATAAAGTTCTTATAAGGAATAATGTTGGGGGTACAGTGTTTGACAGTATTAGGAAAATATGTGGGGGTGATTATTTCAGTTGATTGCAAAATAGTCAAACAGTTTCCTGGAGGCGGGAAAAGGAAAGAGGATTTGGGGGTTAAACCATCAGCAGAGATCCTCAAGTCGAGAAGGAAGTCACAATTAGCTTATACAGATCTTTATCTATGCCTAATTTAGAATGCTTACAAAAATATATTTTAAAAAAATACACAGTCGACGAATGGGCAACACTAATAGTGAGAGAACATATAAATACAGACTGAAAAGGAAGGAACAGAATGTGGACATGTTTCAACATGACTTAAATATGTAATAGTAATACAAAGTCTAAGTATTTTTTTACTGAAAAGCTCCAATGGAACAAACCTGCAGCAGAGGTATCAAATATGTCAACAGTTAGGCAGCATTCACATGTGCACTTTCCCGGCCTGCTGATAATTGGTGTACATAGTGTGCAGGCGCTCGGGAGTGTTTAAAAATGTTAAGCATATCTGGTAGATGCCCAAAAAGCATCCGGGACATGCCTAATGTTGGGTCTTCACAACTGCAGGGAGGGCGCCTGGGTGCTAGAATTGTGGCATTTCCACACACCTGTGTGAATGCCCCCTGTGTGAATGTCCCCTAAATCTAAACATGTTTGGAACAAATTAGACCCAGGCAAACATTAAAAAAGGGGCAGGCAAGATGGGCCATGCAGTCTTTTTTTGGCGATCACTGTTAAATTTTATTGCTGTTTCTTCCAATAAACAACCAAGTTTTCTGAAAAGCATACCTCCGTCCAAATATGTATTCCTTAGTGCATATTCAAACTAGCCATGAGCACAAAGACATTGCTGTATAAGAGAGATTAAGTGTGGTTCATTTACAACTTTCAGAAGTTACATTGGTGATATACCATAAGTCCAATGTTGACTTTTCAATTTCATGTTGCTAATTCAAGGGGAAACAATTCCCAGATTATAATGGTAAGTCAGTTTTTAAATCCCCAAACTTATTCAGTATGCACTGTTATCTTTAATATATAAACTGGTATTTTCAATGTAATTCCAATTTAACCTTTAAATATATACTCAGATAAATGATGATATGCATGATCATTTAGTTACCTGGTGTGGACAAGTGAGTCAACCACTTGTTTTTTTATACCTCCTGGATATGCCCACTGAAAGTATATTTCAAAGTAACCATTGCAAATATAACATACAAATTAGTAGTAGGTGATCCACATAATGGCTTAAGTAGGTATGTATACTCTAGAATTAAACTGTAAATATCAAAGATAACAATTATCATAATGTTTTTCACTTCAGTATCTAACAGTTTCAAACAGTTAGATAGACTGATTATTTGAGACCATTGCTTTCCTTTTTTATTTTTCACTGATCTTAATAAATAGGTTAAAGCTGTGTTCAGTTTGAATACCAGTATACATAATGTCTTGATAATTGAAAACATGATAATCCCGATTATGAGTGTGCCAACATCCCGATTTAAATAGGCAAAATTTACAGAGATATCTCCCTAAGGGACAAGGGGACTTTAAAGGCACGAGTACATAATGTCTTGTCTTATTTCCTATGTCAGGTATATCAGTCATAATACAATCCCAACAGAATTGTAAATCAATGTATCAAATACATCATAAACAAACACCCATTGAATTTCCTTGTTTGTTTGGAGTTCTGTGTTAAACAAAGAATTAAGATCTAAATATTTGATTTTTTTATGAATTAATTTTTTGCTAAATATATATTTTTCCAATTACTTTCCAGGTAGTTCTAATACCTTTAAATACCATAAATGAAACTGGAGGCCTTGTTGGGTTCTTCTGGGAAACAACTCCAATTAAATTTTTTCAGGTTCTACTTGTTCAACTTTCACTATGGTATAGAGCTGAAAATGGCAGTAACACTATGAGCTTTATTCTTAGGCCTTTTGTCAATTAATAATTTTACATTTTAAATCCCTTCTTACCCAATATATTACCCCATATAAGCTTTCATTTCTTAATTGTCTGTAAACATACCTGAGATGTCTGTAAAATATGGAATATACATCAGTGGGAGGTATAGGGAGAAGTTGCTGCAAAAAAATATATGGCTGGATGATGCAGGACTCTCTACATGTGTATAGTAGAACATTTGGGCTTTTGTAGGTTTTCTACTAACCCAGAGTGTTTCACAACAAGGTCTATGGAAAACTCTAAGAAAACCACAAGAAGTCCTTTGCTTTACATAAAATGAGATGTCATGACACACAATATTCACCTGAATAGGCAATCATTTCACCAAGAATTCTATTGTTAGAATTCAATATTTTGCATTTCATATTGGTAATTTTATACTCTATATTGATGCAATATAGAATTAGGCTGTTTTCACCAATTTGAAATAAAATAGTAAATCTTAAAATATTTTTTTTCTATCTATCACATAAAAATCTCAGTGGAACCTTCATTGAAGTTAATAGTCAGTGTACAAAATATAACAAAACAAACAAAAAAAATCAATATAGCAAACATAAATTCATAAATACAGATTCATTTTATTTAAGTAATTTGGTACTCTTTTCATATTTATACATTTGTGGGTATTACTTTAATCATTTTAAATGCCAATTATATTCTAAAATCCTGAGCTACCAACAAGAAATCAGAGTAGGCAAATTAATTATAATGTTTTTATAACATTGTTTAATTCAGAATACTGGTACTAATGAGAATCAGTCCTAATAAAACCAGTACTTGACTTAATATTGGATTACTGCATCACTTAGGTGGCCTTATTCAATGGAGAAAGGTGATAAAACTCATAGAATTCGAGAAATGGAAATGTTCTTCCACTGCTATGATGGATCTCTGTACCAGGTTTCCTAGGTTAGCCCACCTGGTGTGGTCATTAAGGATCTCAACCTTCTCAGCTGGAATTTGCTTTATTTAACACTACAGAAACCATAGCAGTATGGCAATTCTCCTGCTACAGTAAGAGGACTGAAACTGCATGATCGGTGGAAGCAGAGCCGGAAACTCCAGCGGGAGATCACTTTGATGAAGGGCCCAGGAAACATACGAAGGAATGACTCAACCCACTACTGTCCACCCCTAACTTAAATATCCATTTTGATTGGACAGATCCTTTAAATAAGGTGAACAATCAACCAACATGGGGTATAGAACATTAACTGATTGATGCTTAGTGGTTTATGCATTTATCTTACAATGGTTCACCTTTACTCTTCACAGTATGAAAAGACACAGTAAAATACTTCATGGCTAATTCCAGTTCCTGCTATCTAAGCACAACAATTTTTAGCACCAACGAAGAGTTATGATGTGCCAGTGTAAAATATGACCTCATTAACACTTGATATCCTGCAGGGGGCTGCAGTTTATCATGAAGCAAGGGGTTGTATGCAACAAGAGTTAATGTTCCCTCTAGATTTTAAAAGGCCTATTTGTTGATGTTCTTGTGAATGAGATAGATCTGGAGGAGTAGATTTAACATCATAGTCATTGCAATCTTAATACATAAATATGGAATTAATTTACATTGAAAGGTAAGGGGGAAGTTGGAAATGATGGGCAGTTATGGACGTACCTCAAAGGAGGCACCGGAATTAGAGAGGAACATACTCAATTTCCTACGATAGACTATAATTTGTAATAATCCATCAAGATAGGCTTTCATTACCACCAGTCATTCAGCATTAATGTAACCATTTATCCATGTGTTGATGTGCTGGATTTGGCAGCTAATTGTATCATAAACTATTCCAAAGACGTAAAGATATATACATTATTTATTATTAAATATATAAGTATAGTCACCCTACATTAGCGCAAGCTATATGAACAGATCTATAAGACCTAATTAGTTATGCACAGCCACCCACAGGGCTAAACAGCTCACCTAATACCTCCAGCTTTGCTGTGAGAAGTCAAATCCCCTGGTCCCTCAGCGCCAGTTCAGTGGCCACCTGCCCACAGTCTGCTGGAGGGCTGGAGAGGGCACTTTTCACTTCACATGAACATTTTATGGAATGATAAAGATCATGTCAGTATTTCAAACACCACCAACTGGGAGGAGGATAAGGATAACGGAAATAAAACAAAGCAGCTTCCTGAGCCCTCTCCCTTTCTATGAGACATTTATCTAAGTAATATATATCTGTTTAGGGACCAGTGAACAGGCAAGTCAAAGCCACTTGCATAATACACATCTGTGCTACATTTTGTCTGGCATGGCATAAGCATGTATAATAAATGGGCATTACTAAGTCAAACAGAGCACTGCTTACTCAAAAATGCATGGAACAAATGAAAAAATAGATAGATAGATAGATAGATAGATAGATAGATAGATAGATAGATAGATAGATAGATAGATAGATAGATAGATAGATAGATAGATAGATAGATAGATAGATAGATAGATAGATAGATAGATAGATAGATAGATAGATAGATAGATAGATAGATATACATGCACGTTTGGGTTTGAGTGTCATTCACTAAAATTATATAAATTAAACATACAAGTATAATAAACAAATCAATGCATTTATTAAATATCAACCAAAGTCCAAATCTCCCAACTGCCAACTATTTATTCATTAGGTATCACTTGCTAATCAGCCTTTCTCTATATGTAATACAACATTGGCTAATAGAAAGGAACATAAAATAAAAAATATCCATGTAAAATAAAAAAATACCCATCTGTCCCTTGCTGTTACAAGATAGCATTAAAATCAGTTTACTAATTGCCAGCATTTATTTAATCCCTTTTGGAAAATCCAGATAAAGCCAATTGCTAGGCATGTTCCTAAGTATCTGTTGCATTTTCCTAAATTCAACGACGGGAAAGACAAAAATTGACAGTCATGCAACAAATTTTAAAAAAATTAATAGAAAATGCACCGTACATCCACAGATAGACCTAAAGGATTTGAAATGCTGAATATTCTATACATTGAATAGATTGGGTAAAGCATAGAAAGTGCTGCACAGCTCACAAAAGCTTATGCTGTAGCTAGCTAGCATGTTGCTAGGATGATGCTCTTACCTTGCTTAATACGTGTGCTTTGATGAGGATGTATGTCTGTGTGTATATAGGATGATCAGGAGATGCTCATATGAATCCCTGGATGTATTAGCTTCTCTCCCTCATGCCCTGGAAGGTTCTGTGGAATGGCATTTATTTTAAGAGGGGATATTTTGCAGAAAAGGAGAAAGACTTCAGCATCCTGTTATTATGTCACTGGGAGAAACCACTGTGAAAAAAGTCCACGAGAGAAAAGGGGAGAGATGGAGGGAGAGAGAGAATGAGCATGTACACAGCATTGGGATTGCGGTGGGGGAGGGGGAAGAAAAGCAGAAGGAAAAGAGTGGGACAGACGACAAAGAGGTATATACGCCAGTTTAATATGGATTGAATTGTAGAAAAGCAAGGTGGGGGGGATGGAATTTTTTAGGAAATAATTTATCATAGATCAGTAGTGATAGTAGTGATTCCTAAAATCAGATAAAATATAAATAAATCAATATCAATATTAATACATTATTATTTTATAACATGACTCAGTGGGGAGGATGCTCTATAGAAAATCAGTAACCAAGGAGGATGCTGAAGAGAGGACCACAGGCAGAAGAATGGCAGAGGATCGCACACACAGAGAAAAGGATGAGGAAGAGTTAAATGACTGTGGAAATGGCCGGTATAGATAAAAAATCCTGGGTTGTAGTGTGTGTGTTGCAATATCCCGGAGGAGATGATTAGCATATGGATACATTTTATTCATTTACTTTGGTTAATTCTGCTGGAATATAGGAACAAGCCGCAGCCAGGCCTTTTCTCCCTATTCTGGTCCTCTGGGTCTCCATGGCAACGGGAGATGCTCATCTCCAATAGTCCTGAGATAAAATCATTTACAGGGATAAAGTGGCTCCCATACACATGTTTGCAAACCTGTTTCTATTCACAGAAGCTGGGATTTCTCTGGAAGATTGGAATGCTCATCTTTATTTTGGGCTTTTGTAAACATGGGAGTTATAGAGATATTAACAATATAATGCAAAGAGCAATGATGCACAAAGTGATGTAGCCCACAGCAGCCAGGTAGTCCTGGAAAAATATAAGTACATTGCTTACTGATTACTGATATGTTACAAGAAATGCATAGTATTGTTAACACACCATGGATTGAGATAGATAGATAGATAGATAGATAGATAGATAGATAGATAGATAGATAGATAGATAGATAGATAGATAGATAGATAGATAGATAGATAGATAGATAGATAGATAGATAGATAGATAGATAGATAGATAGATAGATAGATAGATAGATAGATAGATAGATAGATAGATAGATAGATAGATAGATAGATAGATAGATAGATAGATAGATAGATAATTACATTCTTGCATTCTTGTTTCTCAATACAGCAGCTGAAAGGTATTTCCCTCATCAATACACTCACGCTGAGGGTTTTGTTACCTGGAAATTGGTGCTTATCTGTGACTCTCATCCCAATAACTGCTCAGCAAAGCCCCCCATACACCTTACAATCTTACCATACAATTTCTGTACAATCAACTTATGTTCTTCCAAAATGACGTTATCACGCTGCTGCAGGGACCATCTGTACCCTGCTTTCACCAAGCTGAATTTAAAACCTGGAAAACTGAGTGACTGGACATGGGCTGCTGCTCATTCACATGGTCAAGACACCATCTTGCTGACTTTCTGACTTGCTGTCTTGTGAAGTCACTAGCCTAGGGGAAGTCTAAAGATTGAATTTTTTTTAGAAAGGTAAAATTACCTAAAACACTAACCTACAGGGATTTTTAGGGGGTGATTTTTTTTTTAAACACTATATTAATAAAATCAAATATAACTAAAGCAAAGAACTTAAAAACAAACATAGACTGGAACATGACTCCATGTTTCTCATACACAGAGAAGAACATCTCACGGTATGTGCCCCACACATATTCATAAGTGCAGAACATTTCACCACAACTTGTATGGACTTCTTCAAGGAAACATACACTGCTCAAAAAAAATAAAGGGAACACAAATGTAAAACATCTTAGATCTGAATGAATCAAATATTCTTAGTAAATACTTTGTTGTTTACATAGATGAATGTGCTGACAACAAAATCACACAAAAATTATCAATAGAAATAAAATGTATTAACCCATGGAGGTCTGGATTTGGAGTCACACTCAAAGTTAAAATGGGAAAAAACACTACATGCTGATCCAACCTTGATGTTATGTTCTTAAAACAAGTCAAAATGAGGCTGATGAGAAGACGCATGGTCTCCTGAGGGATCTCCTCCCACACCTGGACTAAAGTATACCCCAACTCCTGGACAGTCTGTGGTACAATGTGGCATTGGTGGATGGAGTGAAACATGATGTCTGAAAGGTTATGTTTAGTCCTTAGCAGTATGGAGTCGAATGTATTGGGGAAGGTCATTAGTGCTAGGTTATTTGTCAGGCTTCTGCAAAAGGTGGGATTCTCTTTCAATGTCAGGAATTCCCCTCTGTCAGTGAGGAGATCGTTACAGTGTTTAATGCCCTTGTCTTTTCACTTGTTTTAAGGCCATTACATCAAAGTTGGATCGGCCTGTATTGTTTTTTCCACTTTAATTTTGAGGATGACTCCAAATCCAGACCTCCATGGGTTGATAAATTTGATTTCCATTGGTCATTTTTGTGTGATTTTGTTGTCAGCACATTCAACTATTTAAAGAACAAATTATTTAATAAGATTTTTTCATTCATTCAGAACTAGGAGGACTTATTTTTGAGCAGTGAAATGAGATAAGATAACAAAGATAAATAATTTCAGAACATTTCCACCTTTAATGTGACCTATAAACTGTATTACTCAATTGAAAAATAGACTGAAATCTTTTAGGTAGAGGGAAGAAAAAATATAAAAATAAAATTATGTGGTTGCATAAGTGTGCAAACCCTTAAACTAATACGTTGTTGAAGCACCGTAAGATTTTATTACAGCACTCTTTTTTGGGTATTAGTCAATCAGCATGGCACATTTTGGGTATGAGTCTATCAGCATTGCACATTTTGGGTATAAGTCTATCAGCATGGCACATTTTGGGTATGAGTCTATCAGCATTGCACATTTTGACTTGGCAAGGTTTGCCCACTCTTCTTTTCAGAAATACTCCATATCTGTCAGATTGTGAGGGCATCTACTGTGCATAGCCCTCTTTAATATTCTTCTGGTAAAGCCATTCCTTCGTTGATTTGGATGTTTGCTTTGGGTCGTTGTCATGCTGAAAGAGGAAGTTCCTCTTCATGTTCAGCTTTCTAGCAGAAGCCTGAAGGTTTTGTTTTTACACATAGAATCTTAAATCACATTGACACATAATTGTGGTACAATATATCCATGCATTCAGTATAGGAGACTTGATGATTATGGTCTTTACTTAGACATGTTTCGCCCAGATCGGGCTTCCTCAGGGAGAACCAAAAAGTGTCAATATTCTTCCCCCAATATGTAGTACGGGGCTGCAGTGCCAAACATGGCAAATTCCCAAGGATAAACATAGATAAACATGCATGACCCCAATGGGCAACAAATGGCGAGATGCTGATGGAAAAGGGGGTGGGGGCAATCCCCACAAAAGGCTGTTAATTATAGCAGTAATTGAATAGAGGACATCAGAAAACTGCCGATCATGTATGAACAAGTAAGTGAGTTCCACCCATAGGGTCTGCACATAGGTCACTTATGGATTCCACCTGGAGACCTGTTGTCTGATGTACACAATTGACACAAATTAGCCCCAGCCTGAGCCTCCTAAATTTCCATTTACTGGAGCACTAGGTTATTGCCTTTTCAGTATTAGTTTCTGGAACTGAAAAATCATCTGAAGAAAGTCGCACAACTGGACAGTGACTTCTTTTTCCTGATTCTTTAGTGCTCAGGAGGTTAATGAACTGAAGCACACCAGTGGGAGCAGCACTCATGAAGCCCCAAACCATGACACTCCCACCACCTTGCTTGGCTGTAGCAAGACACACTTGGAGCATGCTTGGCTCCATTTGAACCACACAATGGCTAATTGGGCAGAATTTGGCCACTTTTCATTTGTTAACAGAGGTTTAGTCATTAATGGCTGTGTGTTGAGTTATTTTTTTGGGGGAGGCGGGGCAGCAAATGTACAAGCTGTAAACTGACTACTTCACATTCAAACTGTTATATCTCTAGTGTTGTCCCTGTTTCTGTGAGTAAATGTACAACAACCATGTAATTTGTGGGTGTGATTTGTTATTTTTTACATATTTTAATTAACACTTATGTAGATGAAGTGGTAAAGATTTTGAGTGCTGTCTGTTTTTCCAACATAGTGAAAACATCCATATAGTGCATTAATTGAGACATCTTTGAGTCATGCTGAGTTCCAAATGTTTCAACTAGAAGCAATATATATAGGCCAATATGCACAAGCCTGCAAGCCCAGTTTTCAATGTTTACGCCTGGTTTGTTAACTGTATGTCATGGTAATCTGAAAACGATAATCAAATGATTTTTTATTTGCGGTATTTATGGTTTATTAGGCTCAGAATTACAAGCCAGTAATGCAAGCCTTAGTCTAGAGCTGAATTACTTGGGCAGAATTTTATTGGATTCATGTTGAAAACTGTCTCTGTTGTAATAATTTATGGTGAGCAGGGCATAGCACTGCTAGAACTGGGTGCTAAATGTACTGTATATATCCTCTGATGTAATCCTGTAAGGTATACAGTAGTGGGAAAATGAAAGTGCACCCTCTTTCAATTGTAAGGTTTACCATTAGAACCAAAGCTCCACTATTTTTGCTGCAAAATCCTAGTGGCCTCATCTTCCGTGTGCCCCTTCATTTCAATGGGCGGTCCCATCGATGTGCGGAGGCCGCATCAATGTGCGGAGGTCCCATCAATATGCTGAGGTCCCATCAATGTGCGGAGGTATGAAAAACACTTCTTTAAGGAATAGGACACAAGATTATTTTATCATTCTATATCCCCCCAGACCAAAAAACTTTGCTATAAAAATTCAACCATTTGCACTAAAAATTCAAATAAATGTGGTAGCTTAACTTGACCATTTCTCCATGAGTGTCTATGTGATGGCTGCCAGACTTCACCCTCAGTTGTGCATTTCTACAGGTTCAAGTCCCTCTCTCTCATGTCGCTTCCCTGGTGGAGAGGTCAGGGACGCGTTGCTGCCCCCCAGTGCTAGGTTTTGGATGGTGCATTCTGTAGCTCTCCTGTGTGATCTGTAGATCCGTTTAAATCACTAAACTGGGATCTGTTGTCAACTGGCTAGGGATCAAGATATTAGGTTTCCTCCTAGAAAGGATCTGTGTCATTGATAGTGTCAGTTCATAGTTGATAGTAATAATAATAGTTGACTTACTTTGTGGATTATTTGCTGTACTTTTTAAACCTATCCCCTGTGTTTGACTTCTGCTGGACTCCTCTTCTGATTAACCATTTGGCTACCAATGGCCTGTGTATGACCTCTGCCTATGTTTTTGGATTACTCTTTTGTTTAAACATTTGGCTATCCTGTTTGTTGGACTGATCTTAAGTGCCTGACTTTCGCTTTTGCTCCCTAGGTTTTACCAGTCTCCACACTAAGGTTGGATACTTTGACTGTATTACCGATACCAAGCGTTATTGCTGCATTTTGTTTAACACACTATAAATGTATCAATGGTTACGTTTTTGATGCAAAAAAAACATGTGGCAAATGCACATGGTATTGGACGCTGTATAAGTAGACAGGTGCACATAAGCAGTATGCTGGTACACAAAATGGTCTAAAACCTAGCTCTGCATGCCTTTATTTTGCTTCCTAAGCGCATCTGTGGACTACAGGAGGAGAGGAGAGATGCATGGAGCTTTCCCCCTCCTCCCCCTTCTCTCTAATGAAAAGTAGCGTGCTTGTGTTGTGTTCTGACGGCAAGTGCTCTCTAGTGACATCCGTGGTTGAAGTTGATATTGCAGATTGAGTTGAGATTACAGCTCCACACAACTTTCTTTAGCAATTCTTATTGTTGTTATTGTTAAACGTTAACAATTTATATCACTTAGATAACCACAAGCAAACTTTAATAACTATAAAAGGTTGCAGTTAGGAGTTTCAAATTGGGAATGTAAATGACTAATTCAAAAAAAAATTGACTTTTAAGGATGTTGGAGATCTGGGGGATGAAAATCAGAGTAGGCACATGTATGGTAAAATCTGACAAGAAGTTTCACTACTGAGATATGATACTGAGATATGATACTGAGATATGATACTGAGATTTGGGGGTTCTAATAATGTTGTACTGTGAGAGTTACATTTGACCCAAAGCTAATCGGAGGCTTAATCAGAAACAGGGAGGTCAATCTGCAGCAGATGCAGATGCAGGAAGCTGACACAGAAGACAGTGAGTACGACAGTCAGGTAGACCTCCCTATATATGGGGTGAATACCAAACACCATCTCCTGGTTTTCATCCGAGTAGCTCACTAAAAAAGTTATGTGCACCCCTGTAAATAGAGCCTTTGACTACAATTTACCAACAAAAGTTTGTAGTATTGTGTCTCCCTATTGGGGTACCTTACCTATTGAGCATGCTGATCCCCCTGAGACCCTTACAATCTGAAGTTTCAACTATGACTATTCAGTAAAATGTGCTGTATTCATTGATAAACATCCTCTTAAATATCTCCAGCAAGAACAACTAACAAGTTGTGTTTTAACCTTTTGCTAACACCTTAGAACTACATTCTAGTTGTTTAGAAGATTGGTAAAAATAACTCCCAAAATCTAGGGTTTCAATTACTATGTGAACTTGGAAAAATCTATTTAAGCATCCTAATCGAAACAAAGATGAACCGTGATTTCTCATAGTACTTCAGAATAAGTAAATACATGATAATCTGCTGTTGAATTTTTATTAACTTGTCACACAGTCCTATGGGAGAGAGGGTTGGGGAGTAGTGATGAGCGACTAGGCAATATTAAAATTCGCGTAATTTCGCGAATATCCGCCATAATATTCGATTCCATATTCGTAATCTCGAATATCCGCACTTACGACATGAATTGCGATCTAAAAGCCGCAATTGCGATCACATATGCGCAATGCATGCAAGTCAATGGAGCTCGGATATTCGACTGGGAGAATATCCGTCATATCCGTTTTAAAAAATCGCATTGGGATTATAGAATCGCGATCCCATTCATTGCAATGGATCGCGATTATAAAATCGCAATAAAATAAAATCGCCATCGCTTCGGATATCCGATGATATAGTCGTGAATATTCGCCAAATGGCAAAATAGCGATATTCGAGCTAAATATTCGAAAATCGAATATTCGAGCTCAACACTATTGGGGAGCAGGCTTTTACTTGATACAAACTGTAGCAGACTGGCAGCAGGACACCTCCTGTAACTTCTCCCTGACACTTGTAGCCTGAAAAGACTTGTGAGCTGGCAGGCACAATAAACTCTGTCCTCCTCCTTAGCAGTTCTCACCTTCACACTGGGCGATCTGTGCTTCAGACCCACACGCTTCCTTGGAAACAGCTTCTCAGACTCAACTCATTTCTCTTTGACTGCAGCCCCAGACAGTAGACAGCTGGACCATGAGGTGTAATTACTGATATTGAGAGGAAGAGTTCAGCTCTTTCAGGCAGACTTTAAAAAGTCTGACACAGAGGCCCCAAAGACAAACTCTGGGTCACAGGAGACACTGGCAGGAGCACAGACCAGACAGGGCCCCAAGGGGGATCCCTGGGGTCACTGAAGACACAAACCTGAGTGAGCTGAACCTTTTTATACACCTCAGACATATCACCTACATTCCAGAGGATGAGTCATCTCCCTCCAAAATGTATCTAATTCACAAGCAGATGTTGGGTTATTTACCAGCCCAAATGTCATCGGGCAGATCAGGGTTGATACATTTCCTGCCAAAATTCTGGAGGGAAACTGAACAAGTCTGCGTCTGCCAGAGAGGAAAAACATTAACCCTTTAGCAGTAACACTCACCAGAGCGGTGCTACAGTAGCCATACACAAGGCGATTCTCCCTCGATCGACTGTAATGGGATTATGTCATCCTACTGCAGCCGGACCCTCAGCTGATCGGTGGGCACCCTTTGTGTGCTGGCCATTTCTTTGAGTCCAGTGCACATTTAAAGTAATGGGATCGGTAAAGTAATTTACCGGCATGTCGGATCACCGGGCCCATCCGTTTTTTGGCCGAGCAACTGCAGGTGATTGGGGGGAGTGCGCACGGTGGTCGATCAGCTGAAAAAACTGATGAAAATTGGGCCATGTATGGCTACCTTTAGGGTATGTTTCCACAGCGTGGAGGGCCGGTCTGCTGGTCGGAAAGTAGTGCAGTAAGTCAACTGGCTCCATGCCGTAGAGACAGCCAGTGCAGTAGGTGAGTATCTAGATGGGCTCCATCAGCATCCCTGTCAAGAAATGCGCAGGGGGGAGCCCTCCACGCCTTGGAGACATACCCTAAGAGTAAGTAAGCTGAATGATGCTTGACGAAAAAGAAAAGGCAAACCAAAAGCACTTTTGGGGGAAATCTTTAAGGTACGAGATGGGGCCGTCCGACAAAGATGGGAGCCGGTGCAGGCAGATTTACCATTCTTCACTGCTACGACGGCTCCCATCTAAAGAGGAAGCTGCTGGAAGAGAGCGAGCCCCTCCCCCCGCACCCAAGAAAAACAGTTTTCAATGTGATTCCCTAGATTTGCCCCTTTGCAGTAAATCCTTTCTACCCTGGTATGTTCATCATACCAGGGGAGAGAGGGTGCCAAAGTTTAACTTGGTTGGGTAAAATTGGTTGTCACAACTTGCACTCAATTACACACAATTACTGCGCTTCACATTGCTCTTTTATACTACAATTTATTTCTCTAGTGCAGGGGTGTCGAACTCAATCAGAGAAAGGGCCAAAATCTAAAATCCAGCCTAAATCGCGGGCCGAAATCGCGGCCTCTTGATGCTGGTTCCGAGGCGCCCTCTCGCCGGAAGGTACGGCCTAGGCCCGAGCCACGGCCTCGATTTTGGGCCTCTCACCGAAAGTCGCGCCGGAGCTCCGTGGTGGTATAGTGGAGCTATAGTGTATATCCCCTGGGATGCTGGGGGGGTCCCTTTGTATTAAAAATCAGCTGGATTAGAGGGGATTAGTGGCGGGATCGAGCGGAGCTCTGAAGAGACACGTCCTGTCAGTATGCGGCCAGCCACGCCCCCCGGGGTGCAGTGATGACAGCGTGGGCCACATTGCATGGCCCGCGGGCCTTGTGTTTGACATGTCTGCTCTAGTGCATAGAGAATCACTTCCAATACATAGAGGTTGTCATTGAGACGTCTCTTCCTTTTCCTCTCATTTAAGAAATCCTCCCTGTGTCTGTTACAGGTGTTTGTAGCATATGAATCCATTTCATATTATGCTATTCATACTATCTGCCTTGTAAATTAACACACTATTGTTGCAACATACGGTAACTGCAACAGATGCATATTTCATATTTTTAAGGGAAAATGATTTCAATTCATGCGTTTAGTGAAAAGCTTCTTTCGACTCCTACTCATTCTTCCTTCTATGTATTCTGTTGTGTTGAGGTGAAAATATGTCAAGGAGGAATGTGCAACATCCCTGAACAAGAGCCTCCAATTTCCTTTTTGATGTGTAGTTTGCTAGTTTTCTTGAAAACACATAAAACACAAGGCCAGCTACAACGATCACCTATCTCAATGCTGTGGGGTACAGGTAATCATACGCTTTCAATTGTTTTCTGGTAATATCCCAATGAGAAGTCATACTAGCCTTCAAATTTACATCATTTAAGTAAAGAAAAGTCGCCCCATACTTTAAGGTTATAGACCAGCGCTGTATGTAGACAGCTATTCTCACCTCCTCCCTCTCGCTCCTTGTTGTTAACACTCTTTTCTCAGGATCGGCGTACCAAGCTCTAAGACTCTTCACCCCCAAATATTGTTCAGGACTATTGGTCTTGCATTGTTGGAGATGCCCTAGGAGGTTGTGAGCACTTCAGATGCACTTGATGATTTTGTAGAGATAAACACAATGAGCTGCATTAATGAATTCAATTACAGATTCAATTTTTTTTTCTTATCCTCCTTTTCCACTTAAAATAGAATGGACGAAGTATGTACAAATTTGTTGGTGTCAAATGAGACATCATGATCGCGAATGTGAAAAATTAAAAAGTGGTCTGATACCACGAAACGTGTTGATGCTTAATAAATTGATACTTTATGACAATGGGCTCCTCCAAAAGCCTTTTTTATCTGGGATCAAGTTTTTACCCCTTTATAATAGTCTAAACCCTAGGTGCCCAACCTGCGGCCCTTTTGGTGTTGTTCGGCGGCCCTCCTTGGTCCTCTGCATGTGGCCCCCAAAACCTAACTATTAATGCATAGGGCATAGCAACTCCCCTGTGAAGTGGTCACACGCTGACCCAGCTTTCCTAATCAACTTTGGCGCTCCTACCTCAGTAAAATTGTCAATGTTGATCGGGGAAACCAGGTCTACATGTGACTGCTGCACTCAGGAGGGGGGGTGCTGTTGGGTTTTGTCTGCCTGACGGGATCTGGTCCACCGCCTGCTGAGATATGTAGACGGGGGAGGGTCTAGATCGATGTTATGTGTGGCCCTTTAGTAATGCCGAGGGCCGCACTTGTGGACCTCCATATCAACTCAGTTGCCCACCACTGGTCTAAACCAAGGAATCTGACAATTACCTTGCTCTGTGACCCCGGGCACCCAGAGGCTGATGAGAGCGACCTAATGAAAAACACAGAGTAGAGACGGTGACACAAAATTCCCTACACATCCTATCATCTTTGCGGTTGCTGGCACTGGTGTTGGTAACCCGTACACCTTATATCATCAGCCAAAATCATAAGTAATCATATCCCCTTCTAATATTGAACTGAATAGTTGATTTGCTCTCTTCTCCCTGTATAGAGCCTCTTCATTTTTTGTCTGCAAAAAAACCCGCTGAGCCATTCTTGGACTCTGTGGACAGGACAACCACTTCCATATGTATAACTAAACTGCTCTGTACTGTGGCTGTCAAATTTGTGTGGGTGTTCAGCTGGCAGCTGTCAATTACTATCTGTGCTGTATCTCCATGGATAAATACGATGGTCCATAGTCGGTCAGGAATGACAAATGTGCAACTTTCTCTTCTTTCTGGATTGAGGAATAGGAGTTATTTACCATAATAAGTCTTACAATAGACAGAGCACAGACAGAACCTGGCACAATACATTGTCTCACTAATGACACAAATTCTGCAAGTGTAGTTTCCACATAAGGAGTTAAGCTTAAGGGGTAATTAACCAGTCTGGAGCCCTATATTATACATGGGAATGTGTTGATATATTAGTGCTTTTTGTGACAGCTCTGCCATTCCATGTCACAGCCTATGTTGGCTTTGCAGAAACCCAATCCAAACCAGGATTCCTGCTGCCCCACTTTATTACCTTTCTCCATTTACACATTTTCAATATTTGTACTCTAATAAAAAAAGCAAATATAGTAAGAAGCAGCTTCTAATCTACTAAGTGGTTTGGGTTTTTTTTTTTTTTCGTAGGAAAACAATTACTAGGAAAAATAAGGCAAACATACGGCTCAAAGCAAAACAAACATTAGCTTATACTTTCAACTCTAAGTTGATTAATAGCTTTACTTGAAACTGAAATACCAGGAGGATTACTGTTAACGTGCATATAACCCAGCGGACCATTGTCTGCTGTTGCAGTGTAAGTGCTATAGATTTATCAGGCCTAGATTGCAGATTGTCAATGTATAAAATACACAAACTGTGTGTCTGCTCGGCACAGATGGAAAGCCCAACTTGACTGAAATAACATCATTTCAATGTCATCTTTCTGTTGTCGAGTCCAAATGGTTTCAGTGAACATATTCTATAGCATGTAAACAGACAAGATGAGTAAGAAGAAATATAGGATGTGATACACAGGAATATACTGGTGAACTCACACACCTTTGAGATGCATATTGTCACAAAAAATCAAGGTCGATAATATTTAAAGTTCCCTTAAAGCAGTGGTGGGCAACTGAGTTGATATTGAGCGCCACAAGTGTGGCCATATGCATCACTAAAGGGCCGCACATCACATTTTCAATCTATAGTGACTTGGATAAGAAATTTTTATAAACAAAATAACAGCAGCCAGCTAGAAGACATTATTTTTTAATTTTTAAATAACAAAACTTGTGTTAAATTATACTGCAACCGTTAGGGAACACTGTAGTCTGGTAATGTTTATACAGATTATCAGTGACCCAGACAGCCCTTGTCTCTCTTCCCGCTCTAAGAAGATCCCATGTGAAGACAAGTCAGCTGGGGATTGGTGGACAGGTGAGTTCCTATGCCCTATGCATTAACAGTTTTGGGGGCCGTAAGTGGTGGACCAAGGGGGGCTGCTGAAGAATTCCCAAAGGGCCGCATGGTTGGGCACCTGGGCCTTAAAGGCATAAGCTGAAACAACATTTAAATAAAAAATCCCAAAAAGTGTAAAACTAAAAAAGCTCTTAAAATACTTATCTTACATATAACTTCTGTATTACCGGAGTTACTTCAGATGGGATTCCATAGAATGCTGATTATCCTAAATGTTGGGTCATAATACCCTACCTAGGTGCCAAGGTTGGCGAGAGCCATTCTACTGTCCATTTTACAGTACCACCCTCCTCAATACAATACAAATTGCCACCACTCCAATTCTGCTTCACTTGGGAAGTGCCATGTAGCCGACAAGAGAGAAGAGCCTGAGTAACCTTATCCAAGCCTGTTGGACTTATAGTATATCCCACCACCACCAAAGAAGGGTGAGTCTGGGAGAGCTGCTGAATGAAAGAGAAGGAACAAAAATGACATCCAACAGCAAATGTTGGTGTGGGGTGTTGGTGCAAAGGGGGTGGAGCAAGGAAAGAAGTCAAGATCCAGGAATAACTAAATAGGTGCAGTCAGTTCTAAATCACTATGGATCAGGCATTCAGCTAAACAATTTATGGAAGGACCAGATTATTTCTGGTCCTTTAGGGTTATTTCCTGCCCGGATATTTACTGTGGATGTTTGGAGGTAATGATAATTGCTCCTCAGATGCTTTCTAGTCCTAATACTTGCTGGGGGTTTATATTACTAGCCCTGGTACTTGATAGTGGCTATTGCTGGCCATGACAGTGTTAAGTGGTGTTGTGCTAGTTGTGTTTCCACCTAACCCCCCCCCCCCCCCCCCTTCAACCCCCATCACGTTCTCAGTATGGATGTCAGCGTGGCTGTGTCGGGAGGCATGCAGAATATGTAGGGTAGAGCAGGTCCCTATGTTCCCGCATGCTCCACATATCGGGTGAAACCTTTTCCATGGAGTCTCAGGATACTTGGAAACCACATGCCAACCAACAAGGGTGTAAAAATGGTCACTGATCCTTTGTAAACTCCAGCTCAAAATCACACAGGACTATTCTCAGGCCTCTAGCTGGTGAACATGAAGGCTGAAGAGTGCTAAAAAAAATACTGATCAGTGATGAAGGCCTATTTGTCCATTGTGATTGACTCCCTTTAATACAAGGCACAACATTGAGCTCCATTTGCAAAGCATTTTTCTGATATAAAACCCCAGCATAGACTGCATGCTTGGAAGCAGCCTATGTTTAACTGGCTGATGTATCATTTCACGTCAGATTTGTGTAAACAGACATAATTGGCTTACAACAGAGATGGCTATGCAGTTCCTTAAGAGTTGCTTCTGAATTTTGTCTTCATGTAAATTGCAAGGGAGATGAAACCAAACAAATGCTGGAGAACCAAAGCCTCTATTTTAGCTGCTTGCATTATTTTATCCCACAATAATTATCACATCAAAATGTTCAATTTGCATACATAAATATTGCAGAGGTGCTGAATCATTCATTTATGCATGAAATAGTTATATAACCCCTGAAGGAAGCATTATTTTATCTTCAAATTAATTTATTCTCTACACTCCTCACAAGTACCAAAGCACACAATTTCCTCCAGTCATTGGTGAAATTTTAAGGAGTTATTACCTGTGTAATTATCATCCTGGATTAAATGACACATACAAAAATAATGTGAATTGGTCATTTAATCTGCATGCAATCAATTCAACTGACCTGAGTGATAAACAGTTGTAATGAATTATAAAAAAAAAACTTTTTCCAATAATACAGACCTTGAAATAGTATACTGTAATAAATATTCATATACAGTGCTTTCAGGAATTGTCCTCCAGTCTAAATGGACTACCAATGCTAAAGGTTATCTAAACCCCATAACAAGAATTCGCTATATTACTTCCTAGTCCCAGTGCATTTTTCTTTCTCTGTAAAAAGAAAACTAAGGCAGGCACTGCCTGTAACACCTGGTAAGATAAATATTTTACACATGACTAGGGTAATAAAGATCTGTCCCTTTTGTCTGTATTGTTCAATTACATTCACTCACCAAAAACCTAACTGGAATAATTGAGACTCAGACGGATTGGGTTTTTAAATGGCCCAGCAGCCTTTTATTACTAACATAACAAAATATAATATATAACCATCATTAAACAGGCAATTATAGATTAAAAATGAAGGTCCCTTGAAGGCAGTTATCCAGCACCCTGTATCTGTATTAGCCAATACATTGGCCTCCTGTTGCACTACACCGACTCAGAGACAATTATAATAAAATGCAGATACCACCTTACAGAACTAGTTCCCTGGCACGCCGACATCCATACCTGTCAACTTTCCTGTTTTTGGTTAAGTTTTTTATTCCCAGCAATAAATCACAGATTTTTGATATCAGGGTAGTTTAGGAGGGAGGGGGCGTTACTCCGATAATGGAATTGACATCAGTGACGCCACTTCCTGCATTTGGAATGGGAACCTTTCGAATACCAGAAGTGACGCCAGGGATGTCACTTCCTTTATTTTTCCCTTATTCCTGTGTTTTAAAGTTGACAGGTATGCCGACATCCTTAACAAAGGGTGGGACTCTGTACCTGCGACGGTCCCTTCCAATTACCGTCTCCATGACCAGACCACCTTCAAGGGCCTTACAACCGTGACAAGTTTTGAAACCTGAAAACAAAGGAATTCATCAAAATTGTATAAACCAAAGAAAAATTTAGGGAGGGCGGAAAAATTCATCTGACAAACACTATCCTCCGAAGTGTGGGGAATTCTCCTCCTACACTTAACTACAGGACGACCCCTCCTAGCCAAACAATCAGGTACAGCTGGAACAAGATGACATGATAACATAACAAGATACCATAAAAAACATAGCTACGCATGTTTATAACATTTACTAACCCTTAGTATGCCTGCTTAACCTTCTTGTAGTCCCTCTGCCTAAGTCTCTGTCTTTAGGCTTCAGGCCTGTCCTTAGATAGTGAAAGAAATGGTAGAAGCCACTATTTATTGTGTTAATTACCCTTCTCAGATTTTTATGTACAACGGTTATTGTCCTAATTGAAACTAAAGCAGGGAACAGATGGCTCGATATTTGAGCCATCCGATGTTCCCTGCAGATATCGGCTGAGCTGGCCCATATCTACATGTGTGTAATACGAGGGACTTTCTAAACCATCAAGTCTACCTGTGTTCAATCGCAGAGGACCTGGCACTACATAGTTGTTGGTAGATCTAAAGGATATCTGACAAAGAAATCTAAAGGTGTATGACCAGCTTAAGCCTTTGCTGGCTGCAAGCAGGAGATATTAAATGGGATTTTTAAATATCTAATCTCATCTCATGTAATTATATTATTATTGAAAGTTAATTTATTTTTATAAAAATTTTCAAAATGAAACTCATACTATATAGATACATTACACACAGTCAGGTGGTGGAACTCACCCCCCCCCCCCCCCCCC
>CM070038.1:69438950-69464023 GCA_036250615.1 Ptychadena robeensis
TCCCCCTGGCCAGCCCCAACCCCTTAGAATGTCCCCTAAAACCAACACATTTATATCGGGTGCACGCTCCATAATACCCCATCGGGGGAATGGGGGCAATTGCGCCGCCTCCCCTCCAGGACGGCTAAACTCCACCCCATCCCCTGAAGAGAAAGATCTCTCCACTGACGGGGGAGAGACCCCCGATAGCCCCACATAAACATGGGAGGGCCAACCTCCCTCAAGACATTGGCGAGGGAGGACAATCACCCACAGTGGCGCCTTAACCTGCTAAAGGCACACTTCCCCCCACTAACAACAACACATGGGGCCCCCAGGGCACCCACGACGCACTGCAGTGCCCTATTTCGGGCAAACTTAAAATAGGTGGAGAAATGCTCCATGCTCCACCAGAAAAAAGCCCTGCACACAGTTAATATCTTAGGTGATCTTTTTCATTATGGAACATAATCCACAGTTAATAAAAAAAACAGTAAGTAGACAATTAACCTCCTTAAGCGTTCGGCAGGTCCACTTCTTACCAAAAGCGTTCGCTGTTATCATGAAAAAAATTTGTAGCCGTACGACCAAAATCCTAACCAGGTCTAGTAGACATCCTAAATATAAAAGTTTAATAAAAACGCTACATTTTAAAAAAAAATTACATTATTATCAAAATGAACAAAAAAAAATCTGTGCTGCGCATGGCACATTTGCTGGTGGATTACCTGCAGCTTGCCCGTGACTTAGGTCACGCCTGCCGATCAGGGGAGGCCTATGATTAGCTGGCCAAAAGCAGAAAAACTGCGCCCATACTGCTTAACATGAGACAGGCACTTTTCACGTCGTTGGGACACCTCCATTGGCTCCGGTGATTGAGGTGTCTCTGGCGGCAATGTTCGGTGCTGCATGAGACGCGGCATCCAAGTTATATCACACCGCCGCCGCCAATCAGATAGGCACATGCACGATGGACCGTGCATTTATTCATTGAAAGCGTTGAAATACTCGGACACCCGGGAGGTAAGTAATAACCATATATAAAAATATATTTTTGACACAGAAAATGTGCTACTGAAAATTCATCCATTTCCCACTCAATACTTGGTGTGCCCTTTTGCCTGAATACTGTATCAATTGTGGAGATTATTGCCTTGTGACACCTGGCATTATGGAAAAGACAACAGGAGAGATGAAATTCCTCTCTTTTATATATTTAGGTGTGGCCGTCATCTTTTTGATATACTCCTAATCTCTGCGGGATTTAGTCAGTGATTTCTGGCCATCAAAGTGATTACAATGGTCAATAAAAGCAGCTGTGTGTAGGGGCCATGTCTGCTAGAACTAAGGGTTAATTGCACTGTCAGTTTCAACTGCCAGTAAACGACTCATAAAGTACGACGGCGGACACAACATGGGTGTCCCTGTCGTTTACAGGCTATAGCCGATAGACTTAGGGGTCCTAATTAGAGGACTGCGAACGCCGCACTATTTGCAGCGCTCAGAGTGTTCCCATCGGGAGTGCACTGCGCTCCGAGCTGCATGCGGTCTGAAGCTCGGGGACAACAGTGTAAATTTAGTGAGGCACAGATCTGGCAATTACAAAAAAAAAGTCTGTGCACTTAAGGTCTAAGAGCACATGACCCCAATCCTTAAATGGAAGACCTTTGTGACGACAGAACCAATCCAAGCGGCCGTACCGGCCAACTGATATCAGGGTAGAAGAGCCTTGGTGGGAGGTAAAGAAGAACTAAAGCCATGTGGCTAGCTCAAGATGCAGTCAGAAAGGGACAAAGTGTAGAAAGTCAAAATGCAGCCCTCTACTAGAGAGGCCATGTTCGCGGAGACAGTTGAACCGCGACACGGCAGTTCGCCGATCCTCCAGCCGCGGACAGTAGGGGTTCGACCCGTACGTTCGCCGGCCAGAAGAAGATCAAATTCTCCTCCAGCAGGATCAGAACCGGGGATCGTGCCGGAGGATAATCTTCATACAAACCGGGGTGCAACCGTCTTGTAGAAAAAAACGGTTTGGCAGGAAGGACGTCAGTGACGTCACTCCTGCCCGCCCAGAACAAGCGTTCGAGTGCGGCCAAGGACCGGATGTGAGCACTGAGTCAAATCCGTTTTCGAATTCAATCCCGCCTAGAGGGGGGAATTTGAATGTGTCCCGAACAGGGCGGACCGGACTTGTTTAAAGTTCGACCCCTGTGCGGACTTCCGGTGGTCGCCTCTCTAACCCTCTACCAGTCGGGCTTTATGTCAGAATGGCCCGAAGAAAGCATCTCCTCAGTCGAAGACACATGAAAAACCCGCAGGAGTTTGCTACAACACGAAGGACTCCAAGATGGTGAAAAATAGATTCTCTGGTCTGATTGAGACCAAGAGAAAACTTTTTGGCCTAATTCTAAGCGGTATGTGGTGAGAAAACCAGGCACATTGCTCATCACCTGTCCATACAGTCCCAACAGTGAAGCATGTGTGTGCAGCATCATGCGTGGTGGTGTTTTTTCAGCTGCAGGATAAGACGACAATTGGTTGCAATTGAGGGAAAGATGAATGCAGCCAAGTACAAGGGATACCTGGACGAAACCTTCTCCAGAGGTGCTCAGGACTTCACACTGGGTTTACTTCCAACAGACACTAAGCACAAAGCTAAATAATGAAGGAGTGGCTCAACACACTCCGTAGCTGTTTCTTGATGGCCCAGCCAGAGCAGCTGACTTAAGCCCAAATTAGCATCTCTGGAAAAACCTAAAATGTGTCCACCAACATTTTACCATCCAGCCTGACAGAACTGGAGAGGATCTGCAAGGAGGAATGGCAAGGATCCCCAAATCTAGGTCCGGGGATTGGTGGTTCTTTTCTCAAAAGACTCATGGCTGTATTAGATTAAAAGGTGCTAAGAGTCTATACTTACTGATCTGATATTTCAGTTTTTCCTTTTTAATAAATCTGTAAAAATGTCTACAATTCTGTTTTTCTGTAGTATGGGGTGCTGTGTGTACATTCATGAGAAAAAAAGAACGTTAAAATATATTTAGCAAATGGCTGCAATAAACGATGTAAAATTAAGGGGGTCTGAATCCTTTCCGTACCCACTGTTATATGTTCAGATCCAGCCCCTCCACTCCTGCTGGATCGGCTACAACTGACCACCGTACCCTCCTACCTGTGCCTCCGCCCCTCCTGGCGCGGGTTCCCACGCCTGCTTCTTGGGGACAGTCGGGTCTGCTGGCTCTCCCCCTATTCCGTCCACCCAACCGAGAACGCGGGCGTGCGCGCTCCTGCGCGTCGTGCCGCTCCTGCGCGTTGCGCCGCACACCGCGCATGCGCGGCTCCGCTCATGCGCACGATACGCGCACGCACTCCCCCTCGTCCGAGTTTTAAAGGACCTGAAGGGAGTGCTCCTGGGGTCCGCCCCTCCCTACGGGGCGGCCCCAGTTGAGCACTTCCTTAAAAACCTGCCATTCCTTTCATCAGTGCGTGTGTAAACAGCTTCTGTGTCCGGTTCAGGTACAGCATTGATCTACTCTGCTTGACTTCCTGGACCCCGACCCTGCTTTTTTCCCGACGACTCTCTGATCTCCGGCTTCCCGACCCTCGCGTGTGTTTCCATCCGCTTTGCTTGCCGCCTGCCTCGACCCACGCCTGTACCAAAACTCCGTTTTGGCCTCCCTGCCTCGACCCACGCCTGTACCTCGACTCTTCTTTTGCCTGCCCCTGCCTTGTACCTTGCACTGGACTTTGACCTTCCCCTGAAAGGGTTCAGCCTCCAAAGGACACTCGCCTGCACCTTTGGGGGGGTTCACCAGGGAAGCAGGACCTAGCCACCCGAGTGCGGGAAAAGACCACAGGTCCCCTCAAGGGATCCCTGCCTATCTCCCATTAGGGGGCTCTGGGGGAAACCCTTGGGTGGCTTAGATTCCCTGCTCCTGTTACCCCCGCGCTAACCCCGGATCTGCAGTCATAACAGATTACACCACCATGACATCCCTTGGGGACGTGTTTTGCTGAACTCTGCCAGCAAGTCCAAGACCCTCCGTTTCAGTCCTGACTCAGAGCACACAAGACGTACGCCCCGCCCCCGGAGCCACTCTTTTTTTTCCGCTATCCTCTGAACCCAGACTCCCTCTGCCTACAAGATTCTTGGGTGACCGGGGGAGTTCGACACTTTCCAACGTGCCCTCCGTCCTACATTCTCTCTCCTACCAACTGACTTTCACACTTGACCGGATCAGGTCGGAACGGTTTTTCTCTACTCCAGGTGAGCCCCAGCGTTGCATTCAATTGTCAAAACAACAGACCCAGCCCTGGCCACGGTAAGGGCTTGTTCGGAAAGTTGTCCCAACTGTACAACGACCCCCGCAGACTGAGACCCGCGGACGCTTAAATCCGTGTCTGCGACAGGGGGGACGACCAGTGGAGACAACTCTCCGATTTCCATCGGCTCTCCCTCAGACCTGGACTGGGAACGAGTCCCGCCCTCCGCAGCCGTTTCCGGGTGGCTCTCCGATGCCATCAAAGATGACTAGCCCGAGCGGAGTCCCCAAGACCCTACAAAACGTTCCATGGACTGTCCATTGATATTGACCGGCGCCTACGGGAACGTAGCTGAAGGGGGGTACCCGCTTCTGCAAACCTCCGGGGGTTTCCGCCCCTCCTCCTCGCTGGTTTCTCACACAACGTCCCCTCTCCAAATCCCCTCACCCGAACCGTGTCAGATCGGGGCTCCCCCCCGACCACCACTTTCACCCGAGGAAAGGGAGCGCCGTTTTGAAGAAGACTTATGCCTCTACTGCGTTACCCCAGGCCACATGGTCCGCACCTGCCCGGTTGCGCCCTTCGGGAAAGACTTTCCTTCAGACCTCAGACAACGATGTATCCACGATCCGCTCTATCTGTCTCTCTTCACAGGCCCTGAGGGAACCGTAAAATCACGCCATATCGACTCGGGGCGTGCGACTGTTAAGGATGCCCATTGGAAGTCCCTAAACAACCTCAATCCGAAAAGAACAAAGCCCCTACCCGCTCCGCCTGCCGACGCTCGCTGATCCCTGGGTCCGTTCTGAGACAACCGTCTGAGGCCAGAACAACCCTCGGAAATTGAAACTCAGGTTCTCTCATACCACGCCTCTGTTCCTGTGTCCTTGGCCTGCCTGCGACTCGCCATAACCCCCCATCGACTGGGTATCCGCCCCGGCATTCCAGTGACTATTTGGGAGATCCTGCCACGCCCCTTCTCACTCCTGGGACTCACAGACACCGCGACCGCTCTGTCCACCCCATACCATAATACCTGGAGATTTACAAACGGGGGGCCGAGCGGTTACATCCACCACCGCCTAAGATTGTCCAGACCTTCCCAGGGCGCAAGATCCTTCGTCATTCTTCCGTTAGCGGAGCCCGAATCTCAGGCCCTGAGGCTCATAGAACGCCGCTCCCGAAAAAGGGGTTCATTTCGCACCACTCCCTGCGCCTGCTGGAGGCAGGCATTTTTTCGTCCAGAACAAGACAATCCTTTGAGACCCGTATTGACTGATCGCCAACTCACGCGATCACCATAAAAACGTTACCTCTGCCCTAGTCCCTCGGACCTCACTCGCTGTCGTCCACTCGGCCCCGTTGGGTTTCTCATTGGACCTGAGGTCGTACATCTGGTACGGTCAGGCCGGGGACGAGTGGAAGACCCTTTCCGCACAAAGCTGGGCGTTTTCGAGTACCGGTGATGCCTTTTGGACTGTTGCATACGCCCCCTACTGCCATTCAGGCGTTCATATAAACGACTCTCCGGGAATTTCCCTCGATAGTTCGTGATCGTCTACTTAGACTTATCCTTGTTTTTTCCGATTAACCCCTCGACTTCATACTCGGGATCCACATGAGGAAGGTCTTGGAGAGGCTAGACGCCATTCAACCCCTATACTGCCAAGGCCGAAAATGTGAGTTCGAGCGGTCCAGCATCCAGTTTTCTGCCTTTCATTTCTACCTCGGGTATCTATGGACCCCCCAGAAGGTATCCTGTCTGCCATCACTGACGTGCCAGCTCCCGGACCGAAAGGCTGTCCAGGCGTTCCTGGGGTTTGCTAACTTCTACAGGAGTCATAAAGGTATTGTTTTCTAAAATCGTTCTACCCCTCCCCCATCTCACCAGCAGCAAACATCGTTACTTTTCCTGGACAGCTCAGGCTCAAACCGGCCTTTGAATTCCTGAAGAGAGTTTCAGTTCTGCCCCCATCCTAAAACCCCCGTACCCCTCTCTACCCTATGTCCTCAAAGGTCAGACGCCTCCTGAACTGGCTACGGCTCGGTACTTCCCAACGTTCTGGCGAGAAACCCTCCTTCTCCTGTCTGTTTCTTCTCCCCGGAACTCACCCCGCGGCCGATCAAAATTCAGTGTGGGGGATAGGAGCTGTTTGCCATGAACTGCCTGGGAAGGAGTGGCGTTCATTCTCGAGGGGCCCAACATCAGCTGCTAATCTATGACCAAAAATTGCCATTATCTACTCCAAGCAAAGAGGCTACAACCCCCCGGCAGGCCCGCGGGGCTTTGTTTTCGCCAGGTTCGACTTTCATCTGACATACACCCCTGGTAGTAAGAACTCCAAGTCCGATGCGCTCATCCCGTATGCATCCAGGGACCTCCAGCATCTCTGAACCCGGGCCCATTGTCTCCCGGAGGTACATTCTCTTTCTGTACCTGAGGGGTTTGGAGGATTCAGGGTTCAGTACCACCGGTACCCACATCCCCCTCCCCGGGCTCGTTGGAAAAAGGGGGGTATTCTGGAAGGAGACCACTCTACGTCCCTGGGCCCCTCTCCCCTCGCCACCTCGCCACCAGGTAGTCCTCAGTTCTGCCACGACAGCCGTCTGGCAGGACATTTCGGTATCAACCAACCCTTGACCTTCCTTTTCGTCGCCGGCATTCTGGTGGCCTGAGGTCATAAAAGAGACTGTGTAGGTCCTACTCAGCTTCCCGTTATGTGCTGCTCGCGACAAAATACCACCCCCTACCCGTCCGTTCGATCTCCTAACACCCCTTGCCAGTCCACGAACGCCGGTCCCACGTAGCCCTTTTTGTGACCGATTTTACCCCGGTCGTATTCGTTCACGCCATCCTGATGTAGTGGACCGTTTCTCGAAGATGGCCCATTTCGTTGCCCCTGCCCTGGCCATCCCTACCTCTGACAGACGCTCGGGTCTTCCTGAGGGGGTTGTCCGCCTACACGGTTCCCGTGATTGTTGGTGACCGGGACAGGGGACCATTCCCCTCCCGTTTCTGGAAGGAGTTAACTCGCCTCCTCCTGGGATCACCTCCTCCCTCACCTCTGGGTACCACCCTCAGGCCAACGGGCATTGCGAGCGTCAAAATCAAACCGTGGAGCATTACCCTCCGTGTTTCAACGTGCGATACACAGACGACTGGCCATGCTTCTTTTCTCCCCGGGCGGCCGAGTTTCCTACAACAATTCCCCGGCACTACGGGTCCGCGTAGACGCCTTCTTCCTGAATGGGGCTATAACCACCCCAACCTCCCGTCCAGGGGTCTCGATTCCCTGGTGCCACCGCGGCTGACCGCCTGTACCGCCTTAGCCAGGCTTGGGTGCTGCCCGTGCCGGCTTTTGGAGGCTCAGGAGGAGATGAAGCTTAGGGGGGCCGACGGAGTCGTGCCCCGTTCCCCACTCTTCGTCCTGGGGACGCGTCTGGGCTTTCGGCTGCTTCCATCCGCCTGCGCTGTCCGTCTCGGGTCTGCTCCTCATCGTTCATCGGCCCTACGTGGGGCCCCGACTGGTTACCCCTGTGGCGCGTTCGCTTCTCCTCCCCTCCTCTTTCCGCATTCGCCCGGTCTTCCATTTTCGTCCTCAGCCGGTCGTGTTGGATCTTCCCCCCACTAAACAACACACATGGGGGCCCCCCAGCGGGCCACCCACGACGCACTGCCAGTGCCCTTATTTCGGGGCCAGACTTAAAATAGGTGGAGGAAATGCCTTCCAGTGCGTTCCCCCAGAAAAAAAGCCCTGCACACAGTTATATATTCTTAGTGTGTATCTCTTTTCATTATGCTGAACATATATCCTACAGTTAATAAAAAACAGTAAGTATTACAATTTAACCTCCTTAGCGTTTCGGCGAGGTCCAGCTTTCTGTACCAAAAGCGTTACGCTGTTTATCATTGAAAAAAAAATGTTGTAGGCCTGTAACTGACCAAAATCCTAACACAGGTCTAGTAGACATCCTAAATATATATAGTTTTAAGCGCTTACATTTTTAAAAAAAATTACATTTATTGATCAAATGAAACAAACAAAAATCTGCTGCTTGCGCACTGGCACATTTGCTGGTGGATTACCTGCAGCTTGCCCGTGACTTAGGTCACGCCCTGGCCGTATCAGTGGGAGTGCACCCTATTGATTTAGCTGAGCCAAAATGCAGAAAAACTGCGCCCATACTGCATTCATACATGCAGTACAGGCACTGTTTTTCCACGTCGTTGGGACACCTCCATTGGTCTCCGGTGATCTGAGGTGTCTCTGGCGGCAATGTTCGGTGCTGCAATGAAGACGCGGCATTCCACAGCTTCATATCATCACCGCCGACGCGCCACTCAGATAGCGCACCGTGCACCGATTGGACACCGTGCCATTTATTCAATTGAAAGCGTTGAAAGTTAACTCGGGCTGACCACCCGGGAGGTTAATAATACCAATATATAAAAATTATATTTTTTTACACAGAAATGTTGGCCTACTGAAAAGTTCATCCATGTTCCCACTCAATACTTGGTTGTGGCTCCTTTTGCCTGAATTACTGTATCAATATGTGGAGATTATTGCCTTGTGACACTACTGAGGCATTATGGAAGACCAGGATGCTGTTCCTCTCTTTTTTATTATTATTTTAGGTGTGGTGCCCGTCATCTTTTTCTTGATAATACTCCATAGACTCTCTGCGGGATTTAGGTCAGGTGATTTTGCTGGCCAATCAAACAAAGTGATTACAATGGTCAATAAAGCATGCTGTGTTGGTAGGGGCCATGTCCTGCTAGAACATTAAGGGTTCATTTGCACTGTCAGTTTTCAACTGCCAGGTAAACGAATCATTAAAGTAACCGACCGGCGGACACAACATTGGGTGTCCACTGGTCGGTTTTCAGGCTATAGCCGGATAGGACCTCTATGGGGTCCTAATGTAGAGGACCTGCGAACGCCTGCACTATTTTGCAGCCGCTCACAGGCAGTTGTCTCCCTGCGGGAGTGCACTGTCGCTTCCTGAGCTGCTGCGGTCTGAGGCAGCTCGGGGAACAACAGTGTAAATTTAGTGGAAAGGCACAGATCTGGCCAAGGTTACAAAAAAAAATGTCTGTGGCACTTAAGGTTCCTAAGAGCACAGTGACCTCCATAATCCTTAAATGGAAGACCTTTGTGACGACCAGAACCCTTCCCAGAGCTGGCCGTCCGGCCAAACTGAGCTATCAGGGTAGAAGAGCCTTGGTGAGAGAGGTAAAGAAGAACCTAAAGATCACTGTGGCTGAGCTCCAGAGATGCAGTCAGGAAATGGGACAAAGCTGTAGAAAGTCAAAATGCAGCCCTCTACCAGTCGGGGCTTTATGTCAGAATGGCCCGAAGAAAGCATCTCCTCAGTCGAAGACACATGAAAACCCGCATGGAGTTTGCTAACAAACACCTGAAGGACTCCAAGATGGTGAGAAATAAGATTCTCTGGTCTGATGAGACCAAGAGAAAACTTTTTGGCCTTAATTCTAAGCGGTATGTGTGGAGAAAACCAGGCACTGCTCATCACCTGTCCAATACAGTCCCAACAGTGAAGCATGGTGGTGGCAGCATCATGCTGTGGTGGTGTTTTTCAGCTGCAGGGATAAGACGACAATTGGTTGCAATTGAGGGAAAGATGAATGCAGCCAAGTACAGGGATATCCTGGACGAAAACCTTCTCCAGAGTGCTCAGGACTTCACACTGGGTTTACTTTCCAACAAGACACTAAGCACAAAGCTAAAATAATGAAGGAGTGGCTTCACAACAACTCCGTAGCTGTTCTTGAATGGCCCAGCCAGAGCACTGACTTAAGCCCAAATTAGCATCTCTGGAAAAACCTAAAAATGGCTGTCCACCAACATTTACCATCCAGCCTGACAGAACTGGAGAGGATCTGCAAGGAGGAATGGCAGAGGATCCCCAAATCTAGGTCCGGGGATTGTTGGTTCTTTCTCAAAAAGACTCATGGCTGTATTAGATTAAAAGGTGCTAAAGAGTCTGAATACTTACTGATACTGATATTTCAGTTTTTCTTTTTTAATAAATCTGTAAAAATGTCTACAATTCTGTGTTTTTCTGTCAGTATGGGGTGCTGTGTGTACATTCATGAGGAAAAAAAAGAACGTAAAATATTTTAGCAAATGGCTGCAATATAACGAGTGAAAATTTTAAGGGGGTCTGAATACTTTCCGTACCCACTGTATATATGTCAGGATCCAGCCCCGTCCACTCCTGCTGGATCGGCTACAATGCAACAGGTTGAACCTCCTTAACCTGTGCCTCTGCCCCATCCTGGAGCGGGGTTCCACTGGCAGGGCTCTTGGGGACAGTCAGGGGTCTGCTGGGCTCTCACCTTTCCGTCCACGAGCCAACGAGAGAGCGGGGACGTGCGCGCTCCTGCGCGTTGCGGTGCGCGTCATGCGCGTTGCGCGCGCACCCGCGCATCGTAGCGCGCTCAAGGCATGAGCATACGCGCACGCACTCGCCCTGTCCGAGTTTTAAAGGACCTGAAGGGGAGTGCTCCTGGGGTCCGCCCCTCCCTACGGGGCGGCCCCAGGTGAGCACTCCTTAAAAGCCCTGCCATTCCTTTCAGTCAGTGCTGTGTGTAAACAGCTGCTGTGTCCGTGTTCATTGTACAGACTTGATCTACTACCTGCTTGACTTCCTGGTACCCGACCTGCTTTGTTTCCACGGACTCTCTGATCTCCGGCTTCCGACCCTCGCGTGTGTTTACCATCCGCGTTTGCTTGCCGCTGCCTCGACCCAAGCCTGTACCAGACTCCGTTTAGTTTTGCCTGCAGCCTGCCGTCGACCACGCTGTACCTCGACTCTCTTTGCCTGCCGCTGCCTGTACCTTTGCACGGGACTTTGACCTTCCCCCCGAAAGGGGTTCAGCCTCAAAGGACACTCGCCTGCACCTTCCTGGGGGGTTCACCAGGGAAGCAGGACCTAGCCACCCGGAGTGCGGGAAAAGACCACAGGGTCCCCTCAAGGGATCCCTGCTATCTCCCATTAGGGGGCTCTGGGGGAAGACCCTTGGGTGGCTAGATTCCTGTCCTGGTACCCCCGCGCTAACCCAGGATCTGCAGTCATAACAGATACACCAGCCATGACATCTTGGGGAAGGTGTTTGCTGAACTCTGCCAGCAAGTCCAAGACCTCACCGTTTCAGTCTGGAGCTCAAGAGCACACAAGACGTACGGCCCCGCCCGCCGGAGCCTCTTTTCCGCTACCTCCTGAACCAGACTCCCTCTGCCTACAAGATTCTTGGGTGACCGGGGGGAGTTCGAAACTTTCCCAGTGCTGGTCTACATTTCTCTCTCCTACCACTGACTTCCAAGATGAACGGATCAAGGTCGGACGGTTATTTCCTACTCCCGGGTGAGCCCCAGCGTTGGGCATTCAAGTGTCAAAACAACAAGACCCAGCCCTGGCCACGGTTAGAGGGCTTGTTCGGAAAGTTGTCCCCAACTGTACAACGACCCCGCAGGACTGAGACAGCGGACGCTTAAATCCGTTCTGCGACAGGGGGAGAGCCAGTGGAGGACTAAGTCTCCGATTTCCATCGGCTCTCCTCAGACTGGACTGGGAACGAGTCCCCGCCTCCGCAGCCAGTGGGGGGGACTCTCCGATGCCATCAAAGATGAAATAGACGCCGAGTCGGAGTCCCCAAGACCCTACAAACGTTCCAGGACTTGTCCATTGATATTGACGGCGCCTCCGAACGTAAGGTGCGAGGGGGTGGGTACCCGCTTCTGCAACCTCCGGGGGTTCTCGCCCCTCCTCCTCGCGGTTCTACACAACGTCCCCTCTCCAGAGACCCTCACCCGAACCGTGTCAGATCGGGGCTCCCCGACCACCACTTTCACCGAGGAAGGTGAGCCGTTTTGAAGAAGACTTATGCCTCTACTGCGGTACCCCAGGCCACATGGTCCGCAATGCCCGGTTGCGCCCTTCGGAAAGACTCCTTCAGACCTCAGGGACACTGGAGTATCCACCGAGTACCGCTCTATATCTGTCTCCCTCTCTCACTTCAGGGCCTGAGGGAACCGTAAAAGTCGACGCCATCATCGACTCCGGGGCGTGCGACTGTTTTATGGATGCCCATTTTGCGAAGTCCCTAAGACTACCTTCATCCGAAAGACAGCCCTACCCGATCGCTTGCCGACGGCTCGCTGATCCCCTCGGGTCCCGTGTTCCGCGATAGGACACACGTTCCTGATGGCCAGTACACCCTCGGGACACATTGAAAACCTCAGGTTCTCCATCCATACCAACGCCTCTGTTTCCTGTGTCCTTGGCCTGCCTTGCTGACTCGCCATAACCCCTCCATCGAATGGGTATCCGGCACTGGCATTCCAGTCGGACTATTGTGGGAGATCCTGCCACGCCCCGGTTCTCCACTCCTGGGAATCCAAAGACACCGTCAGACCGCTCCATAGTCCCACCGAATACCATCAATACTGGAGTTTAGCCAACGGGGGGCCGAGCGGTTACATCCCCACCGGCCTACGATTGTCCTATTGACCTTCTCCAGGGCGCAAAGATCCCTTTCGGTATGTCTATCCGTTAGGGAGCCCGAATCTCAGGCCTGAAGGACTACATAGACGCCTCCCTGAAAAAGGGGTTCATTGCCCCTCCACTTGCCTGCTGGGAAGGCATGTTTTTCGTCCAGAAAGGACAAATCCTTGAGACCCATTATTGACTATCGCCAACTCAACGGATCACCATTAAAAACCGTTACCTCTGCACTAGTCTCGGACCTCACTCAGCGTTCCACTCGGCCCGTTGGTTCTCCAAATTGGACCTGAGGGGTGCGTACAATTGGTACGGGTCAGGCCGGGGGACGAGTGGAAGACCGCTTTCGCACAAAGCTGGGGCATTTAGCGTACCTCGGTGATGCCTTTTGGACTGTTGCAACGCCCCCAGCTCGTTCCAGGCGTTCATAAACCGACGTCTTCGGATTTCCTCGATAGTTCGTGATCAGTCTACTTAGACGATTATCCTTGTTTTTTTCCGATACCCTCGACTTACACGGATCCACATGAGGAAGGTCTTGGAGAGGCTACGACTTCACTCCCTATACGCCAAGGCCGAAAAATGTGAGTTCGAGCGGTCCCGCCTCCAGTTTTGGGCCTGGTCATTTCACCTCGGGTATTTACATGGACCCCCAGAAGGTCTCTGCCATCACTGACTGGCCAGCTCCCTCGGACCGAAAGGCTGTCCAGCGCTTCCTGGGGGTTTGCGAATTCTAAAGGAGGTTCATAAAGGGATTTTCGAAAATCGTTCTAACCCTAACCCAGCTTCACCAGCAGCCAAAAAACTAGTTTTCTGGACAGCTCAGGCTCAAAACCGCCTTTGAATTCTGAAGAAGAGTTTCAGTTCTGCCCCCATCCTCAAACACCCGGACCCCTCTCTACCCTATGTCCTCAAAGGTAGACGCCTCCGAACTGGCTATCGGCGCGGGCGGTACTGTCCCAACGTTCTGGCGAGAAGAACCTCCTGCATCCGGTCTGTTTTCTCGGAAAACTCACCCCGGCCGAGCAAAATTACAGTGTGGGGGATAGGGGCTGTTGGCCATGAGGCTGCCTTGGAGGGGTGGCGTTACCTCTCGAGGGGGCCAACATCAGCTGCTAATCCTGATGACCACAAGAATTTGCAGTATCTCGCCAAAGCAAAGAGGCTAAACCCCCCGGCAGGCCCGCTGGGTTGTTCTTGCCAGGTTCGACTTTCATCTGACATACACCCCTGGTAGTAAGAAAAGCCAGGCCGATGCGCTCTCCCGGATGCATCCAGGGAACTCCAGCCATCTCTGAACCCGGGCCCATTCTCCCGGAGGACATTCCTCCTTTCTGGACCTTAGGTGTTGGAGGATCTCAGGGTTCAGAGTTACCGGTGTCACCATCCCCATCCCCGGGTCTGTTGGAAAAAGGGGGTGTGTTCTGGAAGGGAGACCAGCTCTACGTCCGGGCCCCTCTCGCCACCAGGTCCTCAGGTTCTGCCACGACAGCGTCTGGCAGGGAAATTTCGGTATCAAAAGAAACCTTGACTCTTCGTCGCAGGCATTCTGGTGGCCTGAGGTCAGAAGAGACGTGAGTCCTACGTCCGAGCTGCCCGGTATGTGCTCGCGCAAAAAACCCCCGTACCCGTCCGTTCGGACTCCTACACCCCTTGCCAGTCCCCGAACGCCCATGGTCCCACGTAGCCATGGATTTTGTGACCGATTTACCCCCGTCGGATTCGTTCACTGCCATCTGACTGTAGTGGACCGTTTCTCGAAGATGGCCCCATTTCGTGCCCCTGCCTGGCCTCCCTACCTTGAACAGAGGCTCGGGTCTTCCTGAGGGAGGTTGTCCGCCTCACGGGTTACCGGATGATGTGGTGACCGACAGGGGGACCCAATTCACCTCCGTTTCTGGAAGGAGTTAACTCGCTCCTGGGGATCACCTCCTCCCTCACCTCGGTGGTACCACCCTCAGGCCAACGGGCAGTGCGGAGCGTCAAAATCAAAAAACGTGGAGCAGTACCTCCGTTGTTTCACGTGCGATACACAGGACGAATGGGCCATGCTTTCCCCGCGGCCGAGTTTTCATACAACAATTCCCGGCACCTCTGGTCCGCGGAGAAGCCGTTCTTCCTGAATGGGGGCATACCAACCCAAATTCCTCCCGTCCAGGGTTCTCGATTCCCGGTGCCCGCCGGGCTGACCGCCTGACACGCCTTAAGCCAGGCTTGGGTTGTCTGCCCGTGCCAGGCTTTTGAGGCTCAGGAGGAGATGAAGCGTAGGGGACGAGGGAGTCGTGCCCCGTTCCACACTCTGCGTCCTGGGGACAGCGTCTGGCTTGTCTGTCTTCCATCAGCCTGCGCTGTCCGTCTCGGAGGCTGGCTCTCGGTTCCGGCCCGTACGTGGTGGACGACTGGTTAACCCTGTGGCGGTTCGGCTTCTCCTCCCCCTCGTTCGCATTCACCCGTCTTCCCGTGTCGTTCCTCAAGCCGGTCGTGGTGGATGCGTTCTCGGGTCGATCGCCTCCCCCTACCTCCGCCTGTTCTCCAAGACGGGGTTGAGGAGCTACGAGGTGGAGGGACCGTTTTCTCGACTCTCGTTGAGGGGGAGGGTCTCCAGTTACTGGTACGCTGGAAAGGTTTTAGGGTTGGAGGAGGCTTCTTGGGTTTCCGCGAGGGATGTCCATGCGCCTCAAGCTGTTGGCCGACTTCCATTCCCGTTTGTCCCGGTAAGCTGGTCACTCTTGCCGTCCGGAGTCCGGCGTTGCGGGGGGGCTATTATGTAGGATCCAGCCCCTCCACTCTGCTGGATCGGCGCTACACTGACACCGGTACCTCCTTACCTGTGTGCCTCCTGCCCATCATGGGGGGTTACACTGGCAGGGCTCTTGGGGTGGGGACAGTCAGGGGTCTGCTGGGCTCTCACAACCTATTCCGTCCCCGAGCCAACGAGAGACGGGGCGTGCGCGCTCCTGCGCGTTGCGGCGCGCACGCGCTCGCCCTCGCCGAGTTTTAAAGGACCTGAAGGGGAGTGCTCCTGGGGTCGCCCCTCCTACGGTGGCGGCCCCCCCAGGTGAGCACTTCCTATAAAAGCCTGCCTTCCTTTCAGTCAGTGCTGGTGTAAACAGCTTGCTTGTGTACGGTTCCTGTACAAGACTTGATCTACTCTGCTTGACTTCTCGGTACCCGACACCTGCTTTGTTCCCGATGACTCTTGCTCTCCGGCATTCCGACCCGCTTGTGTTTGACATCCGCTTTGCTTGCCGCCTGCCTCGACCCACGCTGTTACCAAGACTCCGTTTTGCCTGCCGCCTGCCTCGACCCACGCCTTGTACCTCGACTCTTCTTTGCCTGCCGCTGCCTGTACCTTGCACTGGCTTTGACCTTTCCCCCTGATGAAAAGGGGTTTCAGCCTCCAAAGGACATCTGCCTGCACCTTCTGGGGGGGTTCACCAGGGAAGCAGGACCTAGCCACCCGGAGTGCGGGAAAGAACACAGGGTCCCTCAAGGGATCCCTGCCTATCTCCCATTAGGGGGGATCTGGGGGGAAAGACCATTGGTAGATTCCCTGCTCCTGGTACCCCCGCGCTAACCCAGGATCTGCAGTCATAACAATATACAATGATTCTTTAGTACTGTGTCCACGTGGCTGTTCTCCTGAGGAAGCTCTGGCTTGGGGTGAAACGTGTAGTGGACAGTTTTAATGCCATAGGGGGCCCCACCCCCTCCCTACCCCTAGTGAGGTGCTGGAAGGGGAGTCCTCAACTGTTGATACAGTGGTAGATATAGAGTCTGGATGTATATATTGGAAATAGATGCCTTTTTTTACTTGTATGTACAGTCAGGTCCATAAATATTGGGACATTTTGGGCTCTATACACCACCACAATGGATTTAGAATGAAAAAATTTTGGGTATTTACATCCAAATCAGGTGAATTCTCATTGTAACAGTTTGCATATGTGCCTCCCACTTGTTAAGGTACCAAAAGTAACAGGATAGAAAAATAATTATATATCAAACTTTCACTTTCTAATACTTGGTTGCAGTCAATTATAGCCTGAAGTCTGGAATGCATAGACGCTGGGTTTCATCCCTGGTGATGCTCTGCCAGGCCTCTACTGCTACTGTCTTCAGTTCCTGCTTGTTCTTGTGGCATTCTCCCTTCGGTTTTGTCTTCAGCAAGGGAAATGCATGCTCAACCGGATTCAGGCCAGGTGATTGACTTGGCCATTTCATAACATTCCACTTCTTTCCCTGGTTGTTTTTGCAGTATGCTTTGGGTCATTGTCCATCTGCAATGTGAAGTGCCGTCCAATGAGTTCTGCAGCATTTGGCTGAATATGAGCAGATAATATTGCCCAAAACACTTCAGAATTCATCTGACTGGCTTTCTCCATTCAGAGTGATTGTACATGATCTTACTGGGAATATATACTCTGGGGTATCCTACTAGGTAAATTAGAGATAGGCTTCTTGGAGGCGCCTATATAGTGATAAAAATAGGTATTTTCTAAATATTTGGGACTTAGTTTTGGGACTTGGCATCCAACTAATCGGAGTATTATAGGTGAAGAGAGTGCGACCTTCACAACACTAAGTGGGGACAGTGAATGAATATCTCCACCAGCACTTCAACACATCAAGGTTGCGAGGTGGATGGTAGATCCATCATATGTTTTACATATTGGGTCCAACCATAAGCTAGCGACCGCAATAGTAAATCTATCCTCCCAATTCACAGTTCACACATGCTGATAAAGCCAGCATAGTATATAATCTCATACTGCTCCTCACTGGTCTTTGTGTCTATCCCAATATATTTGGCTTTTTCCCTTCCCCATTCCTTGTTGGGTTCTACACACTTTTTTGGTGAACTCTCTCATTGAGATAAAACCCCCAATCTAGCCAATCAACCATACACTGGGGTATAGCTCCAATTCACATAATGTGTTAACCAGCATGAGATCTGAGCCTCATGGTGGTAGGTGTTATTATATTAGCATGAATGGAGTTGTGAGGTGTTATTAACACGCCCACCCATGAGAGGTGTCAAAATGGCATTGTAAGTAGCAGACAATAGATGTCCCACCCCTCCACCCCTGTTCAAGCTTAGCTTCTCCATTTTCACAAATATGGCCTCCTTCACGCCTCTCCTAAACCAGTGCTCCTCTCTATCCAGAATGTGAACTTGTAAGTCCTCAAACGTGTGTATTTTTTCATTTAGATGAAGATACACAGTTGAGTCCTGACAAGAGGAGTTGGCCCTTCTATGTTGGGCCATGCGCTGGTGTAACTGTTGTTTTGTTTCTCACACATACAAGTCAGAGCACTCCTCGCTGCACTGCACTGCATATACAATGTTGCTCTTCTTGTGTGTTAACAACAAAAGAGTCCAAAGTGCAAACCCAGTGCTCAAAAGTCAGAGATTGGTGTTCATTGCAATGAAAGAAATAAGTATTTGATGCCTTCTCAAAAGATGCTTTTTGACAAAACCCTTGTTGATGAGGCAATTCTTGTAGTTGCTTTTGTAGGGCTTTTGTACCACTCACTTGTACCGCAGATAATTTTCAAGATTTTTTAAGATGATGTTTGGCTTCCCTTACTGTATCTGTTATTTCCCTTCTTATTTTCTGGTGACTCAGATAGGATGAAGGTAGAACACTAATGGAAGTTTTTAGTAGAGAATGCAAGAAACAAAGGTGCTTCCTAAAATATTCAATGTACTTGGTCCGCATGTTTTCTTGGTACAAAAATGATTGATGTAAGCTCAGTATTAAAGTGGATGTATACTCAAAATCTAAAAAATATATGTAAAATTAAAGTTTGACTTACCTCTGAGCTGACATGATGCTGACATAGGGCTCTACAATCCTAAAATAAATATACTTATCTGCTGTTCCCTGGAATAGTATGAGAGATTCCATCTTTATCTGCCAGGCTTCCGGGTGCAATATCGGGAGTTGCCACGGGGGTTGTCTATATTTTTTTTCTCATTTTGTCTCATTGGTTTTAATGCAGGGGCGAGATTTACTTATCTATCCTTGCAGTAAGTTCCGGAGGGGTGCTGTCATTGTTAGGGAGAGAGGAAAGGCTGAGAGGGAACTTGTTCAATTACTCCTGCCAGGTAAGTTTTTGGGGTTTTTTATGCATTCCCTATTGTCAGCATTTCTAGTGCCATTAATACAATGATGAATTTATGGTGGTAGGTCCGATTAAGCTGACTCTTGGTTGTAGTAAATGCCATGGTTGGTGTACATTTTTTTTCTCAGCATCTATGCCTTCATGAAGATTTCACCATGCCCTGGGCTTCCTCTATTTTAGTCTGATAATACTGAAATGTAGTATGAAGGTGTTCCTGATTACAGCAATTATTCCATTGTAGAAATAAAGTCATGAGGGACCTTTATGACTGCAGTGTTCTCCATGAATTTCAGAATGGATGAACTAAGCACATCTATAAGACTGATTCGACAAATGCCATCAATAAGTCTCTTTTCAGGAACCACTGAAGAACAGGTACATTGTGTTCCCTGCTTGCACAAATTGAAAACTGAAATTTCAATGCGGCATTATTCTTTAAGGAACAGTTAAATGAACAAAACATTTCAAACATTCACTGTCTTTGTTTAAAGGCTATTTCCAGAGACTCCATTACAAGTTCTTTAAATGTTCCAAGTGCAAGTACCTGCTTTGTCATCTAATGAGTTAAAAAGCTAAAATCTGAGCGTATTAAAGTACAATGCCAACCTTTTCTTATAAAATGATATGCCATTACAATAAGTCAGTTTTTCTTTAATTCACTCTTGCTCTTTTTTGCATTGATTCCAAAGTAGTTCTTAAAAGCATCTGCTTTTTTTAAATACAATATTTAATGATTACAATCAGTGCAAAGATTTGACCAAGTAACAGCCTCTTGGGGGGGTTTCCACATCCGTGGAGCACATTCACTTACCTGCTCGGCAGATGCTGTGTTTTCAAGGTGCTGAGCTGTTTGGTCGATGCAGGGCTGAATGTTGTGGAGTACGTTGAACCTCTGCATCGGCGGATGTCTGAGCAGAGCATCCGCTGAGCAGGAAGTCTATGTGCTAAGTCGGTATCCCCACCAAGGAATGCTCTTAGTGGAGGGGTCCCAATGGATGTGGAAACCCCCCTTGCAGTTCCTGGAGGAGTGTCAGAGAGGAAGAAGCAGCACAAGGAGCAAAAACAAAATAGAGTCCTCAGAGTAAATATGGTAAGTATAAATAAGATCAGTGTTCTGCCATCATCCCATGAAACCAAAACATTATAGTATCAAAATTATTTGCAGCAAACTATTTCTACACTCTGGTGGCAGCAGTGTAGAAGGGACTTTAGGAAGACTAACCATATATCTGAAATCAATAACATATACGGCTTATTAGGTCAAACAAGGTAATGTTGCCTTCCATATGGTTGAATTCCCCAAAAAAGTTGAAATTCGCATTGCTAGTAGTGTAGTAAATGGCCCCAATTGTACATTTAAATGCATTGTTTGGGTTTTCCCTAGCTTAGGACAGTGACATGGCTAATTCACTTGATGTGTATATGTTTACTTTGTATATACCTTGCGCTGTACACTATTACTATGCTATTCACTGTACATATATTTGTTTGGTGCCAGTCCCTTTAAGGGGTTTTCACCTGCTGCCTACATGAGGTTGGGTACGTGTCCAGACAGCTGTCTCTCTTTTTCCTGCTCTCACTTTGCTACAATTAAGTGTATCTGCCCAACTACAAGCCTTAAGCCATACCCTCTAGGAGTCTATAAATATTAGCTCCTCAGAACTTTCTGGTCTTTTCTGATGCTGACCTCCAGACCTATCCCCAGACACAGGATTTTTGGGTGAATTTATCCAATGTGACTTCCTGGCAAGGACTGCCAACCTTATTTCCTGGTGAGAGCCTTCAGCTCTAAGGTACCCAACCACGAGTAGGAGCAAGTTTGGAACTGTCGCTTCCCAAGATTGATGTCCCATCCCTGCCAAAAGGGGATGGTGAAGTACTTCTAAATTCCTGTACCTGTTCCATAGCAAGAATGGCCTTAGGCTATGTGTATACTATACGTTGGGACCCCCTCTGCTAAGCATATTGCTTACCTGCTCGATGGATGCTGTTTCTTCCCTGCGCTGAGCCGTTTGGCCGATGCAAGGCTGAACGTAGTCGAGTACGTTGAGCCTCTGCATCAGCGGATGTCTAAACACAGCATCCACCGAGCAGGTATGTGCTCCGTCGGGATCCCCGCCAAGCAATACGCTTAGCGAAGGGGGTCCCAATGTATGTGGAAACATAGCCTTATTCATCTTGAGTTAGGGGTATGTTTCCTCCTCACAGTGAATAGGCATAATTATAGGGCTTTCAAGGCTTTTCTGTACTCAAAACTCAGTTTAACTTAAAAAGTCTTAATTGTTACCATTGGACTTCATATACAATAAAAATTCATTATCATGTTGAAAACATATAAAGTGCATTTATACAGCATTTCCATGCAGTGATGAAATAGTTGATCTCAACTCCGACATGTTTTGCCCTTGCGGGCTTTATCAGGGAGGTAACTATCTAGAAAGCATAACAACACAATGATCACAATTTATGTCAGTGCCATGATAGGGGCATAGCCCTTGTCTGCATTGGAAGACGTAGTCGCTTCAAGCATATTATAATTTTTAGGGCTTGTCCCCACAGTCAAAGCTGGCCGCTAGGGGCTGTCAAAGATCACTAGCAGTCGCGGCCAAGTGTGCAGCTAGCAGCTAACTGCATGTCAATGCAGCCCCTCGCTGGCGGTCAAAACGCGGATGCCGCAACCTCGGGCAGCCGTGACCTCGGGAAGCCACGCAATTGGGGACAGCTCCATTAAAGACAATGGAGGTGGTCGCCTGTGGCCGCTTTAGGTCTAGGTTTAGGTTCTTTAGGTTGAGAGTTCCTTTCTTTCTCTTGTTCCCTGTAGGCCATTTGTAGGCTTTACCCAATCGGAAGGTTCATTCTTTCTATGTAATTTCTAATTCCCTGGGTGTGGCACATATTAATTTGATTTCCACCTCCCTATTGTTTAACCAAGAAGACATCCTTCTAGAGAATCTGGTTGTGTAAGTTGCGGTACTACAATGCACCTCCATGACACAACACTGTCAACATATTCTGATGGGAAGGTTCATGCTTTCATAGTCAACGTGTCAAAGTAGATTTATGTGGGCAGCATAGTGGCTCAGGTGGTTAGCACTCTTACCATGCAGCACTAGAGTCCTAGGTTCAAATCCTGGCCTGGGCACTATCTGCAAGGAGTTTGTATGTTCTCCCTGTGTCTGTGTGGGTTTCCTCTGGGTTCTCTGGGCTCCTCACACACTCCAAAATCTCCTATGTTAGTTACATGTGAACTATATCTGTGTTAGATACATATATATGACTATGATGGGTACATTAGATTGTGAGCTCCACTGAGAGACATAAATTTACTTTCATGTTGCGTAGTATGAAAGTAATCAGAACATAGAAAAAATGTGAAACACTAGCAATGTGAATTTCAAGTTTATTTGCAACTGTAACATTACAATGTATGTATTAGTAAACCAAATATGCTATTGATTTTAGACATATGGTAAGTCTGCCATAAAGTTCCTCCTACAGTTAGACTTTATGGCAGGACAAGGATCCTGTCAATAGAAAAAGTGCCTTTTGTTTATAACCAGCAACCATGGGGACCTTTGACTTTAGTGCTTGGCTATGATAAGGGTTAGCACAAGAGTTAAGTTTGTTTTTGAAAAAAAAATTTTTTATTAATATTTTGTCAAGTATATTCTGAAATATATATGATTAAAATTAGAGTAAATTTTAACAAAAATTATGTAAGCATTTTGCTGCATAGCAAATATACCAAGTATGGTAGAGTGTGATTTGGTGGAGGACTTACCTTGCCTTTCTTTGCCTTATATAGGATACTGGCTGTTTATGAACAATAATTTTTCCTGCAGAAATATTCTAGAAGGTCAGCTATGCTTTTTAATAACTAACATTTAGTGATGCTACTGGTCTTATTTATGGTGGTTGTACACAAATACTAAATTCAGAATTTATAGAATTTAAGACACGTTTTAATTGTTTCAAGTTTGAAAGATATTGTCTCAGCACAGTATGGCGGACAGAAAAGCAATTAACACGTGCATTCCAAGTCATTAGAGATTTCTTGCTTGGTTTAAGATCTACACTCATCAATTCAAGCATCCTTTTGCCTAATTATGTGTGGTTGGGTGATATGCATTTGACTTCCTGAAACAAGAAAAAACCTAAACTAACTTTCCAAGAGAACACCTGCATATGGCAACGTCATAAATGTAACTCCCTATAACAATTGACAAAATATTATACCATAATACAATGCATAGTAACAAAATTATAATAATTACTACAGGATAGAACATAGTATGATGATATGGGGGATCTTGTGTTATTACAGTTTATTGTCATGAGTTTGCTGGCTAATAATAAAATTATGACATGGAGATAATAAAACACCATTGCTGGCCATTGGATTTAATTCTCATGATTTCAATAATATTTCTGGTTGGAAAAATATTAGACTGGTCTGCAAATATTGCTGACTAGGGAATATATTGATGCCATGTAAATTAATGAAGTAATTGCTGGCTGGAAAAATAATGGTCATGACTAGTGATGATCACGAATATTCGGATTCCGAATATTAATCGCGAATATCTGCAATTCGGAAATTCGCGAAGATGGTGAATATATTGCCGAATATTCGCAATTCCGGATATTCTGTATTTTTTTTCCATTACACGCGCCTCTCAATGCAAGTGGATAAATGGGAAGGCTGCAACAAGAGCTTAGCAACACTCCCTGCGACCATCAACAGTTTTTAAATCCAATATTGGGGTGATGCGAATATTTGGAATATTGTGAAAATCGGCACTTTAGAAAATTCGCGAAAATCACTTAGATGGCGTCCAAAATTTGCAATTTTTTTTCAACACGCCCCTCAATGCAAGTTTAACATATATTCGTGAATATATAAAATTCGCGAAATTCGCATAAAACTGCCGGTATTGGCAATAAGAAGAATATTGCCGAATGCGAATATTTTCCGAATGTTTTCCCAAAAATTTGCGGCATGCCGCGAATACGAATGTTGCCTATGCCGCTCATCACTAGTCATGACATGAGGATTTTATAATGTCATTGCTAGCTGGGATATATAATTGTGTCATAGTAATATTATACAGTTTTATTGCTTGCTGTGGTACAGAATTATGTAAACCTGGGAATAATATAATGTAATTATTGTCATATGTCAAGTAGCAATAAAAAAGTAGGGAAATTATCTTTTGTTTTGTCTTAAGTATTATTTATTTTAAGAGGCCCAGGCAAATTAGCATATATTTCAGTACAGTATATCTGATCTGATATGGATATCATTTAGGGGGAATTATTTTTGTTTGTTAAGTGTACAGGAACATTTATAGAGAAAGCAAGTTCAGTAAATTTTACGGTGTGTGGGAAAAGATACAATTGATCATACTGTGCCCTTGGAGTTCTCTATGCATTTCCCACATTCTTTTGGGGGAGACAAGATGTGGAATCAGAGAAATTACAGCTTTTGGATGTCTCAGATCCCTTCTTTAGACTTAAAGCGCACCTAAACCCACCGCCAACCTTTTCCCCTGGCTAGCCAACCCCTGACTATTGGGGCAATATGTAAATAAACAATAAAAAATTGTTACCTGTGTAGAGATATCTGTATAGTTGTCCCCTCACCCCTCCTCCTCTCTGTGAGCATCTCCTCAGCCGCCGCGGCATTTTGGAGCTATTCACGTTGATTTTTTTTTACTTTCAGTTTGTGTCCATTGACACTCATTGTATCTGGCGGCCCCCGGTGGCCGCGGGCGATATTGCAGTCTCAACTCATACAAGCCTGGAATCAAACACTGGATCTAAAATGGCAGCCCCCACAGGGATCAGCATGATTGCTAAATTAATATTTTTTGGATTTTGAGCACCTTTAAGATATTGGGACAGTTTAAATGTGCTTTTTTTAGTGCTTTTTTTTTTTTGAGTTTATGTGCGCTTTAAGGTGGCCATACGCGGTTTGATATGTTTATTCAATCGACATTAAACAATGCATTTTTCAAAGGAACGAAATTCGAGAACCAATTAACTTGTTTGATCGTTCAAAAGTTATCGTTATTGAACAAAAAATTAATCATGCATTGATTGAACATGTTGGTACATTTTCATAAAAAAGGTCTCGCTCTGGGAGTAGTGTAGCCAACATCCCATAATAAATTAAT
>CM070038.1:69464123-69493711 GCA_036250615.1 Ptychadena robeensis
GAAATTAGGTTATCCCAGTATGTTCCTGCCTGTGTAGGCATGCTATTAACTGGGATTTTTGTAGGTAATTGTTCAATTATTAAGGTTATTAAAATGTTGGTACATTTTGATTGATCTGTTAAACATCGAATGTATATAAAACGTGCCATAATGTCATTAGCATTTTTGTTTAATCTGAAAAATTTGCATAAGGCTACTTCCTGTTTAATGTGAAGAGAGGATTGGGCACACATTCACTCGTGTTATATTTATTCGTGTTATGTTCCTTCATATAGGGAATGACCTGAAGTGTTTTTGGCTACACACCTACACCACTGCTCTTCCAAGCCTCCTTCACCTTGTATTCCTCCCCTTGCTTCTGTTGCATCTACCTCACAGGGATGGAAGCAGCATGAAAAGAACCCCATTTTTAGCAGCGTGCCCTTATTCATTTTTCACAGTCACCAGAACCATGTGATGTGATATGTGTACCTACCCATTGACTACATTGCTCATCATCCATGCATGCCACCATGCTTTCTGGACCACATGGTTATGTGTATACTGCCCCTGACAGCATGGTTCCTCAAATCAAACACTTTATGTTCCACAAATGTTGGCATCCTGACCAGAGTAATGGCAGCTGGGGCACACCACCATTAAATTGCTACAAAGGCAAAGTATTTCTCAGCTAGATTTAAAAGGGTGGGCATCTGGAGAAATGTTTTTCTCAACTGACTTGAGAAAAGTGCTTCTGGAGATGATAGAAGAGAGAAGACCGCATGAAGTTGGTGAAGATGGCAGAATCACCAGAATGTTTGGGGTGGGGGCTGATTTGGAGGTGGAAGTGAGAACAAGATGGAAGAGTGTGGGCTTCTGGATACCAACACAAGCTCTGTGGTGCCATCCAAATAGCTGGTGTTTGTACCAGGGCTGATATGTTGCAGTGTGAGGCTGCAGAAAACAATAGTGCTGCTGGCAGCAGACATAAAATATGCCCACACGGCAAAACACTGTGGTCCAGCTGTAAAGATAGGACAACGGCACCCAATAGATTAGGAGGCCTGTTCCCCATTTCTCCATCAGAATGTCTGCAGTACTTGGCTTTAACCATAACTTAAGCCTGCCATACATTTAGATTCATTTAGAACACATGACCTCTTACTGCTCCCTATCTGATATTTTCTTTCTCTGTGGACAGGCCATTATCTCCTACTCATACTATTATCCATTCACACAGTACAAGTAAAGCTAGGAAATCCAGATAAGTAGAAATCTGTGGAGAGGTTGGGTTGGTTGCATTAGTTTGCAGTGTGTGGGTAGGTGGTATGCTGAAATCTACTTTGGTTTAAAGTGCCCTTATCCTTTTATATGTATTTGTTATGGGGTGAAGTAAAAGGCAACTTCCTGCATAACAGGGTTAGTTGATGTTTCTGTTTCAGAACTCATTGAATAGGTTTTTTCAAAAAGGTCACCAAAGGTGTACCCACATCCAACATATTGACAGAGACGTAAACAGCTTCAATTAAAATCATTGTTTTGCCTGAAAATGGCCAGTCCGCAGCTGATCAATAGAAAGATCTGCATTTTGAATAATATTACGCTGCAGTATATGTGCAGTCATTGCTTTTAACATGGCTATATACATAGGTGTAATGGAAAAACACCAACATGCAGATGTATACAGGGGGAGGTATTGACAAAAAGGAAGAAAAAACAGCCATCAGGGAAATATATAGCAAATAACAATTACATTAACTGCAGCATTTTATTTGTTCTCAGTTTCAAATTGCCATGACAATATCACACCACGCAAAGAAATAGTATGTCACGTACTGCATTGTACAGTTTAATGCAAAGCTGCGGTTTCCAGCCCTTGGTACAGTTTGACATTATGACACTAGGGGACACTCTGCCTCTGGAGAAGCTTTATCTCAGCAGCAATCTATTATTGCAACAAGTATAGCAGTTTTCTAAGCTGCAATAGATGTAAGAAATACATGTATATTATCAATTAAAGAGGATCTTTATCATTTGGCAGGGGGTTGCCAGACAATGACCCTTTCATCTCCCTTTTAATAAAGAATCCCTAAACCTTCCTGGTTAATGCATTTTGGGAAAAACCCTTAAAGGAGAAATTACTTCTGGCAACAAGCAATACATTTGAGATTGCACTCATTCTGGAAATATAAATCAGAAATCCCATATGAACATCTACATTTACAGTCTAAAAGTAAATCAGGTTCAATTGTAAATGGGTAGACAAATTCTGTTAAAACTTTACTCAAATGTATGGACAAATCACAGTGAATCACATCAAGGATGAATGGTGAGTTTTCATTTTGAGGGACTATAAGCAAAATATTTTAAACAAATGTATTGGGAAATGTATTGATCATTATGCTATTTGATGGGCAGATTTGGGCACAAATTGTTTAAATACATTGCTTGGGAGATACCTAACACATTGCACTCTGCGAAGCCACGCATTTGTCAAATTCTTATTTTTTTAACAACTAGCTTGGCTTACATATACCATAAATTGATTTTTCAAATCATGCAGATGGCACTGCAGTGTGAACTGGCAAGTAGTAGAACAATTTAAAGTGCAAGGCCTAGCCCAAACATACTAGGGACAATATATAACCAGATTGGTATGATGATCTAGGACAATGATTCTGGTGTGTCTTCTTCTGCGTTGTACCCAGACTGCCCAAAGTAAAAGTTTATAAAATATATAATCAAATTTTAAAAAATTAATTATGCCTAAAGCCCCCATATACCTAGATTACTCTATACAATTACCTTTAGAGCTACCAACAACTGTGTAGTATAGTGGCCTTCCTGATACATAGTGATTGGAAGGTTTAGAATGGCCCTTATATTACATGGTAAAAGCAAAGTGCATTGTACAGAAATTGTAAGGTGTATAGTGGGCTTTACAAATTGTGTTGCAAAGAAATATTTTATTAAAGTTTTAGCCGAAAACCAATGAACTTGTAATTTTCTTAAAACCACTACTACTAAACCATGTAATATGAGGACCTTTTTAAACCCTCCAATCACTATGTATTCTATCAGGAAGGCCACTATACTGCATAGTTGTTGGTAGATCTAAAGGAATTGGGTGAAGTGATCTAAAGGTGTATGGGGGGCTCAACAAGTTAGCCAGTATAACAAAAAATATTAGTCAGCCATAACTGTAAAAAGCGCATCAGTTAATCAATTTGCTTTTTCAAAAGGGAGAACATGTGACGAAGGAGAACCAGGTGAAGGTGAACCAAGTTATCATATATTTTCATATGTTGTCATATGATGTCTCTATGTATCAGGAAGTGTCTGCACAATGACCTTCAGTACAGAATCACATGCTATTTTCTAATGAGTTGTAAATTCAAAAGAATCTTTTAAAAAGACTTTATTAGGCTTGATACCCTACAGAGAATAGAAGGATGGGGGTGGCAGAATATTCAATAAATTAAAATACCGGCACTTGCAATTCAGTTTATTCTATAGCTGTGTAAATGAAAGGTAAACCTTTAGGTGGATTTGTAGGTCTATTTTTTGCTACAAATTGTTATCAATATATAAGGTTCTTATTTAAGGATTACCACCTGCCTTAAGATTAAAAAGCACAGCTCCATCGAATACTGCAATGCTTGGAGATTTAATATTTAAACTGACTTAAGCTTCTAGGTAGATATTACAGAACTTAAAAGAGGTTTGGACATTCAAAGCAAACATTCTAATTAAATACTGTTTGACGGAACAGAGAGATCTTACTCCCTTTTTTATGGTACGCTATGTCCAACACAGCTGGGCTAAAAACAAGGGAGCCTTAAGCTGGCCATAGATGCTTAGATTTCCCCGAAATTATCGTGACAATTATACATTGAAAGAAAAATTTAGATGATGGAAGTAGGATGAAAATGATGGAAGCGGGATCAGGCCTGCATGGGTCGATCGAAAGGGCAGATCTTATTCCAATTACCAATTACAATAACGTCCTTTGATTTCCGATAGATCGACCAAAAATATGAACATGTCCCATCAATGCCCAATCAATTTTACAACATTTCGGTCGATCGCACGCTTTAAACATGCATTGCATTTGTGAATGATCGATCATGACAAATAATCGTTCAGAAATCGTATGAAAAAACAAAGTCTTTGTCCAGCTTTAGTCACATCCATTTACTTGTTTAAAAAGAGTTATAAATTATAATCGGAAGTTGTATTTACATTATTAAGAAACAGGACCTAACAAGGACAGGAAGACTTTTAATGACCTATATAACAGGAAACACTGCTGAAAACTTAATTCTTAAGCAGGGTACAGACGGCTCGATATTTGAGCCATCCAATGTACTCTGCAGCAGCGTGATGACATCATAACGTTGCTGTCAGATATCGGAGCAGCCGGGGAGAGCAGAACTGTGTCTCCCCGGCTCCTTCTCCTCAGCCGAGCTTTGCCTGTAGACCCAGGCAAAGCATCTGACATCGCCGCATTAACGGTCATGTCCGATAAGGCTGTTTTCGAGCTTGATGCAGCGCAAGGGGCAGATTATATGGATCAGACAGATGGCCGTGAGCGCGCACAGCGCTCAAAACAGCCATCGATTTGACCCATATCTCCACGTCTGTACCCTGCTTTAGATTTTACAGAAGAAGCATGGATGTCACACAAGTAACTCTAAGCCAGGATCAGCAACCTGCAGCATCAGAGCCACATGTGGCCCTTCAGCCTTCTTGCTGTGGCTCTTTCTCCTTGAAAGGGAGAAAGAGCACCAAGGATCACAGCTGGAGAAGTAGCTGCGAGCGCAAGAAGCCGGAGCAATCTCAGCTGCTCCTCTCCCTTTTACTCAATAGACCCTCACAAGCAAGAATACCAAGGGACATGACATTCTGATTTGAACTCTGAGAACACTAGCTGTGTTGCATTGTTTACCAGCACTACCCATGTTATTGTTAACATGCACATTGCTGTTACATAAAACACAGCATTACCGCAATACCCTGTGCTTTATCTACCATACTAGTGTATAAGTGACAATTTTCCTGTAGTATAACAATTTGTGCTGTAGTGTGTTGTGTGATAACATACTGTGTTACATGTTACGCAAGGTATGCAAGTGTGAAATGTACAACAGGTTTTCTATGCAAACATGTATACCAAGTGGTAATCCTAGGGCATTACATTACTGTGAATGGGCCCTAACATCTTTTTTTAGTACCTGGCTTAAAGAATTGGCTTGAGCTAGTGTGAAGCTGGCCATAAACCTTTAGATCTCTCTGTCATATATCGTTTAGATCTACCAGCAACTTTGTAGTATAGGGTCCTCTGTGATAATACACAGGTAGACTTGATTGTTTAGAAATTCCCTCATATTACATGGTTTTGGTAAAACAAAAGGAGATCTAAAGGAAATCTGACAGAGAAATCTAAAGGTGTATGGGGGCCATTAGACAAGTGCATAAAGAGTTCTGTTTAGTTGCTTTAGCTTACTTTAGTTAGCAACACTAACATGTAAAGCAGGAAGTTTTTCTGGGACACTACAATGAGAGAATGATCAGGTTATCTGACCTGTTTGCAACACAGAAGGAAGGAAGCTTTTTTTTGGATGCGGCTGGTTCGATTGGCTTGGTGTCAAGGGAAATGGCAGGCAGCACAGCATGCGGCGGGATTAACCAAGAAATTAGCCTTACTGGGATCTGTCCAGTTGTAGTAGCTCTTTCGGTGTGAGGTCAGAATTTGGCAAACAAGTCAGTGGGATAACAGTAGTCTGCAGTAGTCTCAGTCATCAATTTGGGGTCAGATAGATCTTTCCCTGAGGTGAACTTGCTTCCTAGCTTTTCAACTTCAAATTCAGGTCTGCTTATGTGCTGACTGATATAGTGGATGCTTTTTCTTGTTTTCAGCAATCCAGTTTCTGGCCGTTGGTCCAGGTGATTACAGGGTTCCACTCCTAGAACACTGATGAACTCTGGTTTACTGACTGGTATTTAGATTGAAGCAATCTTTGGGATTGTGCTCTGGGCATGCCTATGGTGCAGTGTGGGACCAATGGTTCAAACTTGATGGATCAGGTTAAAAAGGGTTATAGGGGGAAAAGAAACAAGGGATAGCCACTACCCCATGACGTTCACACTGATGTGAGCCATTGATATGTTTTAATCAGTATGAGGTCCAGCTATGTGGTTTGGCCTTTTCATTGGCATTTATTTGGGGCTTTCCACCACAGCCATTCTGTTGCTCATTCTGTTTGATTTAATGTTTCCCTTTGCAGGGAGGTGAGACCAGATGGCCAAGGCCCGCTATTTTATCATTTATGCAGTTCATTTTGTCATGGTTCCGGCTATCTTCATGTTTCAGCGGGGTGTAGATATGTTTGGTTAGGAAAGTATAGGTGGGAGGGCGGCTTGACTGGGGGAACTGGATAGGTTAAAGAACAGTTGGTGCATAGGTGAAGGGATGAGCAAGATGGGTTGGCTAAGGAAGGTTATTAGAGAGGCGAAAATGGAAAAAAATTCACCCATCCTCCCTATTGTTTAGCATTTGTTTTTTTTTAATACTGTATTTTGTAATAGTTGTATACATGTATACATGTTGTTTCTTTGTTTTGTCAAAGGGTGGCTGATCCTTGACTCTGCCGAAGGAAGAAAGAAATTAATGAAGGGTTTTGGTGATGTGTTGGCTTAAGTGTTGTGTTAATTGCAAATATACGGTCACAATTTTTTTCAGAATTTCTGCATTTTAAGAATTCCCAAAGATCTCGAACATAGTGCTATATCTTCATAATATGAATAGGAATATTCAAGATTGTTACATCAGTAGTGTTGATCATGAAAATATGCAAATATCTAGTGATGAGCGGCATAGGCAATATTCGAATTCGCGATATTCTGTGAATAATTCTACTAATATTTGATTCTATATTTGCGAATATTCGCAATTGCGAAAATGTATGCGCATTTGCATAAAAGGTATGCACACTTATAACCGCCTCGCAATTACCTTCAAAATGAATGGTCACATGCTATTTATTTTCGTGTTGCAAATATATATTCGCAATCCATGGCCATAAGCATCCCAATGCAGAAAACCGTGAAAATAGCGAAAAATCTAAATTGTGAATATCCACCGCCATGTTCGCGTAATTTGTGAATTCTCCGGATATATTCGCAATTCCAAAATTCGAGCTCAACACTACTCATCACTACTTAAGAGGACAGTCACCAAGTTGGTTGACATAAAGGCTGTTGGCTGGTGCGGTTGATGCAAAGTATATGCAAATTGGGAGGCACAGTCAAGGGATTGCTTTGCTAATTTAAATGTGGTTTAAAGCTGTGCCCGTTATATAATAATATATATATGTGTGTGTGTGTTACATTTAAAAGCAGTTAAATTAACTGAAAAAGTTAAATTTCTCAAAAGAAAAAAGAAATCTTGCCGTTCATTTGGATAAGTGTGATTAGGAGGAGTAACAGGTAGCTCAGTCCTCCAAAAGTCATGAAACCAATTACTGGAATTATGGAATTTCAAAGTTAAGTTGGACTGCATGAGGGCTAAGTCTTACCAACTAGGACACACATCCTTACATACAGTATTACCATAATTATAAGTACACTTACCTCAGTAGTATATATCCATTATTGCTGTCTGCACTCATTAAATTAATTGGCTGCATTTGCAATATACAGAATTTATAGAGATTACAGCCAAAAGAAAAAGCTTTATCAAGTGTAGAAAAAAGGACAATCTAACAGAAAGCCTGATGAGGTGAATCCAGGATCAGATTCTGAGTATGTGCTTTGCCAAAATAGTTTTTGTTTGGCCAAGACTCGTAAAGCATTGTGTACAAAGCTGTAAGAATATTTACTGAAACAAATTAAAGATTTAAAAAATTTGTGTGACTTAAGAAAAAAGAAAAGAACAACAAAACACCTATAAAAGTGCACTTATGATTCATGAAAACCCTCTCAAATACCAGTACTGTAGCATGACTCTACTTGGGAAAATACTTGAGAAGATTTGTGTAAAATGTTTGAAACCCTCAGTGTATATCAAGGAATTCAAAAGTCCCAGAGATAGTGTTAGAAACTAGTGGTCGTAAGATGATCTTTAGGAAGCACAAAAGAGTATATGGGGTCACTACTGAATTGTTCCTAATTGTCAAATATCCAATTTAAAACCAGTAATGCAACTCCTAAAATATAAACCAAAACCAAAAACGGTACCACTTAAATGGGGGGTCACAACCGCATTTGTTCTAGGTCACAGAGGTACATGTTTTATTCATTTAAAAAATTATCTACACGGTCTTTTTGGGGGGAATTTGCAGGATCCTTAAGGCCCCCATACACTGGTCCGTTTCCCATCGGATTCCGGGACGATCGATTCCGGGCGCGTGCACGCCAATCGATCGTCCCGGAATCGCGTGAAGCCCACCTTGTCCGTCCGATCACGTCCGATCGTTCGGGGGCCCAGAATCGGATCCGACAGAGAACCAACATGTTGGTCTTTCTGATCCGATTCAGCACACATCAGGGGGAGTTGCCATTTGTGGAGTAAGCGATCGGACACGGAATCGTCCAGGAATCCGTGGGACAAGGTGGTATGTAGCGATCGGACACACTTAATTGGCCCATGGAATCCGACAATGTATGGTTAGCTTTACATAAATTCAGTGGTTAATAGTAATGGCCGAACTTCAGCCAGGTCCATTCGCAAACAGGCGGTTCGGATTTTTTAAATCGTCCGACGTCTGTTCACGTGCAGATTCAAATTCCCCACCTGTTGGCGGGGAATTTAAATCAGGAAAACCGCAAGTAACGTCAGTGACGTCACATCCGGTACCTGGAACGCATAGTTCCTGGTTCCGATTGCACTGATGCCACTTCCATTTTTTGGCGCCAATTTTCACTGGAAGACCAGGTTTTCTACCTAGTCTTTAGTGAAAAGATTTTGGTGGAAGAATAGTAAGCTCCTTCTCGCCGGCAAATGGGGCGCGATGACACCCTGTACTGCTCACCGGCAAGGAGTGCAAACATCCATGTTCGCGGCCGAACTGTCTGCCTTGCGGACAAATCAGCCATCACTAGTGGTCAAAGATTTGTGGTCTTACCTAAAATTGTAAACATCATGGCCCAAAATCCTGAAATAGGAGTTAATGACTCAAAATTATTAGATATTATTTAATGAGAACCAGCTGTTCTGGATGCATGATGCCCAAAGTCATAATGGATTGCATGGCGACTGTTAATAAGGTACACCCACAAAAACTGGATTTTTGTTTGGGCTGCTGCCTGTATTTTCTATCCAAAGTGCAAACACGCTTGCAGAGGTTAATATTAAAGTCCTTGGAAAATGCCAAATGGATCAAACTAACGTTCTTCCCTTTACCTACAGGGAACCTAATTGGCCTGACTCCTAGCAGTCACCAGCCTGGGCCACACACTTTCTGTGTGCCCTCTGTATCTGCTTCTCCAACAGCCAGCAGGAGCACTGACTGAATGGTCTCAGCTTCTTTTGAGGAGACACACCCTGCTCCCTTGTTGAATTTCAGCAGTTGGAAAACCTTGTGTCCGTACCTGGATGAAATGGGAAGGCCCACCCAGTGCCTTCCCTCCCATTTCAGAGTCTGGGGCCCTGCAACTGAACTAAACATGCTCAGCAACCTACTGTTGCTGTCTAACAACCCGAACTCCTTTCCAGGACACACACCATGGGACGCTTTCTTTTCACACAGTGACAGATGAACAGTCTATCACAGCACTTTATTTTCAGGTTATGTTTAACCCTCTGAGCGTTTTGCCCGTGGTGCAGCACAAGCAATTGCGGCTTTATCGATGACAACGAAGAGACAGACTTGGAAGAGATCAGTGGGTCTGCGCATACTCTCCACTGAAGATAGGTGAGTATTCCCTAGTGTAGTTCAGGATGAGTTTTCAGCAGGGTCAGCAAACATACCCCATGCTACACTCAGGGTGAACACTTACAAGGTTTAAGAAAGCTCTCCTGTGAGCTTTAATTGTTGCTCATTAACCCCCTGTTTGAACCCATTCTAATGCAAACACATTTTATCTACTGCCCTGTACACGTTAGATAATAGGACTAAAATGATCACAAATATTTAATGTGTGCACAGATGTCACATGAACTTGTCCATTGATCTTGTCACGATGGTCCTCTGAACAACTTGCTACCCTCTGCCCATTTTCTTCTATGGGGGAAAACACAGAGGACATGACCCTTGTCCTCCAACCTTTCCTCTCCATAAAAACAGAACGAGTACTGTGTGTACAGTGCTTGTTGGTGTTTTGGTCCTTGGAAAAGATTAAGAATAATCGTTCTCAAGACCACAAGATTTTCAATGGTGAAAACTTATCTTCATAGGATTATATACATAGCGTGATACATATTTATCTACTGCCACTGGCCTTCCAACTGTTGATTATTTTTTTTCTGTCAAGGTGCAACATCAGGGGAGTATATGTCTGCTTTAAGATACAGCGTTTCCCATATGCCTGCATTGAGTTTGAAAATAAATTGGTAAAACATGTCCAACACTTGTGGGAGTTTATGGCTCTCTCTCAGCTTCTCATTCCACATTCTTAGTCCACAAAAAAATAGGTAGGTACTGGGTTTTGAATTGGAGGCCCTCCCATTCTTCAAACGTAGGACTTCTTTAACCCCTACCTACATATTTCACATATCCCAGCCTGTTTTGACCGGAACATAAGTAACGCATAAAAAATGTGGTCACAGGTTAGTCAATAACCTTGTCTAAAGGAATAGTACCTCTCTGCCTCTATTATTCAAGAGTTTGCTTGTGGTTACATCACCACACTTCCTCCCAGAGTTCTATGTAAGGGGACTGGACACACACCAAACGGAAAAAGACCATAGGTTATGATCTACCTATCTGAGTATATGACCCACTGCATATTTAAAATCCAGTGGAGACAGAAACCTGTGCCTGTCCTGATGAGCCACGACAGTCCCAAAGTTTAGCCATCCACTTGCACATCCACTTAGCCATGTTTTTAAGCCCAAAAAAATTGCTGAAAATATCCTCCTCGGCTTATACTAGAGTCAGGGTCACAGTTATCTGTTGGCTGGCCGCTAGCTCACAGGCGCGAGCAGCCTCTGTGAATGCTCCATTGTATTTCAGAGAATGACTGGTGAAACGTAAGCAAACTTGGACATCAGCACTATCTAGTCTATTTGTTAATTTTTACCGGAGAAGGTAGAATTTCAATTAAAAAACTCCACTACATTTGATGCAAACATGAAAAAAGGTTTTCATTTCCATTGCTTGTATTGGTGTCAAGAATAATAATAAAGACCTTAAATGAAAATGTATTTTCCTGTTTCATAAGAAGTGCCTTGAAAACCCATCCTGTAATAACAACTTGTGCTCTCTTAACTTTATTGAGGGTGTGGCTCTAAGATTTACCTATTTGATTGATTCCTAGGGGCACTTGTGCTTTCTCTATATTTTTCTATAAAACTTTGCATTTCCCACCCTCTGCTTCTACTTAAGTCAACAAGTTTTCCCTGTTTTTGTAGATAAAATTAGGTACCTCTGCTTATATTTGGATCGGCTTATTCTCGAGTGTATACAGTATTCTCTTTCTATTATCAGTTATTTTCACACATTGTCAATTTCCTGCTCAAATAGGAATGTTCTTCACCTTCCATCTTTCAACATACTACCATCACATAGCATACTTTTAAAGCATCAATGAGGACCGGAAACGCTTCTGTAAAATCTGGGGCTACTTACACTGGTTAATGCCACTATGCCTGACTCAAATGACAGTATGAGGCCTTTACTGCTTCATTCTATCGAACTATGATGGAAGGTTTCACCTTTATAAGGTCCATAGGCCATAGAGTAGCAATTGTGTTGACCTTAGAGATAAATCTCATGTATCCCTATATTCCCAGAAATTAGCAGGTTGTTTTTCGGTAGGGAGTGGAGCACTCTCTAGATAGCAAATGATGCTTAATTACACCTATACTTACCACGTACCCCAAATACTATAGTTACTCACTGTGCCAAAACAGCCTGCATCGCCACAATGTGTTCCTCATGTTGTTGCTTGGGGTTGTAGCTGGGGTATCTGTGTTTGCCAAATATGAAAAGAAAAGATAAATCGATCAATATAATTTTTAATAACACTTTCTGGTTGCAGGTGCTGTATGGATACCAGCAGGGAAGTCTTTTCCATGGTTAGAATTACACTCAGTGTTCAGTAGTATCAATGGGAGGAATTTCGGGTTCCAGCCCTTTGTCAAGCATCACTAAGGGTCTATCTGGCTTGAACCTAGAACATGCAAGAGTAACCTTTCTTTAGCTGTGTCCCTTCTAAATGTATTTGTTTGCTTTATAATGTAGAAGAAATGGAACCATTGGAATTTGTTTTCACTTGTACATTAAAGATACTTTTTAATATATTGGAGATAACAGTAACTAAGTAAAGCAGCTGTTCCAATCCTTTCCAATACTACAGAAAACAATGTGTTGAAATCTAAATCCAAGTACATATACTAATGTTTTCGTTTACTAGTTCTTGAATGTGATGGATGCATTGTTTTTTTCTTTTTTTCAGACCATTGACTTCCATTAATTGGCTACCATTAGCACTGGGCATCAATGTCTTTGTTGGTCTCCTGTTTTTGGAGTATCCCTCTAATACCGGCTTTAGCTGGTAGCTACATATCTGCTATTCATAGGCCAGAGATGCTTGTGTGCGAACTATTTTTTTTAACGTGGACAATACTAAAGTTTGTGGCCTTATATCAGACGGTTTACCACTCCAGATAAACCAATATGGTATGTTGCATCTGGTGGGCAATTGTCTCTAGAGTCAAGGTGTGGGCAATTGGCAGGTGATTGACAGTCACCCATCTAATACCCCCACTAAATTGACAAAGGCTGAGTAGCACGGTTGCAGTTACAGGACAGGATCTGAACAGATGAAAACTCAACGCACATGTTATCCATACTATGAATGCAAAGGGCATTTATGTTTTATGAGGTGAATATGTTGCAGAGTTTGTTGTAAGGAAACAATTGGCGCAATGCAGGAGAAGGGAGTAAAGGGATACAAGTTATGTAACATCCTGTCCTTTTGTAAAAATGTTTAATTGTTAAACTAAATCAGTTCATCTAAGGAGAATCATACATAGGCCCAAGGTGTTTGACGGGTCACATAAGATAGTTTATTATGCAAATTGTTTTGCTCATAATTATAGCAAACTCAACAGGTATTGCAGATCAATAAAGCAGTCTGAGATAAGAAACTGAATCCAGCTGCTAAACATACAGGTATGCTGCATTATATGATATGAAGGCCCCATTTGTATCATACATACTCATGCTGCCATAGGTTGGTGCATTTCACCACCAACAATTCTAAATAGCTCCCCAAGTTCATGGTATCTGCAACAGTGTACCCATCATTCCTGATATCATGCACATTGTGAGCATCCAGTTGTACTCCAACACACAATATCAACATTTGGTGTGTTGTGGTGTGGCGGAACCTATGCGAAGACACTTATATATGTTGTTTGTGGAGCACTGCATAGGCAGGGTATTATGTTGCTGTACCACCTTACAGGGGATGTATAAGCATTAGGTTGCATATCTTGGAATATGGCGTAATGTCTGTTCTTAATGTGTAGGTTTTGCTGCCTCATAATTTAGATGTAGAGGTTTCTGTGAATCAAACCATCTTCCCATTAAAAAGAAATTCAAGAAAAAACATTACCTGCTACAACGTGTTTCATGGAGTTATTATTATAATTATTATGTTGTATTTATATAGTGCCAACATATTACGCAGCATTTTACACTAACTGTCTCTCAGAGGAGCTCACAATCTAATGTCCCTACCATAGCCATGTATTTGTAACTAACATAGGAGAACCTTTATTTGGGGAAGCCAATTTACCTACTGCATGTCTTTGGAGTGTGGGAGGAAACCCATGCAGACAAGGGGAGAACATACAAACTCCTTGCAGATAGTGCCCAGGCCAGGATTTGAACCTAGGACCCTAGCGCTCAGTGTGCTAACCACTAAAGCCACCGTCCTGCCCTGTTGTGGTCTGCTTCTGCTTAACCAACATGTTTAACGTCCTTCTTAGCACTGAATATATATTCATTTACTAAGTGACTCCTTTTTTACACATGTAGATAACAATATAATTTTAGAAACACAGTTTTGTACTATTTTTTTTTGTTTTTTTTTATACTCAGGACAGCTTATATATTACTGAAAATGCATTCATATTATGTTAAAGGTCTGTTTTAGATACAAATAGTGCTCAGGAGAGAACCACACTTTGATCTCACTTCCATCCTTAAAATAAGTTTTATTTAAGTCACATGATGATGCCACACATCATCCTCAGCCAATTGCATCAGCTATATAGGTCACATAATGTACTTTTCTGTAGAAGATGTAGGACGTACAACTCAGATCAGTGAGCGCTGCCACAAATGCAAAACATAGAATAAAATGCAAACATAGAATACAAATAATACTATAGAAATTGCTAAACAAGAACAGTTTTGTGTAAAAAAAAATGTTCATTTGAGTGAATTGGCTTCAAGGCATCATTATTTTTATCATAAACACAATCAAATCTTATTTTCACACTGCAGTCTCGCCTGTGAATCCTGAGCGCAGTGTGTTTATGATACAAAATATAATCAGATTTCATTTCTTGAGCGTAGGCTGTTTTATATGTAGCAGACACACTAATCCCAAATTTGTCTGTCTGGAGAGCCCCGGGATGGGAAACCTGAATGATCATTAGCATAACTGCTATTGCGGATAAGGTCCGGATATTATACCAATTCTGTGCAATGCTTTATCATAACACCCTTATTGTCACCTCCGGCAAGTTTAAACAATATTAGAAGCAATACAGAATTAGGGAAATGTTTAGGTTAGAAAGAAACAGACACGGACCCTTTCTCTATAAATACTAGAAAGGAAAGATAAAGCATTCAGTAAAGGATAACAGGAATGGGTTAACCGCTCTAACCACTAAGATTCTGATTAATAAGTGTAGATCCTACTGGCTGGCTTCTGAAACCTATAACCATCTTCTACACCCCCCCATAAAATGTAGGTAGTAGGAGCCTCATCTCACAAAATGTTGCCCCATGATGGAGCCTAAATGTATAAAGAGTTATTGATGAAACCTTAAAAATTGTGCCTTCCTTCAATAAGAGGCTGATTAATGTATTGCTATGGGAAGTACGGTGATCTCAGATGTACAAAATACCTAGATGCATTCAGCATATTTGTGTTTTGCATTATTTGATGTGCAAGAGCCTAAATGAGAAAAAATGCATATATTCTACTTCTTTCTACCCATTTAGTAAACCAACACCAATTTTAGGATCAGATCTTGGGGAAAGGAAATAATTGCCTATTAATGACATTGACAGATATGTTATGTTAGCTGCCATTGCTGGATTCAGAAGGATCGTTTTCTGCAGGTAATGCTGATCTTTTTGTTCCAGAATCTTCATTTACGTACAAGAAACAAACATGCAGGTAATGGCAAAATAAGTGGAATGGCAGTTTACATAATTCTCTCCACAACTAATGCTGAATACACTGGTTTCTTGCATGTTTATTATTGCAGTGATGTTCACCTCTACAATACCTTTTTGAAATGTTTGATTAGGCTACATGTCTTTCACTTGTTATATCTAACAGACACTTTCCTTTAAAAAATTTATACATTTTTCCCTCATCCGATCTTATTTTTGGGAGTTGCATTTACAATTTCATTTTCATTCCAAATCTTAAGAAACCAATCCCAACGAGTTATTCACATTTCTGGCTACACTAAAACAAGGAATATTAAAATGTTATGGATCACTCTGGGTAACTTCACCGCAGTGACTTATTGCTTATAAAATAAGCCCCATAATGGGACCATAAAACTGGCTTTCAAATTCCAATGTTTGATTATGGGTCCATCCATCGGTATATGTTGTGAGAAGGTACAAATGTTAAAGCATGTCTTTCATGTGCTGAACCACACAACTGTAAAGCAGACCATAAATATACATTGGAACAGGGACACAAGGCATACGACTTAGTGCAGCGAATTATCCCCAGTATCCACACTGCTGAAGAGATACACACACACTGCAACACCTGCCCCAGATGGACATCACTACTGTTGGTAAGAGAAAGAGATAAAAAATGCACACTTTTCTCTTTTACCACCAACAGAATTTTGTTGCACTATGATGTGCATCTGGTGTTAGTGCCATACTCCCCGTTCACCTCAGGAGCAGCACACACACCACCACACTCAGGTGCGGTCCTAGGCAGATCAGTGCCCTGGGCAAGTACACCCTCTCGCCCAGGGCACTGTTGGAATCTGTGACTCACCAGCACTCATCCAGAGATGAGCTTTTCTCTCTGGTGCTGGGAAGAGGCATATGGGCATCATTAAAAAATGTGACCCCCCCCCCCCCCCCCCCCCCCCCCCCCCCCCCAGCATGAGGCTGCCATGGGCAACAGCCTACCTTCCACGCTGACCCATTTACCTTTATTTTCAGAACAACACATTCTGCATATGGTTTATATCTTCTACATTCTTTGCAGTGGGGTAAAATACTAATACTTTTTGGTACCCAGATTCCAAAAATGCCAAAATGATTTTCACCACAATGCAAGGATCTTGTTAGTGAATATTACAGTAACCAGGGTAAAATGCACATATGTGTAAATAGGTCATTTTTTCTAGCGACATACATTTGTTCATAAAGCAAAGGGTGTATGCATTCAGAAACCATATGTAGGCACATGGAAACAGAACAGGAAACTTTAAACCTTCTTGTGTCAGAACACATCTGGTATATTTTCTCAGCAATCATTTTCAGTAGCTGTCACCATTCATATCAACCATGGAGCTGAACAGTTTGTGCATTTTGAATCTCAGTAAAGTGTCTTAAAAAATGTATTCACAAGTGACAACTGTGTGCTACATAATAATCATAACAGGTATTGCAATGAATGTTAGGCAATCTGCTTGGTCAGTTAGAGGTATGCATAATACATTACATATATTCTGTCATTTTAGTGGGGGTATCATCTTTATATTACATTTTCATTCATTCATTTAACAGGCTACGAAAGCTCGGCTGAATGAAATCTAAACTCTAGCAAAAATATAATATCCTTTATTAGTAAGGAGAGGATAATATTATCAATAATGATATATCTAGAGGTCTTTACTGACCATACATTTCATTTAGAGAATAGGGCATTTTATTACACTGTAGTGAACGCTGGCTTAGTTTTTCGTCAGCTAAACAAGTAAAGTTAATGGCCATCAGACCTAAAACACAAGTTGAGTTACATATATGAAGCGAAGCATACAGATGAGCACATCAATCTTTAAAACAAGCAAAAGTGTGCCCAAATATCTTCCACTAGATGCTCTCCATTAATTATTATCAGATAATAGACTTTTAATAGACATGTAATGGAAGCGCATCTAATATGTCAGTTAGGAGCTCTTCGGTTCCCAACATGCCCACAGACAATGTGAAAGAAAAAAAACATACTTACCTTTCCAATGGGTGAAATGTTTAATCTCTGCTGTCAACACCACTGCTATCCAACAAATCTGGGTGTGTGATATAGTGTGTTCTGCCACAATGCCAATTAAAGACACAGCAACGGACACATGATGCTTAAGGCTTCATTCACACAGTTGGTTTATGGTGGCTTCAGAGACTTTACACGTTGTATGGGTGATCAAGGATCGTCATCAATCACTTACAACTGCCACTGTTAATTTCAAAATTGTATTTTTACAATAGCGATTTACCATTTTTTAGACCCAAGACAGAGGTCAAGGCCTTTGAATATTTTTTTCTATCACTTAGTTACAGAGATGGTCATGAGATGTGGAAATTGATATTAGCATGCAAATGCATGATATTTTTATACAGACTAAACCAAGCCTATCAAGCACAGCAGCTTCGGTTCAGAATCTCATTGACCATTTCTACTCTGTTATTGCTTGGACAGTAGGAGTTCACACATTTAAATATAAACACATTCCCATTAACTAGATACATTGTGAAACATAAAAAGTATTTGTCAGAAAAAATTAAACTATACTGTATCTCTGCCTTAAGCCCCCCATACACGTTTCAATTTTTCTTCTGACCGACTTTTCGTCCGATTGGGTCACCCGATTTTCACGTAAAATTTTATGGTTGATCAGTTGAAAAATTGATCGATAGGCCTGGCACTATTTTATTAACAGCAGATTGACCAAAATTTACGGACAGGCAGTCCGTAAGCGGTCCCGACCGATCACGATTTCTCAAAATCGGCCGATTATTCTCCCGATCGATCACCATGACGTACCATGCTGGTCGATCGTGCAAAATTCATACGAAAAATCGGAACGTGTATGGGGGGCTTTAGTAAGTGCAATCTGTTCAATGATTTTGCCTAAGTTTGGGCTAAGCAAGACTAAGAGTGGTACCAGTTACCAATACAACCATTAGTTGAATATGTGGAGTGAATTAACCAGAATAGATTTAGTCATGCTGTAAACAATTTGGCTGTTCGCAGAAATGCTCTAAAATGAAAACTCTTACATTTTGGTGTGATTTGATTGAACAATAACAAATCTTTAAAGAAGGATAAACTAGGCTTTACATTCTCCAATGAAAACATGCAAAAAATTGCAGTTGAAATTCAAATTAACATATTCAATGTTAAAATACACATTGTGGGCCTTCCAGTGACTTAAAAATCCAAATTATATTTTGGAAACAAATTATTAAATTGTATTATATTGCACAATATTTTCTTCTGCAAAGTATATCAAACAGTATCAAGTAAATCGGTACCAGATATGTCAAGCCTTAAATTTGCATGCACCTACAATTATTTAAAATAATACTGAAGAAATGTGGCCATAGAACTATTCTTCTCAATCTGGGGTATGCATTGGTAATTAATTACACCATTAAATCGCTGTTTATAAAGTACATGTATGCATGCAAATGTGCAAATGGAGGGGGTTACAAACAAACCCGTTAGTAATATTATAATTTACTGGACAGGTTCTCCTCATGGAGAATTTAGGGTTCTTTTAGATATCATCCCTGCAGTACTTCAAAAGTACTTGATTGTGTACATTCATAGTTGGTCTTGTTGCTTGCCGCCAGCGGCCAAAGCGATGCCGCTGCAGACCTGGAAGTGTTTAGAGCAGGGCACTTAAAAAAAAAACAACATATTGGGAGCATAGGCCAACAGATGATACTTTTGCATCATGAAGAGCTTGCTTCCTTTTTGTTAAACCCTAGAGTTACTTAAGCTTGGGGTACAATGTAAAAATGTTCCACAATAACATGGAGAGTCAACACTAAGGAGGCTCTTGTCTTGTTTTTATTTTCTAGCTGGGAAAGGTTGTGAAAATATTTAAAACATGATCCACCATTGTTTGACACAAGGGAAAGATAGGTAAAATAAGTCACAATCTTAAGCCCCCCATACACGTTCCGATTTTTCGTACGAATTTTGCCCGACCGACCGATCGGGTCGGGAGATAAATAGATCGGGAGATTAATCGGATTCGGAATTATGTACCCGACCGATCCAGATTTCTCAAAATCGGCCGAAAAATCGATCGGGACCGCTTCGGACCTGTCCGTAAATTTTTGGTCGATCTGCTGTTAATAAATAGGGTCGGGCTGATGGATCGGTGATAATTCGAATTCCGATTTTTCTTGCCAGCCGACCGACCGACCATAACATTTTAGGTGAAAATCGGGTGACAGGATCGGACGAAAAATCGTCGGGAGAATAATCGGAACGTGTATGGGGGGCTTAAATCTTACTTCCAGTTTTGCCAAAAATGGGGGAAAGTTAAATCTCCCAAAGAAAATCTGTAAAAGAAAATCTGTTGTGTAAAGCACAATGAAGCACCCATTATAATAATTCCAGTTTTGATCTTCCAACTGTTACGTAAAGGCATTCAAAGCAGTTTATATAATCCAACTTGTGCTTTAGAGTTTTGGTCCTTTGAAGCCCAACTATAAGCACACATTTTATTTCAATAGAATGAAGAATTTTGGCCTTTGTCCTTACCAAAGCGACCCCCTTACTTCTTTTTTGGTCACCTGGCAGAGGTTCTAAGCATTCTCCATTCCATCAGAATGTTTTGAGTGGTTGAGCTTTGAGCACCAACTACAATGCATAAGGCCATATACTCCTATAGTAAAATATAGTTTCTTTACATAGTCATCTTCTATATGTGATAAAGACGTCCAGACAGGTCATTATTTCTTCTCTATAGATCAGGTAAATGTCTTACATTGCATTGATACATATCAACTATCTATGTACATTTCAGTGCTCATTAGACACCATTATAATCTGCTCACTGCAGAAACAAAATGTCTTCCATGGATGAAAGTTATATACGATGGGCAAAATGCAAGCCAGGCCTTTCTTTGTCCCTGTGTAAACCACAGCATTTAAATGAATTATATTAGTCTATACATTATTTCTATACATTAAACCAACACTTCAGTATGTGTTAGTGCTGATAGTGCAACATGGGACATATATGCAGCTTGAGAAGCTGATTTCTTTGTAAGTCTCTTTGCTGTTTTATTAGGTGTTTTATGCTCACTGTGTCAGCCATTTTCACTTGTAAGACTTCAATAATGGCCCCATGAAAGATGCACACCAAATAAAAATAAAAAAAACATCAGATTTGCTTTCAATATGTTAATTTTAATTCTTATGAGATGGGCGAACTGCCTGCAGGTCACAGGAAATCCACTGGCAAATGTTCCAGCATGTGTCATTGTTTTGTCCAGCTCAGGGAAACCGCAGTGGACCCAGGGCATTACACATGTCTACTCTGACTTTTAATTCCCAGATCTCCAACAACCTTTAAAGTCCAATTTTTTTAGTAATTTACATTCCTAATTTCACACCCCTAAATGCAACCTCTCATATTAATGTTTACCTAGGGTTATCCAAGTGACATTAATTGTATACATTTTATTCAAAGAATTTTGGCAATCAAAAATGTAACTGATGTCATGTCACATGATACAGTGAAGGTGTTTTAATGTGTTTGAGCTGCAATACCAGTTTCAGCCACTGGAGCCACAGCTTTTAGTGAGCAAGTCTGCTTCGTCTCACACATCAAGGAGGGAGAGAGGGAGGGGGGATAAGGGGGCGCTTCTAAAGTCTGACAGGCAGACACTGGCTCAGAAGTTTTAGCACTCGGCGTATAAGACGACCCCCGACTTTTGAGAAGATTTTCCTGGGTTTAAAAGTAGTCTTATACGCCAGAAAATACAGTAAGTAATAAATCATGAAATGTATTTGTTTTTTTTTGGATGTAGCTTGTGTAATGTTACAATCTCTTGCAATCCCCTGAGAAGCAGAAGGGTGACCTCATCAGTCTGCTGCCATTTCAGTGTCCAATCAGTGAATTGTGGGTGAAAGAGGACACCACTGGCTTCCTTTTACAGTCTAAAACAAAGGCAGAATAAACCACCTCTCAGTCTCAGGCACGTATAGAGAAAAATACAAACTATTTTTGAATAAAGGAAAGCTCCTGTAGGATTTTTTTATCTGTTTGTTAACATTTTTGCCTAGGGTTAAATTTTTACCTTGAAGGAAATGTGCTATCATCTAAGACTGAAAATTCAAGCTGTAGATGTATTCATAAAACTTGTCTTATCTTCTGTTTTTTAGAACTTCTCACCATTTATGCAGAAGCATCTTTACTAACAAAATATCTTCCTTTTTTGCCTGCACACATTTAAAATTTGCTCAAATGCTTTACAAATGAATCACATTCACCATACTTGCGGCACTAACTGGCTTTCTCTTCTTAGGGACTTTGATGTTTTTCCCCAGCCACCAGACTGAGTGATATTGTTTCCTTTCTCCTTTTGCATCTAAATATTTTATTTATGCCTTCTTTGTTTTTTCTCTTTGGATTTTTCAGTTTCGTAACTAACATTTGAGTCTTCTGAAAATTACAACCTTCTAGATATATGTTAAATTCATTTTAGAATAATAGGTTCTCTGCTAGGTTCTCGCCTCTGCTTTATCTTCAACATGTATTTTAGGTATATTGATGTGTAATTATTTTGGTTTTACATAGCTATGGTATTAATCATGTAACTAGACCTGTTGCATAGATTAAGTTTAAGTTTCTAATTGGTTCCTAATTAGCCCATTAGAACACTACATGAAGTCTAGACACTAATTACAAAATTGACTGACGATTGTCATTAGTGAAGTTTCCCTTTTAGGTGTTTTAACGGACATGGATTTTTTCTTGTTTCTTATTTTATTTAATTAATATATATTTATTAGACTCGACAATGTGGCTGATTTGGTTATTCATTTTTCCTCTTTGCTGTAGCTGTTTCAAACTGAAGGATATCAGTAGAATACTAAGGAATCCTCATAATACCCCAAAACAAGATTGTTTGCACTGTGTATGTACTTTTCTGTGCACTAGACCAAATTATGCAAGGACAATGGTTGAGGTGAGTTTCAAAATGAAAAATGTAAAAAAAACAAAATGTTCTAGACTGATAATTAAGCTAAAAAGAGCATCTAAACTAGACAGTTCAATCGGATAGCTGTGCCTGCAGACAGCATGTTTGGCGCATCCTAAAATACCTCTGTTGGGAGATAAGATTGTGATGCACATTTCTTTATAAAAAAAAATAATTTATTACATTCTGCTACCTTATGGCTTTTAGTTATGAGTTCCCATAATCATAAGACTTCAGAAAAGCAACATTCATGGGGGGTTTCAAGTTCAGGCTGCACAATGAACACAAAAAAATATAATATCTGTCAGGACTTTGGATCACATCCAAAAAATTGCCAACCTGTGGAGAGGGTGACACAACAGACAATGTAAGCACAAAAAGTATTTTTTTCAGTTTTTGGACACCAATGTGTCTTCCTGAAACCAGTAAAATATGTCTTCTCTTGCAATTCATTTTTTATGACAACATTTCTTTTGTTCTTCATTTTATCAGTCTTGCTGGAGAGATTTATCGCTAGCATTTTTCTTCTTTTAGAGTCTGTTGAGTATTACATTAAGATAAAGCTTGCAGTAGAAGAAAAAAAAAAGGTTTTCTTGGAGTTCTTTTTCCATTGTCTATATTTTTCTATGAAGAGTTAAGAAAGGATTTTTCGCAATGCAAAGAGAAAATCAAGACTGAGTATAAATTTTCATCAAGATAATGAGATTCCTTTTTTATAGAAGAACTTAATTAAGATTTAAATGAAACAAAGAAAAATATATAAAGTAAGCTAAATAATGGATCAAAACAAAGCATGGCTAAATAATATCTTTAAAATAGTCTGGAAGTAACTGTTTGTGTAACATAAGTAAAATAACATACTAATAAAACTAAAAATAGATCAAAAGAACTGATTTTCAGGTACTAAGGTTGGAATTTTCCAGACATTTGGAAGTCAAGGTTCATAGCTTTAGTTCCACAGCATTCTGTCTCTAGTTGAACAGGTTTAACTGTGTCATCTTTGTAGACAACTGTATCCTAAGGAGATATGTAGATCTTCCAAAAAAGTTTGTATGTTTTTAGCAGGGGGATGTTGATATGTGTATGTGGTCTGGGTACTTGATGGCTGGTGGATAGTTCTGGGTCATCTGGATTGAGACATCACTGGAAATGTCAGATGGGCTTCGGCCACGGTGCCACACCTCGGGGTGGAGAAATTGGCCTGAGTAGTCTGAACAGTCGCTGAGTCGGGGGCGGTAGAAAGCTGGATGAGGACGATACATCTCCTCCTCAGCATAGCGCTTTGTGAATAGGTACACTGACATGACACCAGCACCCTGTAATGTATAAATGTAAAAAAAAAGATATTGATCATGATATTGAATTTCACAATATTGATGGTAATAATAAATAATAATAAGATGTACATATGTAGTCAAAACTGTTAGTTATGGAATACAAAATTATCAGAGCAATTGTATGGTATGAGCTGTCACAAAACCGATTTTAACACTAAAGCTGGCCATACACGAGGTGATTTAGTGTTAAATTCTCAAACAATAATCCTTCTGCAAACGATCGTTCGGTAATCGAACGCTGCACACTTGGAGCAGTGATCGTGCTCCAAGAAAATGTTGATCAAACAGGGATCCGACATGCTGGTAAATCCCTGTTCCATAACTTTGTATGATCTATATCTTTGATCTATTGTACACAAGTATAAAAGACAGTGCAACAGGTGAGGTATACTATCTCCTGCCCAGTATAATCACCATTTATGTTCTCTACAGCTACTTTCAGGGGTGAAGGACCTACAGTGTACTTTTTCATATGGAGCAAATTTTGACTTACCTCCTTCTTCTCATATGACAATGGAAGTCGTCTGTGACTGGGAAACTGCTATAACATGGAGGAGTAGAACACTCTTCAGCCCTTGGAAAGCCCTTCTTTAAGTGACTTAGAGTTTAAAGAGTTCAATTGGGATCCCTTTATTTTCTCTAAGACTGAATAGAGTCGGGGCATGAAGTACATATGTTGGGTATGTATTTCAGATAACCCTACAAGGGCAAGGCACATATCTGCATGATTCCCAATAGCTACTGTAAAGAGAGTATGCCTTTTAGATTGCCCATGGCTGGAATTACAGCTGTTCCCTATTATGCAGTGTACCTGTATAGTGAACGCAATAGTATGGCATGGCATAATTACTGTATAACTTTAGCTCCCAGGGCATTAATAACATATGCTTCTTTCAGAATTTTCTAAACTAATCTCTCTCTCCTCTATAATTGCAGACCATGGAACAGGGAATTCTAGGACAATAGGTCTGACAATGATTTCTGCTAATGTGAAAAGAACAGCACATAGATTAACAGAGCCTATCCTAAGGTGAAATTGATCAAATGTATTTCAGTGCCAAGTTCTTAGACTGTAAAGGCAGGCTGGATATATGTGCAGGGACTGACTGGGACTGACATGACTCGGTTAAGAAAGAATTGGCATACTAAGGGTTACTAATACTAAAATGCATAATTATTGTATTGTGAAGCTGAATGGCCATGTCAGTTGCTAGTAGGGGCCCTTCTGCTGTTTTGTTCATTACACTCACAACGGCAAATTTTCTGACCACCATCCCTCACTTGTTTTAATTTATTGCTTTGTTTTCAGGTTTTTAAACTATAGTCATAGTAGCTGTGGAGCTGTAATGCCTTGAAGATGGTCTGGTCATGTAAAACATTGTTTCTACAGAATCCCACCCTTAATTGAGGATTTCGGAGTGTCAGGGAACTGGTTTAGCATTTTATTGCATATAATATACAGTATATATATTATAATATTTATTGATTGTCTCCATGTTGGTGGGGTGTGGCTGCAGGACTATATATTGAGTATGCAGATACAGGGTGCTGGATAACCGTCTTCAAATTACCTTTTTCATTTATTATGTTCTTTGTTTATGATTATTATTTATAATCCTTTTTTTATGTTGATATCCATCCATCGATCCATTTAAACACAAATCATTGTGATTCTAAATTAAGTGAAGTAAAGGTTGTTAAACGCCAGCGATGTGTGCATGGAAAGTAATACCCCTCCTGTAACATGTTCTATGGCGCTGCCCTGCCCTTGCCTTTTTGGCATCACCAATGCGGTTCCCGAATCCATAGGCGGATCCACCGCTATTTAGAATCACCGCAGGCTCGCCATGAACAGGTTCCTTTGTGAGAGCCCAGTTTGTTCTGGGCTCGTCTCATCCATTAGGAAGGTTAAATAGTTCAGAAAAAAGGGGCAGCTATCTTTTATAACCTACTCAAGCCCAATGGAATCTTGTGATGTAGCAACAATTCTTATAATAGAACACATGTTGATGAATACCATTACCAAGAGTCAGAAGAACACTATTAACCTTCCTAGCGTTCTGCCTGTACTGCACCATTTTTAATGGTGTGGTATGGGGGATCACAGCAGTGTACATTGTACACTGCTTAAAATTTCCACCCTCGTGGGCTGGGAGACCGACGCCCCTCAATTAACATGGAGGTCAATGGCCCGCCCCCCTTCCACCTCTTCGGCGTCACCGTGATGCAACCCCAGAAAAGTTATATCGGGTTCCCCCGATCCTCACTCCTAAACAGCAAACATACTGGGTTTTTCTTAATCGCTAGGAAGGTTAGCAGGGTATAAAAATATACAATTTATTTTTATGGTGAACTTTAATGTACATTAATTTTACAAATTAAGTGGTAAACAGCAATGTATTATCTGATAAGACTTTATCTCACCCCTCTTAATCGATCATTGGCTAAATTTACACTGTCGTTTCCCAAGCTGTTTTCAGCCTACAGCAGCTCAGCAAACATCAATGCGCTCCTGCAGCCATGCAAGGACGACTGCCTGCAAGCGGCAAAATAGTGCAGGCGCTCAAAGGTCATTTAGACAAGGACCCCATAGAGGTCCTATTGGGCGAAAGCCAGAAAACAGCCGGTCGGTTACGTTTGTGGGTCGTTTAAATGAGCCCTTACCCCTGAAGTGTCATGTCCTTCTTTAACATGGAGACTATCTACTCTTTTCCAGATGTCCAACATATATTTAGCACACCCTCCTGTAAAACATTTTTTCTTGTAGGAATAATAGTACTGGAGAAAGTAGAACAGAATTCAGAAACCATTTATAAAATAAAATGTGTAAATATGTACATTTTAGAGAAAGAAAAGTTCACAAACCTCTTTAAGGAGAAAAGATGAGGCTGCAAAAGCAAAGGACCAGCCATATCTGTAATTGAAGTATTGTTCAGAACTGCTAGGCCGGTTCATGACCTCATCATTAATACTTGAAATATATAAAACCAACCCTACAATTAGGGAAAGACCTATAAGATAATAACACAGTAGATAATATTTAGATATGTTTTATTCATGAAAAACTGCAAACACAATATTTTACATGGGTGGACAGCAAGTTTCAGGCTCAGTGACCAAACAATATTTACTTAAGCTAAGAGTACTGGTTTGAATACACCTATGGTCTAATTTCATTTACTAAAACCTACAGGTAAACTATGGTGCAACACCCCTCAGTTAAGGTCTTTACAAAACATTGTCTTGTTCAGCTTTTCTAAACCTCTCTTAAGATATTGTGGCAATGTGTACAGAAGCTGTGTGTGAGTTATTGTACATTGTCTGACATCATAAATAATTGAAATGCTGACCTTTCTAGCCAATCTATTGACACACTAAGCATGTCTTAGGTAGATGAAAATAGATAATGATGCTATGGTATTTGGGTTAGCCAGTTGGCTGAGGTATGTGGTCCAAGACAACTGGCATAGTGGAGCCAGATGTGAAGAGACAAATATCTGTTCCAGTATACACTGGAAAATGCACCCAGAGTGCCAAACCAATCAAATATTACAACAATAGTTAGGGGTTTATGTAAAGATAACATAATATTTTTTAAATATCCACTGACATAAATTTCCTGGAGAAAGCGGTCCAAATCATGTACACCTTATATACTATTGACCTTCAAAGTAAAATTTTCAACACAATGGCCCAGCAGGAGAAGACTACACCTTTTAAAGAAAATATATACCGTATATACTTATAAGTATAGGCCGACCCGAATATATGTACCTAGTTTTAGAAAGAATTTTGGAAAGAAGTGAATGACTTGAGTATAAGCCTAGGGGGAGAAATGCAGCAACTTAAGCTAGCCTCACATGGTTCAATTTAGCGTTCAATAGAGGTTCGATTAGATTTTGTAGTTCGATCAAAAAATCAATTTTAATTTAATCGATGTACACCACATGGGGAGTACGATTATTGTTTAATTTCAACTGAAAAGTAATCTAAGTAATCCAAAATCGTTGATTCCTCTTATGATTTTAGTTTCAATCGGAAGTTAATGGGAAGTAGCCACACAAATCAAGCCCAAAAAATCGAGTAAAAAAAAAATAAACCAAAAAAATCGAGCCAAAAAAATAGACCAAAAAAAAGCTGCAAGGAATGTAGTTCGATGATTGTACAATCGAGCAAAATTTTCCAACATGTCCGATCACTTTTCGAAAATTTGACAAAAATCGATCAATGATCGTCGATTGTACTATGTGGGCAGCACATAAATTTTTTTTACAATCGAACGTTTTTTTTAATCGAAAAATGTCGATTGAACGCTAAAAACAAACCATGTGTAGCTAGCTTAAGGCTCCGAAACACACAGCAAATGTGTTTTTGTTAGGAGATGTTATTATTTAATTCAGCAGATTTGTAAGTTAATTGCAAAGCCCCTGCACATGCTATCATCATCAAAATTGCTGGAGATGTACAGAAGGGTTGTGGTTACATTGTTAAGAAATCAAGAAAAATCAGGTTTTTAAACAAAATAAGTTCAAATGAAGTCAAAACCTTGACTTGAATTTGAAGCTAATTTATGCAAAAACTACATGTGCTAGAGCAAAAACATTTTTTTTCAAATGTTCCCACAACAACAACAAATTTCAGGGGCTTTGAAATTCACTCATAAATTCCACCTAAACAATGCCGCAATTTAAATTTCTTGACCTGAGTATAAGCCAAATTTCATTTTTTTAGCACATGTCAGGTGCTGAAAAATTCTGCTTATATTGGTATATACAGTAAATATTAATGTTTTTATCATTAAGTAAAAATCTAAAGTCATACTGTTCCTGATTTTAGCCACAAGATGTCCTCACGTTTTCTGGATTGATTGGATTGAATCTGGGGAACTCCCTTAGCACACCACCCTGTTTTATTCCATGTTGGAGCACTTCCCTTTTTAAAAGGTAGAAGTAGTAGAGTGTTGTACCGTGTTAGCCATCGATAAATACAGCAAGTTTGGAGTTCAAGTGATACCCACATGAGTCCAAGCCCCACACCATAGAGCCATTGTTTCCATGCACTGCACTGATGATGGCCAAGTAGCCTGAAACAGCTGTATGCAGTTTGGAATAAATGGCTCTGTACCAAAAAGGCTATATTTGCACTGTACACCAGCGGTTTCTGGATGTGCATTTCGCGGATGGGGCGAAAAGGAATAATTTGCATGGCTCCGCCCACTGTCCTTAAACGAAGGCTTCCACCTAAAGTTTTGGGATTTGTGCTGGATTGGGCCGTGTAAATACCTTCTGTTTTAAGAAGGCTTGATTGTGCTATGCACTGCTCGAGTTGAGGGCTTTTTGATTCCTTTCATCCCTTCTCACCATAACCTTCACTGGTACTTCTATTTATACACAAAATAACATGGTCATAAATATTTGAACAAAAGTAACAGTTTTGTCTTGACACACATGACTGATGACATTTTAATTGCTGAAGGAGGTGAATATCACGGCTGAACCTCTTATCTCTATTACCCTTAATAACTCTTCCTAACTCTGATCCTTATCTCCATTAACCTACAAGGTACACTGCTTGCCATTTCCTCCCTCCCCTCTCCGCACAGCCAGTGTCATTCATGACACTGGCAGTGAGGACTGGAGAGCAGAAGCCCCTCCATTAACAT
>CM070038.1:69493811-69528350 GCA_036250615.1 Ptychadena robeensis
GAAGAAGGGATCTGCGATATCCCGAAAGCTTGCTTCTCTAATGACTACAGTTAGCCAATAGACGGTATCACTTGAACTCCAAACTTGCTGTAAAAGCTAGAAGAAAACACCCAAGACTCCAAAGTTGGAGATAAGTAATTATGACAAAAGGATGTTGCTGCTGTTGACTCCAGGATGTACAAGAAACCAACGAAACACTCCAAATATTAGTTTTTTACCATTGAAATTGCCTCTGTGGCATACTCTTCTACTTCTAATTTTTATTTTTTCTGTGTTTCCTCAATTCAGGAAGCCCAAGATCAGGGATGGCGAACCTATAGCATGCATGCCAGAGGTGCCACTCAGAGCACACTCTGTGGGCACACAAGCTGTCAGCCAGCACAGAGGAAAAACCTGCAGCCCTATGTTATCTCATGGATCAAACACCATGTACTGGACAGTTAGAGCAAGGGCATAAAGTTACTTGCTTCCTTTTATCTGGTATATCCAAGGAGCCCTTCTGGCAAAGATATCTTCAAGGGAGTGTGTGGAAAATACACCACAGTGGAATCAGTTTCTAGAATCATGCAACAGATTAAAACTCACCAGACAGTATGAAGAAAATGCCAGAAACAAAAGCAAGTATGGTCCTCTGTGGTCGAATATGCCCGATGTTGCTGATCACAAAGGCCGTAAACACAAGAAAAAGGCTGACCATAGGAAATGGGGTTGCACTCCGTATTGTCTCTATATAAAGTGGAAAAAAAGTTCTGTCAAACCCAAACTGTCATTTCATATTAAGGAGTATTTCCATATACAAGTAAAAATATTCTATTACAGTAAATGAAATTTTGGTTTTAAATGGCTGGAGATTGCTTTATAAAAACCTTCAAAAATATTACTTATTTCTGCACAAAAGATATATTTCTCCACACTTATATCCTCACAAGCATCCAACCCTAAATGCTTATTCCCCACCTTTAATTCTCTCCTCAATCCTACTACTCCTCACACTGCCACTGGAACTGGAATTTTAAAGACAAAATCTACACCATCTGACTTGATATTTCTGCAAACCGCACTACACCCACATCTCCAATCCCATCCTCTTGTAACTCTTCCCTCATTTTCCTGTTAGTCTGGAGGAAGTTACCTCCTTGCTTTGTTCCTCTCCTTCCTCCACTTGTCCACTTGACCCAATAACCACTGACCAATTCTACCACCCTTTCCCCTGCACTGACTGAATTTTTCAACCTCTTTTTCTCCTCTGGTATTTTCCCATCATCACTTGACCCCTCTCTTCCTCTAGCTATCGACCAATCTCTCTTCTTTTATTTGCTTTTAAACAGCTTGAACACCTTGTTTAGAAAATACTTAAATGTGATGCCAAGGCCCAAATCAAAATTCCCCTGCTTCTTCTGCTGGATCTCTTATACTGTAGATAACCCTCTTCTTCTACAGATCTTGCACTCTACTGGTATTCATGACTGACCGCTCTTTCCAAACCTCTTTTAATGGCAACTTTTCTTCTCCCAACTCCCCCCCCCCCCCCCCCTGTAGGCATTCCACAAGGCTCGGTCTTTGGCCCAGTCCTTTTCTCCCTCTACACCTCCCCCATGGCAAACTCATCTCAACCTTTTGGTCTGAAATACCATTTTTTATGCTGATGATACCCAAATCTACATATCCACCCTGGCCTTTTCTCCCTCTGTCCTGGAAAAATATCTCTCAGTGCCTATGAGCAAACTGATCAATTGTGCATGAATCGATTGCGACCACCCTTTCATTGAGCCGAATCAATCGATCCCGCTCGAAGAAATCTCGACCAAACAGGGAACCAACATATTGGTAAATGCCTGTTCCATTGCCAACGATTGCCATTAATTTTGATGGGGACCAAGGGACCGGGATCGATTGTGCAGAAATGCTGTGCCTCGATTCTCCATTCAATCAAGGGACCTTGAGAGCTGCGTATTGACATCATCACGCTACGCTCAAGGGTTAATTGACTTCACAGGTTTCGACCACAGAAACAGCCTAATTCCTGGTACACGCTCTCATAATTTCTTGCCTTGACTATTGCAACATCATCCTCTCTGGTCTTCCCCATCTAGACTGTCACCTCTTTAATTCATCATGAATGGTGCTGCTTGACTCATTTACTCCTCCTTAACAGCTCCTCATCTGCTGCTCCTATCTGCAAATCTCTAAACTGGCTTCCAATTTTTTAGAGAATTGAATTTAAAGTTCTGTGCCTTGCTTTTAAATTACTCCACACCTCCTGTCGCACTTAAATTTCCAACCTGGCACATAAATATACCTCTAACCATCCCCTCCACTCCTCCACTGACCTACTAATGACATTTCCACTTATAACATCATCATATCATTTAAGTAGGGCAATTCCTACTCTCTGGAACTCTCTCCCTCGCCCCATTAGACTTGCTCCTACTTTTAACACTTTCAAAAAAGCCCTGACTACCGTTTAGTCTACCCATCTTCTCATTTCTAACATCACCACTATGCCAGTCACATCCCCCCTTACATATTGTATACTCTATTCCCCAACCTATTAGATTGTAAGCCCGATAGGGCAGGGACCTCGACTCCTCCTGCAACATAACCTGTGTGTTATTTTGTGTAGCATCTCAACTCTAATGTAATGTACAGTGCTGTATAATATGTTGACACTTTATAAAAGTTAGGGCTTGTTTCCACATACGTCGTATACGCTTAGCGGGGACCCCAACGTAGCAGATACACTTACCTGCTTGGCAGAGGATCTGTCTGGATCCGCTGCTGCAAGGACCAACGTAGTCGAATACATTGATTCTTTGCACCGGAGAATGTGTAGACAGACCATCCGCCATGCAGACAATGTCTATCTGCTACGTCGGGAGCCCGGGAGAGGGTCCCGACATATGTGGAAACTAACCCTTAATTATAATGTAAATCCACACTGTGCACCAAATCCCTAAACAAACCCAGATATTTTGTGGGAAAAAAAAATTCTCAGCTTTTATTTACATTTGAGCAAAAACACTTTTTGCCCAAATGTAAATAAAAGCTGAGAAATGTTCAGTCCAAAATTCCAAATAGTCCAAGCTGTTCTAAAGCATTCTAATTACCCTGATTAATTGGGAACAGATGTTTTAATCAACTCAACAGGTGAAAAACAGCAGCACTCTGCAGTTGGTTAGTGGACAGTGCTAAGTGGACAGTGCTAAGTGCTAAGCTAAGACAAAGGAGCTGCGCATTGTGGCTGCTCACAAGTCAGGAAAGGGCTATAAGACCATATGAAGTTCTAGTGGCTGCAGTGCAAAGTATTATTTAAAAATTTGGAAAATCTCAGAGGACGTGGTCGGAAGCCAAAAGGGACACCTGTGCTGGCCAGGAGGATAGTGAGAGAGGTGAAAAAAGAATCCAAGGATCACCAAGGCCATTCTGGTCAATCTGGGCTCTGCTGGTGGCAATGTCGGACACGGACACTGCACACTGCTGGGTTCCATGGATGCAGACCAAGGAGGATACCACTTCTCTAGATAAGACATGCAAAAGCCTTATTATGTTACAACTTTGTTTCCTTCATTTGGAGTAAAGAACCCAGGACCAGGGAACCTAACCACAGTCCTTTAAGCTTAAGATCTCCACCCAAACCCGGCCAAACAATGGGGTGGAAATCTAAGCGTGTATAGGGTGCTTTAGATAGATCATTATAATTGTGATGCCTTACCCAAGGCATGTAATTTAAAATTAAGCAGTCCAAAGAAAATGCTTATATTCCTAAGCCATGGGTTACTTGTCTTGAAAGGAAACAAGAGGAAATAAGCCATAATCACCATACTTACCAGCACCCAGCTGTACTCTGTACAAACCACACTAAAGGGGGTTAACTTTGAAGGTACAATATAAGGTAAGTTTTAATATTTATACTGTAATATTTTACAATCGTTGACATATACAGTAATCAAATATATCCATGCAAAATAACAACAACATAAAAATACAACTAAACCTAAAAAACCATACACCACCACCATTAACAGCTTGAGAATTTAGACTCTCTGTACCTGACTTTTGTTTATACTGAGTGGTGACATCGTATACTACTCTGGAGGCCGTATGAGTCTGTGGTGGAAGAAAGAATAGAAGTTCTTTAAAGGAATATTCTGGCTGGGAATTAAAATTAATAAAAAAAACATCAGAGCTACAATAGAACTTCCATCAGAGTTGTCTTTGTTGAATAGCACATAGTGGCCCTTTTCAAACTTTTACCATGGAAGAGCACTTTAAATCATTTTAAATTTTAGAAATGAAATTACTAATTGATTTGTTCTCCCCATTTTACTTCTAGCCTAGGCTAAAACAGTACCAGTTAATTGGAGTACAAATTAAATGACCACTTGCTCCTCTGTGAGTGCTCCCAAAGTAAAACTCACCTATGAGAATTTTTCATCCCTAGAAACCCTAAAATAGGATAATTCCGGTATATGATACATTAACATTATCAGCAAGATGTTGCTTTCCCACAGTGACACCAAAAGTGGACCATGTCCCCTCTACATGACATGATTTTAGGAAATAGTCATGAATTAAATAGAACAATTGGCCAAAAAAAAGAATTGCAGATTGTAAAAATAAGAGTGACCCTTTAACCCATTGTTTATTTAATAACCATTAACAAATTACCCCCACATCAGTAATTTGCTGTAAAGGACACCGTTACATTGGTGGCTAGTAAGATAGGCTGCTTTCCAGCAAGGAGAGACCATCCCTAAGTAAGTGGTTAATGGAATATGATATATAATGAAAATAAAAGGGAAAATAATATCCCCACTCTCCTAGGTTCCACAGGCCTCATGTTGAGAAAAGCTGGTTTTTATAATTCCTATGCTTGAAGGAGTTTTGGAACATTAAATCATGCCAGAAATGAAAACAAATGTACAAACCAATGGAAATTGGGCATAACTTCTACCAGTTCAAGAATGCAATGTTCTTTTCATTATCAACCTATTAAAATGTGTTCAAGCAAGGTTTACACGACTTTCATTCAAAATAAACACATTTGTTTAACTTTTTTCAGTTAGAAAAATGTGTGATTTCTCAATGAAAGTGTAAAACAGTTAAAAATAGGTGTCTTAAAGGGTAAAATCTCTTGAAATAGTTCATTGTGTTTATTGATGGTGCCAGCAGGTCATTGTTTTGTCATCTTGGCATTTCCACACTACCTACCTCATACCAAATCTAAATATACACGTAAAGATTTTTTCCACTTCCATACTTCGAAGTGTATCCGTTAACTTACTCAGTATGTTAGCTGTATTTTCTGTCACAATGTCTGTGTCTGGTCCATGAAAAAATTCTGATGCAACACAGCGACCCTTTTCTCGACCTGTATAGAAAAGAGTAAAAGCTTAAATTACATAACAAAGCAATTCCAAAAAAGATACAACTGTTGCACAGAATATTATGTAGCATAAACCGGGCAGGCCCAAAGTCAGTTATGGTCTGTGTTCAAGTTTCCCCTGGACCGCAGCCTCAGTCATAAATTCAATAATATGTAGTGGTAATCCACACTAGGGTGATACCATTTCACCCCAGAGTAGGGATGACACCAACATTTTCAAACAGTGTATTTTTTTGTTTGTTTTATTTTCTCATATATGAAAATATGGGATTTGCTTCAAGTTTATGTTAGAGGACTCCCATCTTCCTCAAGAACCACAGCTGCACAACTTTTAAATATATGAACACTAGTACCAGCTTGTCATTATTTTGTTTCCTTATTGGAGTTTTCTTTGTATAGCATGGTACTTTGAATCAAAAGAGAACAACTACATTATCTTTTTTTAGTCCACTATTATTAAAATATGCTGTGGCATGATATGCCAATATATTGTACTAATGTCTATTATGAATATTGATTTAGCAGCTAGAAACTCAGACTTTTCATTGTGGTTATTCTTTCCTCTTAATAAATACTTTGCATCCCAATGGAAATTGATGTACAAATGTGTAATTACTCAAGCAAGTCTATAAAATCACTTTGCTAACCTTGCAATTTACTTTACACATCAACAATGATGACAAAGCATGCTATTATTAGGTGCATAAAGATGTGGAAAATCTGTAGCAGACATTTTATGGACTTCGCATAGAATGCACAAGGGATGGAAGAAACCAAATGCAAAAACAAAGCTGATTCTGCATACTTTATTTATTGCATGGGTAACCAGGTGATCTGGGGTGAGTGTACTAATCCAATATACAAGATTGATAGAGAATTTAGAGGTATCTTAATGTTAACGTTTATGGAAAAGCATAATTAAAAGTTACCTAATACAATCCTAAAATATTTTGGGTCATGTTATATGACAGGTTGCAAGGTTTAGTAACCTATTTTCCTTTACATTTTCAAGGGATTTACTTACCATATCCTTTGAACCCTTTTAGCCACATCATTTGACTAATGATTGCAGCCTGATACAGGCAATGACATCCTCACCCAATAATGCAGGACCATTAGTTCTTTATTGTACACAAGGACACTATAAACCCTCCCAAACTCTGAAGAAAGAAAAAATGTAAGTATTCATGGAAAACCTTGTAGTATGGAGCTTGTTCCACTGCCAAGAATGTTTTGTGTTATTTAAATCTGGAGGACCTATCACCTCCATATCTACTTCCTATTGTCAGCACAAGAGGTGCCAACATAGAAGATCGGAAAAAATACTTACCGGGTGAAAACTGTCCATCCTTCCTGTGACATTGCGCCGCAAGAGGCTCCAGCCGCAAGATGGCATGGAAAGGTAGACGTCTACCTTCCCAAGTCCACTTGCGCCAGCAGCCAGTCCGATCTGAATCTGGTGACACTGGAGGGGTGGAGCGACACCAGATTGAGATCTGGATTGGTAGATGTAGCAAGACGGGAAGATTCTTACATGCTGGAGGACAAGAAGAGGGGAAGAGAAGTATGGGATTTTTATTTACAGGAATGTGTTTTTTTTTCAGGATCTAGTTTGCCTGAATGAAGACTCAATGTAGGTAAGAAATCTTTATCTGTTTTATGTTTTTTTTTAAGTTTTAAACCACTTTTTAGCATCTTCTATAAAAAAAAACCCATAACATATACGCATTACATACCTGTCAGTTGTCTTGATTCAAGCAAACCACTTGACAACTCTAAAAATGATATACTTACCTAAATCTTCTTGCTCCTAGGGCTTCCATTCTGAGTTCAGTTCTCCTCATGGTGGTTGCACACTTCTCTGGTTTTGCCCCCTCCACCAATCTTAAAATAGCACTACACCCTCCAGTGACAAAGGGTGGAAGGAGACTTGGGAAGGTAGATGTGACTTTGAGCCCGGAGTTGCCGAGGTGTGATGTCACTGTTATGGTGGAGCATTGCTGGATTTAGATTTTAAACTTCCAGGTAATTTGTTTTTCTTTTAACCCCCCCCCCCAACATTACTGTATCACACCTCGAGTCATCTACACCAGCAGACCTCACTTATGCTATTTTGACCTTTTCAAAGGGAGGTTAAATGATTTTCTAGCAGCAATTTATGTGCCATCTCCATGTTATTGACTATCACTAGAATGTCTAACATACTTAAATAAGTAGGATGCTTAACTGTCAATAAAAAAAATTTCCATTTCAAATCTACAAACCCATTTAACAAAAATGATCTCTACCTTCCCAAGTCCCCCTATGCCCAGAGCCTGTTGAAGTGTAACATCACTAGAGGGGCAAAAAGTTCCAGATTTAGATGGTTTTAACCCTTAACGTAAGTTGTATTTTTAATTCCTTTAGAAGAGTGTATCAGGTTGCAAGTGCAATCGTGATATAATGTAGGTTATAGGTCCACTTTAACTAATCAGTATTCTTAAATAAGCCCTGACCAGAGCAGTTTTTTGATGAATTAGAACACCAATTGAAAGTCATGTTTTCTCCACCTGCAAAGAAGAGTGGAAGCTGATGCAGCCGCAAACTATAGGCCAGCTCTATGTCCATAAACTGTTGTCTTTGTCTTTGCCACTTTGACAAATGTGCATTATTTATGTAGCATGTTGTATAACAAGAGGTATTGTATAGCACAGGTTATCACTTCAAAGAAAGCAGCACAAGGGGCTTGAGATTAAAAAAGTAAAAAGTAACAGTCGATGAAAAAATTCATCAATAAAATGCCATTTCTTGCAGAAAAATAAGGTGTTAGTAGAAAATATAATATGATAAAAATGGCAAGTTACAATTGCTCGTTTTTGTTAGTTCCCTGGGTTACATGAATGCAAACGGACAAAGCTGATGTTCGGCCATCACTATTCACAATCATGGGAAATACTTCTGACCTGACAGTTGTGCAGAAAACCATGATTGACACCCTTCATAAGGAGGGAAAACCTCAAAAGGTAGTTGCATAACAAGTTTGATGTTCCCAAAATGCTGTATCAAAGCATATGATCAAAAAAAGCGTCAGAAGTGTCTTACCTGGGCGAAAGAATAAAAGAACTGGTCTGTTGCTCAGTGGACAAAGGTCCTCTTTCCTGATGAGAGCAAATTTTGCATCTCATTTGGAAACCAAGGACCCAGAGTCTGGAGGAAAAATGGAGAAGTACACAATCCAAGATACTTGAAGTCCAGTGTGAAGTTTCCACAGTCTGAGTTGATTTCGGGGGCCATTTCATCTTCTAGGTGTTAGTCCACTGTGCTTCATTAAGTCCAAAGTCAACGTAGCCGTCTACCAGGAGATTTTGAAGCACATCATGCTTCCTTCCACAGACAGAGCTTTATGGAGATGCTGAATGTATTTTCCAGCAGGACCTGGCACCTGCCCACACTGCCAAAAGTACCAAAACCTGGTTGAATGACCATGGGATGGCCATGTGCTTGATTGGCCAGCAACACCAAAGAGAATCTATGGGACAATGCCAAGAGATGAGAGACATGAGATTGAACAATGCAGAAGAGCTGAAGGCCGCTATTGAAGCATCCTGGTCTTTCATAACAGCTCAAGAGTGCCACAGGCATATAGCCTCCATGCCACACTGCATTGAGGCAGTAATTGATGCAGAAGGGTTCCAAACCAAGTCCTGAGTAAATTTACATAATTATATTTATCTATTATATTTAATTTAAAATTAAAATCTTTGTTTTTTAGATTTTTGGAATTTTCATAAGCTGTAAGCCATAATCATAAAAATTATATCAAATAAAGGCTTGAAATATCTCACGTTGGATGAACTCTATTTCATATATACATTTTACCTTTTAAGTTGAATTACTGCAATACAGGAACTTTTTAATACATTTTTTTTGCAATTCACCTGTAGAGGGGGAATGTTGCCCCCTGTAAATGACAAATATGTAGAGGGACACGAAGCACATAACCTAGTGCCACATGGTAACACCTATACCAGTGTTAAGGCACAGGGCAATAAATAATTTAGCAAAAAAGAGGAGGGAGTTTGCTGAAGGGCTAATAGTAAAATCTGAAATCCTTCTTCAATAAGGGGGTGACCAGAAAACCATTCCTTCTAAAAGGGAATGGGTACAGGGTTACATTAGTGTGTTATGTATTCTTAAGAAATGCTGAAAGAACATGTGCATGTCCACCATGAAAAAGTCCTTTATTCAGATAAAAGATGTAACCCAGCAATGTAAAGCCAGTATTAATCATTACAATTCACAAAGAAGGTGGTCCTTTAACAATAAAGTTTAAAATTAAAAGGAACTCCACTCCACAAAAGAGGAGGGGCACAACATTTGCATCTTAATGCATTCCCATCTGTCACTGAACAACTTACCCATGAGTAGCCATTTACATATGGGAGGAGATATGTGTATTTGTTACAAAATGTATTTGCAGAATGTTCTTGTAAATACACAACTCATGCTATCTGATTGTAAAATATGTCTCTCCATAAGTTGGCCAGTGTGTTCAGAGAATGGGTACTGCTAATGCAGATAAGATCTCTTCTTGGCAGTGGCTTTTTGGCTTGGCTGGAGGGAATGAACACATTTCTGCCTCCTGGGATGCATTGCAGTTTCTCTGAGGATGGTTGGGACTTTTTTGTTTAAATTTTTTTTGTGTATTCTGACCATAAAACGCTTGATTTAAATGGTTAAAAAGTGCATCTTATAGTCCAAAAATACAGTAAGCTTCAACTTCAAAGGAGTTGCCTTAGCTTAAGTGACGCTTTCATTTAATTGTAGGTGGAGCCGGTGGTCTATGTTTAGGGGGTAGCAAAAACGAAAATGTAGTAAAAAAGTTTATTATTACTAAATAGTTTTTTGCAGCTTTGATAACTATTCTTTCTCTGCCTTTCCATTGTCATATAAAGGTTGATGTGCTTAACCACAACCCTTCTTTTTGTTCCATTTTGTAGATCTTTAATGCTAGCCACAAATTACTTTCAGCCTGTCTACCGCCCAAGAAAAAAAATCTGGCAAATGAGCAGCCTGGCATATCTAAAAAGATAAAACATAATTTTATAGTCCAAAGCAGTGCTCAGTGGCGGTGCTGCTGTTCCTCCATACAAGCAAAATAATCCACTTAAGCTAAAAGGTGTCACATGAAATTGATGCATCACTTCAAGTGCAGTAAACCTATTTGAAATGTCATAGACAACCACCCCATGTTATCACATTAAATAGCTTATTACTTGCCAAAGTGTCATTCCCTTTAAGGATCACAACCCTTTCTAATCATAGGCAAGTCACGGAAGTCACAGCAGCTTTTACCTCTAGTGGTACACTCTCAGTGGCCAACAAAACTATTTAGTTTGTGAAGCTCTTTTATTTTAGATAAAGTCATGCTGGCTTTTCATTTCCTTATAACATTTTTGTCTTCTGATAATTTGTATTTTCTGTATTTATAAACAAATCTTTCCAAACTTCCTTTGTGTCCAGAATGAAGTACTATAAGGATCTATTCACACAGGAGTTTGGAAAATGCACCCTATTGGGATAACATGGGGGCATTTCTGAAAACCCCCAGCGCCTATGCATACTACATTTGTCACATGAGCTGTCTTAAATAAACTATCAAATGAATTACCTTGAGTTAGAAATGCTTTAGTTGCATTTATAAGGTGCCATGTAATTATCTGGTCTACATAATAAATAAAACTTGTCTTTAAACATATTCCAAGAATCTAAAAGCCTGCTACTATATTACAAATAACTTCAAATTCACCACTGTGTCTTGATCTGCCACTGTAATGTTCACTCTATGGGCTCGAGAGCTTGAGAACATGTCTTGTTGACGCATGCACCAACTGGCCTGCGTGTCACTGTACCTCGCGTTCATTCTTGTCTGCACCAGACTTCCTCCTGGCCCCCTCCCCCTAAGTCGCCACCATCTTTCGGTGGTTGGAAAGCATGTTATGCATCCCATACTGCCAATGGAGATTCGGCTGGCCAGCCTCCGTTGGCGGAGTCGGCCTATCTGTTTGAGGAGGTGCCAGTATCTCTTCCCATCCATAAATAGAAGGTGTAGACACCATAAATGCACTGAAATGCTGTTTGCCTGCATTATTTGGACAACTTTTGCTAGATAGTTCATTTATCCATAACTCCCCAGGCTGGATGCTCATTCTGCTGTTGTCAATCATCAGGTCAGTTAACTATTATTTCTTATATATAATACGCTGATCATTAGAAACCACCTCAGCAGTATATTTCTCTTTGCAGCACCTTAAACACCATCAGATTAAAAGTGTCGGTGCACAATCATTTTAAGATCACTTTAGAGATGTCCAATCGAATTCAAGTCTGGGCTCTGGTTGGGCCACTCAAGGACATTCACAGATTTGCCCTGAAGCCTTCTCTTTAATATCTTGGTCTTGTGTTAGGGTCATTGTCCTGCTGAAAGATGAACCGAAAGGTTTTCATCCAGGATGTCTCTTTACATTGCTGCAGTCATGTTTCCCTTTATCCTGACTAGTCTCTCATTTCCTGCCGCTGAAAGACATCCCAAAGCATAACCACCACCATGCTTCACTGAAGGGATGCCATTGGCCTGTTGATGATCGGTGTCTGGTTTCTTACAAACCTGACGCCAGTCATTCACACCAAAGAGTTCAATCTTTTTCTAATCAGACCAGAGAATTGTTTCTCATGGTCTGAGAGTCCTTCAGGTGCTTTTTGGAAAACTCCAGGCAGGCTGTCATGTGCCATTTACTAAGGTAAGGCTTCAGTCTGCCCACTCTATCATACAGGCCTGATTGGTGTATTGTTACAGACATGGTTGTCCTTCTGGAAGGTTCTCTTCTCTCCACAGAGGCCTCTGGAGCTTTGACATAGAAACCATCGGGTTCTTGGTCACCACATTTCTTCCCCAATCACTCAGTTTGGTTGGCAGCTCTAGGAAGAGTCCTAGTGGTTTTAAACTTCTTTCACTTATGGATGATGGAGCACACTGTTCATACTTGGGACCTTCAAAGCAACAGAAATGTCTCTGTAACCTTCCCAGGTTTGTCCCTTGAGACAATCCTGTCCAGGTCTATAGACAATTCCTTTAACGTCATGCTTGGTTAATGCTCAGACATGAACTTACATGGGACCTCACATAGACAGGGTGCCTTTTCAAATCATGTCCAATCAACTGAATTTACAACAGGTGGAGCCAATAAAGCTGCAGAAGCATATTAAGGATGATCAGGCGAAACAGGATGCATCTGAGCTCAATTTTGAGTTTCATGGCAAAGGCTGTAAATACATATGTACATGTGCTTTGTCAATTTATTTTTAATTTTAAATATATATTTGCCAAATTCTCAAGTAAACGTATTTTATGTTGTCATTTTGGGTTGTTGTGTGTAGAATTCTGATGCAAAAAATGAATGTTATCCATTTTGGAATAAGGCTATAACATAACAAAATGTGGAAAAGGTGATGCACTGTGTATATGTTAAAACAGTGTAATATAAAAATTACATACAGACATCCAAAAAAAACCTATTAATCTATCATTGCCATCTATGGTCTATCTCTGGTGTTTTTATAATGGCTATAGTGTATTTTGTTTCCCCCTAAAAGTCCAGTGAAGCTAGCCACCTCATTTCACATAGCCTTTTTGGGCATAGACTTAAGGAGTCTATTTACCAGAGGATGGGGTACATACATTGATCCTGATGTAGGTTTGTATATCGAGCTTCAGAAAAGTAAATATATTTGTTAGAAGAATTTTGCCTAGAGATGAGCTTTAATATTAAAGTTAATTAATGCCCCTGACTTTGCACTTCCCCAATTCAAAATGGCTTCCAAATCATTATTTCAGGCCACTGTAAAAGGGAATTTTAGCACATCTGCTTTTCAGTAGTTATGGAGATACAATCTAAAGGGTAAAAAGTAAAACAGCAAATAAACTCAAACTCAAATATACAGCGGGACCAATTTAAAAATGTGCACAAAGTTAAGGGCCAACCTTGGTATTAAAAATATAATTACACTGTAGGCCATTTCTGTGTGTGTACACACACTGTTTACACAGGAATTGGGGTACACATGGACTACAAGTTAACTGTACAGTTCATGTATGCCCTGATTTCAATTCATACAGTATTAGCCCATACTGTGTAGTCCATATATGCTCCCATCCCTGTGTGTACAGTTTGTGTACTTTGCCTTCTTCCAGACCAATCCTGGTTCCTCACCAGCTCTGCTTTCACTGCATACCCCTTACAGATGCACTCAGCATGCCTCTGCCCTTCAATTCTGGGGGTAGAGAACTACAGATCCCAGCATACCCTAGGTAGCAGATGTTTACTGTGACATCACTGGATTGCACCGCTGAGCAGCCAGGACTCTACTGCCAGAGTGGGAGGACGGAAGTGTGGTCAGTGAACTGGTAGGGGTCTGCCGGGAAGGCAGATCTAGCAGATGTCCCACAGGCAAAAAATATTTGCTTAGCAGGACGAATTTGATACCTATGTTCTACAAGTTATATAGGGATATGTTTAGGCACTTGGAGATCAGAACGTGTGACTTAAGAACACAGCAGATTTAATAGACCACTTAGTCTTTTACAACCATCCCTCTCGTATGCTAAATCCTTTTAGGACTAATGAAAAGTTTCAGGGCTTGAAGAAATATGATTTTTTGTGTATTATGCTGGCTTTTTATAATCTAGATGGCACTTTTGGTTTATTCTACATAAAACCCTATTGCCAAGACCAATATTCATAAGAATATTGTATAAATCCAAGATGATTACTGAGATTTGCTTCTAGAAAAGTAATGTATAATTGAGCAGCAAGCTTCAAAGATTCAAGCCTTTAAATGACAGAAGACAAAGCTAACTGCAATATAAAGGCTGTGTAACAATTAGAGCATGGCCAATTAGAACAAAGCCAAAAGTTAAGCCTCTCATTCTTGACATGCTAGTGAGCAAATTGGGTGTTGCGCACAGTTTTTCTTACAATCTGAGGAAATGAATGCAAATCATGTATTATTCAAACTGATTTGAGAGTCATCATTATGGGGATATTAGAGAAGCAACTTTGCATATGTACTGCTAGCTGTAAATAAGGAATTTATTCTTAGCTAGAGGGTCATACATTCCTGTCAACTATCGTGTTTTGGCCGGTAAAGTCACGTTTTGTTATGTGGCTTTCCCGACCAAATCCTGATTTCACAGAATTCCCCCTATTTTGAAATCAGGGGAATTAACCTCCCTAGCGCACTGCATAGGTACAAAATTTGAACTCAATTTTTGAACTGTTACAATGTGTTTGTTTTTATTAAAAGTTTAATTCAATTGGAAAGTGTGTTTTGTGTTTTATTTATCCCTGTATAGCTATCCCTGTATCCAGTACAAGTCTCCTTTAAATTTGGCTCCCCCCCCCCCCAGTGTGATGACAGGTCCATCACACCAGGGGTGAGGGAGTTAAATGCAAAGGGGGGGGGCCAAAACCTTTATTCAAACTGATTTTTTTTTAAATTTCCCGCTGCCCACCGATGTGACATCAACGCGTCACACCGGAGGGGCGGAGGGATCACCGAGCACCAGGGATTCCAGCAAGAAGCCTCGGAGCCGCCGCCGCCGCCGATACAACACACAGTAAGTGAGCGCTACGGGACTTCGGGCTTTATGTGTAGATCACCTTGAAAACAGTTTTCTATGAGGAAAACGGTTTTCATTTCGATCTACACCTAAACCCCGCTTCTGCAGGGAACCTCGAATGGCTCCAATATCGAGCCGTGTGTTCCCTGCTTTAGTCTTCTATGTGACTTTTATTTTCAGACGTGCCAAATATCTGATTTTAAGAACACGGAGTGCCCCAAAATGATTGTATTACATCCTGTACTTCAGCATTTGTTGTTGTTGAACTAACTACTGCTGATTTGCATAAGACAATAGTAGTTCAAAAATGCCAGGCCTAAAAAGAATTTTAAAATGGGGTTTATGGAAACTGACTAAAGCCCACCATACACCTTACAATCTTACCATACAATTTCTGTACAATCAACTTTTGTTCTACCAAAACCATGTAATGTGACGACCTTTCTAAACCTTCCAATCACTATGTATTGTATCAGGGAGGACCCAGCACTACATAGCAGTTATATATATACCTTCCAATCACTATGTATTCTATCAGGGAGGACCTGGCACTACATAATTGTTGGTAGATCTAATGGAAATTGTATGGAGTGATCTAAAGGTGTATGGGGGGCTTAACATGGTTGAGCTGTCCCTGGTAATACAATTACTTCAGGGTAAAAAGTGGGCAATAGATCCTTGTTGTTTAAAAGGAGAAACTGCAAAGTTCAGAAACCTTTTTCCAAGACTCTTACCTTGATTTGTTTTACTTGTCAAAGCTCTAATAAAGGTGTATTCCATAAAACATGTAAGCTATACCATCTGTTTTTATTCCAAATAAGGACTTATACACTTTTCAATTGGCATGAACCTTGTTCTGTTTGCATTTACCAATACAATCCTGTGTCATCTATGCTTTGCACTAGTGCACATTGCTGCCCTGTGTGGTAATATGCCTTGTGCTAATGCAAAGCAAGCTATAAAAAAAATTTTAGCTATAAAAAAAAGTTAAAGTTAGTGTACTGTAAAAAAGGTGCATTGGCTTGCATTATAAACAAGTGATTCGCAAAAAAACAAAATTATATTGTAAAAAAGTTACTGTATTTCAGAAATTCTGTAGTTAAGGTGAAACTAATATATGAAATAGACTGATTACATGCAAAGCAATATGTTTCAAGCCTTTTGATGATTATGGCTTACTGCACATGAACCCCCCAATATTGTAGGCTAAAGGTGTCAGACTCAAATCAGCTAATTAATCCAAAAACCCCATCCAAAGGGTTCCTGAGCATTTAAATGGTCTCTCGGTTTGGTTCAGCAGGATTCACAATCATTGGAAACCATCATTGACATCCTCCATAGGAAGGGAAAGCCTCAAACGGTAATTGTAAAAGAAGTTGGATGTTCCCAAAGTGCGTTATCAAAGCACAATAATATAAAATAATATAATATAAAACATGTGGAAGGGAAAAGTGTTGAACAAAAAGGTGCACAAGCAGCAGGGATGACCACAGCCTTGAGAGGATTGTCAGGAAAAGGCCATTCAAAAGTGTTGTGGAATTTCACAAAGAGTAGACTGAGGCTGGATACACCACGGATCCTGGACATGGGCTTCAAAAGTCAGGACTATGTCAGAAGTGTCTTACCTGCACTAAAGAATAAAATAACTTGTCTGTTGTTTAGTGGTCCGAAGGCCTCTTTTCTGATTAATCAAATTTTGCATCTCATTTGGAATCCAAGGACCCAGAGTCTGGAGATAGAAAGTAGAGGCACACAATCCAAGATGCTTGAAGTCCAATGTGAAGTTTCCGCAGTCTGTGTTCATTGGGGGAGCCATGTCATCTGCTGGTGTTGGTCCACTGTGCTTCAATAAGTCAACCCAACAGTGTAACTGGAGATTTTGGAGCACATCATTCTTCCTTCTGCAGACTAGCTTTATGGGGATAATGATTTCATTTTCCAACAGTACTTGGCACCTGCCCACACTGCCAAAATAGCAAAACCTGGCTCAATGACCATTGGATTACTTTTCTTGATTGGCCAGCAAACTTGCCTGACCTGAACCCCATAGAGAAAATGTGTCAAGAGAAAGGTGAAAGACATGAGAACAATGCAGAAGAGCTGAAGGCCACAATTGAAGCATCCTGGTCTTCCATAATACCTCAGCAGTACTACAAAGTGAGAGCATACATGCCATGTTGCATTGACGCAGGAATTGATGCAAAAGAGGCCAAAAACAAGTACTGAGTACATATGCATGAATATATTTTTCAAATAAACATCTTTGTTTTATTGATTTCATGTAATGTTCTAATTCTCTGAGTTTTTGATTTGTTTTTGTTTTTTAAACTATAAGGCAAAATAATCATATTATAACAAATGAAGACTTGAAATATCTTACTTTGCATGTAGTCAGTCTCTTTCATATATAAGTTTCACCTTTTAAGTTGCATTACTGAAATACAGGAACTTTTGGACGGTATTTAAATTTTTCGCAAAACACCTGTATGGATGCAGCATGCATTTTAATCTGAACTTACACCGCATTGTCATGTGTTCATACTTTGTATGTTATTGTGTGGTTTAATGGATTCTGTGTTAGCATGTTGGCTCCTGCCAGTCAATAAAATGTTCAGTCATACAGAAATTGATGTGGGAGGGTTCTGGTTACCATGCACAAAAATAGCAATAACCGTATCTAACATGTCATTGTCATTAATGGACAGTACAGCATATAATTACAGTGCATCTGGGAAGTATTCAGAGTGCATCACTTTTCCACATTTTGTTATGTTACAGCCTTATTTCAAATGGATTCAAGTAATTTTTACCTCAGAATTTTATACACAACATCCCATGATGGCAATGTAAATTTTTTTTTACTTTTGGCAAATGTATTTAAAATGAAAAAAAAACTAAGAAAGCACATGTACACAGCCTTTGCCATAAAGGCCAAAATTAAGCACAGGAGCATCCCGTTTCCCCTGATCATCCTTGAAATGTTTCTGAAGCTTAATTGCAGTCCTGTGGTAAATTCAGTTGATTGGATATGATTTGGAAAGGCACACACCTGTCTATATTAGGTCCCACAGGTCAGCACACAAACCAAGCATGAAGTCAAAGGAATCGTCTGCAGAACTCTGAGATTGTCTTGAGGCGCAAACTTGGGTTACAGAAACATTTCTGATGCTTTGAAGGTCCCAATGAGCACAGTAGTCTCCATCATCCATAAGGGCTTGTCCCCACTTTGGCGATCATCAATCACAGCGTGACGATTGCACCCATGCATTTGAATGGGCTCTTCCCCACAGTTGTGATCGGCCACTGACCAAATCGGGGGAGATTACCAAAGTGGGTTACCTAAAGGTAACTGTGGCAGAGCTCCAGAGGTCCTCTGTGGAGAATGGAGAACCTCAGAATCAGGATAAAGAAAACCTGCTCCAGAGCGCTCTGAGACTGGTGTTGCTGTTCATTTTTAAGCAGGACAATGACCCTAGGCACACAGCGAAGATATCAAAGGACTGGCTTCAGCACAACTCTGTAAATGTCCTTGAGCTGCCCAGCCAGAGCCCAGACTCGAATCTTATAGAACATCTCTGGAGAAATCTTAAAATGGTTGTCCACCAATCCGATGCTTCTCATGTAACCTGAGAGGCGCTGCAAAGAGGAATGGGCGAAACTGGCCAAGCATAGGTGTGTCAATCTTATGGCATCATATCCAAAAAGACTTGAGGCTGTCATTTTTGCCAAAAGGAGCATCAACAAAGTATTGAGCAAAGACTGTGAATACTTATATACATGTGATTTCTCGTTTTTAAATTTTTAATACATTTGCCAAAACCTCAAATAAACTTTTTTTCAAGTTGTCTAGTGGAGTGTTTTGTGTAGAATTCTAAGGAAAAAAATTTATTGAGTTCAACGTGGATGCGCAGCGATGAGCTGTGAATACTTTCTGCTGTACTGTATTTCAATACTAATAAAAGTACCTTCCCTTTATTTCGCCAACACACATCAAAGAAAGTCATGTGTTGACGAAATCATTTAATATTAAAGATGTGCTCAGGAACTTTAAGTAACAGGTATACCTGAGATCACAGTATCCCTTTACCAGTGCCCTCCTTTGACTTGTAAAGCATCTAGACTAAATAGATCTAAATGGGAAACAATAAAAAGCCACCTACATTTGGTCCTGCAGCACATACCTCCTCCTTACCATATAAGAAAATTTTTATCTTACTGGCTGCATGACACCAAGTGCTGCATCTCGTTACATAAAGTAATGCACACATAAATACACCTCCAATGGAAAATTTCACTTATACAGATGTATTCAGCACTTCATTGTGTATCTGTAATAATGATGGGCTTACCAGCTACAAAGCACACCCTCCAGAGTCCTGCATGTAATGCCATCTTAACTTCAGTAGTTTGATTCTGAGGTAGAACAATTCCTTCTTCCACATACAGCCAGTAATCAGTGCTAACGGCTATGCCAACAAGAAGGAGACCACACGCTCCAAAGACGCTACTGAGTAGGGTCAATGCACGACTGCTGCAATTACTCATCCTAGGAGGCAGAGAGAAGACAGCCAATGGTGCTGTGCCGTACCTGCAGAGTAATAAAGATCAAGAAGGTCACAGATGTGAATAGGACATTATTATAAAAAAAACAGAAGAAATTCCACTAAATTATGGTGTACCTGAAGTCAGAAATACATAATACATATAGCCCTTTATCTATACTCTCCTACCAAAGGAAATTTTACACATGCCTTTGTTTAAACTATTTTCAGTTCATCCTCTATTTCAAAATACAGTTGGTATGATTGTGCTCACGTCAACAGCTATGACTCCATGTGACTGATAGTGATGAGCGGCATAGGCAACATTCGTATTCGCGGCATGCTGCGAATTTTATGGAAAACATTCGGAAAATATTCGCATTCGGCAATATTCAGGGTTTTTTTTTTATTGCGAATTTCGTGTGCGCAATATATGTTTAACATGGCACAAATTTTTATGCGAATTTTTAAAGTGACGATTTTTGCAATATTCGCATCACCCCAATATTCATTTAAAAAACTCTTGATGGTGTTGCTAAGCTCTTGTTGCAGCCTTCCCATTCGTCCACTTGCATTGAGAGGCGTGTGTAATGGATAAAAAATACAAAATATCCGGAATTGCGAATATTCTGCAATACATTCACCATCTTTCATGGTGAATATATTGCCGAATTTCTGAATTGCCGATATTCGCGATTAATATTCGGAATCCGAATATTCGCGATCATCACTAGTGACTGACAGGTTGAAATTTCAACAGGTCACTTGGTTCCCAGCAAGGGAGCAATATGGTTGACAGTACGAACCCACCCAAACCCAATGAAGTGTAAAGCAACCACCCAAGGCGGTATTGTGAGAATAGCCAGGTGAGAAATTAAAGTAAAAAAGTCTGGCAAAGTTAAAATTACCTAACACAGGAAAACTGCTATTTTATTCAGTGTATATCAAAAGTCTAAAAAGTTTAGGTTCCTGTGCTGTACAAAAATGAGACAAAGATAAATCATTTCAGAACTTTTTGCACCTTTAACCCCCCTAGCGCTTCTGACGGCTGCATCTCGTCCAGCACTTTCTTGTCAGTATTGTACCCTCTGTTCTGTGCTGTCCCGGGGATCTGATGATCTAAGATGGCTTCAGTGAAGCAAGCCAGCTGATGTCACCCCTCTCCCAGCCCAATTTGCATATGAATGTCCCATGGTCCCACCCTCCAGACACATTCATATGCAAATTGGACTATCTTCAAAGAGCACATCTGGAAAATCACCCACAGTGTCATTTCAAGATGTGCATTTTGAAGTTAACCCTTTCAGAGGGTGCCAAATGACATTGTATTGGATAAAGTCATAACTGTATCCAATACAATTCAAAGTAAAACAAAAATAAAACACATTTCCAATTTTAATAAAAATTTTATTATAAACAAACATAAATACTGTTTTGAAATCTTTTATACCAAATAAGTATTCAAGAGATTTTATCATTTAAATGATACATTTAATAAAAAAAATGTACTTTGTACAGGCCTACAACACAAAAAAAAATTCCATTAGAGTATATGGTGCGATTTTGGTACAGAAATCTGGACCTTGCAAAAGCGCTAGGGAGGTTAATGTGACATTTAAACTGTACCACTAAATTGGAAAAAATCTTTTAGGTGGAGGAAAGAAAAAATATTAAAATAATGATGAATAATAATGTGGTTGCATAAGAGTGCACACCCTTGAACTAATACATTGTTGAAGCACCTTTTAATTGTATTACAACACTCAGTCTTTTTTGGTATGAGTCTATCAGCATGGCACATTTTGACTTGGCAAGTTTGCCCACTCTTCTTTGCAGAAACACTCTAAATCTGATTGTGAGGGCATCTCCTGTGCACAGCCCTCTTCAGATCACCCCTCAGATTTTCAAAGAAACAAGAAATATTGCATTCACTCATCCAAGGTCATAATGGTGCATATGGGGCCTTTCACACCTTAACATTTGAAAATGATATGATTAAATGCAATGGCATTTTATGTCACGTGACCCTAATAATGGACCATTAAAACTGATATTGTGTTTTTTTGCATTTTATGAGCATGTTTATTGTTGTTTTATGAGCATGTTTATTTATTTAAAAAAGTGCAGAATCAATACAATAAAGTTGACTGTTATGGACCTCTTTCTCTAGCATTGTGATTTCTCTATAAACAAATATTTATCTGAATTACTACTCCTAAGATCTTCAATGTGTCTCCCTGCCTCTTTTTTCTGATCAGGGAATAAGAGTATGAAGACAAGGATCAAATGGATTCGGAACAATATGAGAACAACTTTCGCCGTAGGAATTAGCAATCTCTGGGGGACTGTCTCTGACGCTGGGTTTCCACCGGTGACGGAAGCCGTTTCCCCCAATAGGGGACACTGCTCCGGCTCATCGACCGATTGGGGGATTTGTTACATGCTGGCTCCCCACATGCTTGTGCACCCCATATTCTGACTATTTAATCTAGCAATCTATTATCACTAGTAATCTGTTTAATGTATAATTTGTATTTATTGTGGCAGAACAATGATGCTATATGGATTTTTAAGAGCGGACATACTATCATGAGCGACTTGATTGTATTATATCATGAGAAATGTAATGTATTTTTGAAAGATAGATTGGATTGTGAAATGTACATATACTTTTTGGCTTTGTTGATTGAGGGGTGCTGTCCTGAGCAACACTCACTCACGTAAGATGAAGAATTGTTAATGAACTATTCATATGTATATATATGCATTTTTTAGAGTTGAAACATGTCGGAGGAATACTGACCATGATTGCTAAGTCCTTTAAAGATCATATTAACATATGGACATGTAATGATGATGTATGGATATATGAATGTAGCATAACAATAAGTATATAAAAATGTGGATGTAATGTATTCATGTGCTTTTAGAATAAACAATAGGAAGTAACCATTATCTTTTTATATGGGTCCATGATACAATAAATACCTTTTAACTTTACAATATCAACCTGACTTTATATGAGTAATATTGTTTTTTGCCACTGAAAACCCTTGATAGTAGTGCTCCCATCTTTTGGGACCCCCTCCACTAAGCACATTGCTTGGCAGGAGTTCCCGACAAAGCACATTCACTTATCTGCTCGGCAAATGCTGTGTTCTCACAGTGCTGAGCCGTTCCCCCGATGCAGGGCTGAACATAGTGTAGTATGTTGAACCTTTGCATCGGTGGATGTCTGAACACAGCATCCACTGAGCAGGTAAAGTCTGTGTGCTCCGTCAGCATCCCCGCCAAGCAATGCGCTTAGTGGAGGGAGTCCCGACAGATGTAGAAACCCCCCTAACTTGAACATATGGGGCGTGGCAGATTATCTATACACCAGATACGATCCTTCCCCGATTTTTGATATGAAAACAGTGTCTGTTGGTGGCTCTGAAAGAGTTATGTGGATGGAGGCTACTGGTGGGTCTTACAGAGCTACATTGACCAACCTTATTTTGATCATGGATAAGCCCTATTCCTTGATCTTAGCAAAGGGAACAAACTCTTGACCATCCATATGAACAGGACTGGTTATGGTCCTATTCCAGGATTATGTATAGATCTGTAACTGGCTTTGTTGTCCACATGTTGTGGTTGATTCCATATCTACCTCCACTGTTTTTGTGTCCTGCTGCTTTGATGCCTTACTATTATCAAAATGCAGTTAAACATTCAACTGAACTTGTCTTTGCTTCTTTGCCAAATCAAGTACAAAACTGCTGATGAAACACTGGTTCCTGGCATCCTGTGCTAACACTCTGCCCTTTTCGTGCAATTGATATCTTTTTTTGTGATATTGTTTCTGTTTGCTTGCATTTTACACCTTTAGCAAACCAGACTCTTGCATTTGTCAACCCAAAGCCTGGGGTTTAATTGCTTCAGAACAGGATATATATCATATTTGTGATCTATGCAATATATGCAATACATGCTTGTTATCTATATAACTTTTAAAACTATGTTTATGTCTTGTTCAAGGCTATTGTTCAATATATTTTTGTCTGTTGAGAGTGTAGATTGTTATTATGTAATATATTTACCAAATAATTACCGTATGTGCGTTAACTAAAAGTGTACAAAGCACAGGCCTGAAATGCTTATGATACAGAACCTGACACCATCTTCTAAAGTGCTTGCTGTCATGAATAAAAAAAAAAACATCAAAAACAACATCACAAGTCTCCATCTTAACAAAATGATTTTCTTCATAGCATATGAAACCTCAGTTTTCATGCTTTATACAAGGCTTTGTATGACAATAGTAATGGACGAACTTTGGCCATGTCCGTCTGTGAACAGGCGGATCGGACTTTTAAAAAGTCCCACTTCTGTGAATGCTCCATGAGTTTCCGACATCTGCTACTGAAATGTAAGTAAACTTGGACATCAGCGCCATCTATTGGCTATTTGTTTACTTTTTACTGGAGAAGGTGGAAAATACCACTATTTATGATTCAAACATAAAAATAAGTTTCCATTCCTATTCCATGTATTGGCCCCAATAATAATCATAATAAAGACTTAAATGGAAACGTATTTCCATGTTTGAATCGAATCATAAGAAAGCCTTGGCACCTGTTTGATTAATTCATAGGGGCAATGGAGCTTTCTCTATATTTTTTTCATTTAGAAAACTCACTAATTCACTTTGCATTTCCCACCCTTGGCTTATACTCTGTTATGCCGCAGGTCCTGGGTTGGTGCGGGGGTACCAGGAGCAGGGAATCTAAGCCACCCGAGGGTCTTCACCCAGAGCCCCCCGGAGACATAGGCAGGACCCTTGATGGGACCACTGGTCTGCGTCTTCTCCGCGCTCAGGTGGCTAGGTAGGTCCTGCTTCCCTGATTGAACCCCCCCCAGGATGGTGCGGACAGGTTGTCCCCAGAGGTAGTACCCCCCTTCAGGGACGGAATCCTGTGAGGAATCATCAGGATCAGGTAGCAATGCTCCACGGAGAAATGGTCAGAGTCCAAACGTGGGTCGAGGCAGGCGGCGTATCCCAAGAATAGTCCGGAGTAACAGGCGAAGGTCGTCGGCAGGCGGCGTTCAAAAGCGTAAGTCGGAGTACAGGCGAGGGTCGAGGCATCGGCACTACAGGCAGATCGATATCAGGGACAATCGGAAGTCAGAGAGTAGCCAGAAAGACACAGGAGTATGACCAGGGGACATGCAAAGGGTCAACATGACCGGGAAGCTCAAGCCGAGCAGGAAGAACGCTACCATTAACCATTAAACAGGCGCGCAAGCTCACCATCAGCAATGGGTGTAAAGGACCTGGCCAAGGTTTAATATAGGGTGAAGTGGTCCTAGTGCCAGGAGTCCGCCACGGAAGGAGGGACGGAACGCCCAATAACCAACTCCCCCCGCCAGGTCCTTTTGCTTGCATCAACCGCGCCCTCTCAGGCAGGCTCCCACTGATGAAAGCACCCAGGAAATGAAGGCCCCGTGAATGGACCCCCGAGTGTCGCCAGAACCAACCCTAGATGTAATCCACCCTAGATGGAAGTCCCACTGCAACCGCCAGAGGTACCGGCCCAGGGGGTTTTTTTGTAATGATAAAGTAACGGTCAACTCTGATTATATTCAGGTTGGCTATACTCGATTATATAGGATATATATGTTACATGTGACGTTTCACAAATGTAAATTCTATATTTACTGTAGTTGAAAGTGGGCAACAATTAGAAACCCTGCTAACTTACATTTGGCAAGTGTACTATGTGTCACCTGGGCACAAACATGATGGGCACAAATGGTAACCACAATATTGCATATCATAATGATGACGCTGACCTGTTCGCGTACCGACTGGACAACTCGCCATGGTTCGCGGGTCGCCCTATTACGCGAACGATAAATGGCGAGTTCGACCCGACCCCTCATCCTTTTTGCAATTGAAGAAACTTTGACCCTGTGAGTCACCAGTCAGCAAGATGTAATCCAGCCAATCAGCACCCCCACCTACACGGACCATCCCACCCTCTATAGCATAGCAAGGATAGACGGGGACGCCATTTCACACACCTGCTGCTGAGAAGGAGACAATCAGAATATTAGAGCTGGCGTTCGCTGCATGGAGGAACCAATTACTAGCAGTGTTCAGTGTCCATCGTGCAGTCTACTCCTACAGTGCTTCTTAGCTGCTGTCAAGACAGAGGTCCCTGAAAGACATCTCCCGAAGGGGGCAAGGGGCGGTTGCCCTTTAGAGGGAGAGAGCGGAACATCTGTCGGAGCGCCCAACGAAGAATCATTTGTTTCTGAGTTCCGGGGCCTACGTCCATTACACTCTCGAACATCTGGTTGGGGGGCCCCACGAGTTCGCGCAGGTTGGACTAAGTTGTACAATTTACACTTGAGCACTGGATCGGGCTCATTTGGGAAGGCTCACACGGGGGTTTTCGTCTATCTATATGGCGGGGAGGGTCGTCGGAGTGGGGGGCTAGCTTGGTGGACAAACGGCCCATGAGTATTACAGTGTGCCTGTACGAGCTGAATATGCTTGAGATCCGACCTGTGATTTACCCAGGGAGGTGGGAGGGAGCGAGTGAGAACATCAGCTATTCAAATGGCGAGATGTGACGATACCCCAAAAGCCCTTTTCATGGATATTTTTTTGCTACGTCCATTAACGCCTATTGGGGGGGTGCCAACTGTGTGTGCGCCCACACTGCCCAGTGCCCCACCCATACTATCATGGTGCACTTTGTAACCCCAGGGGGATTTTTTCACTAGTTTAGGGATTATAATATGCAGGGCTTGTTCGTCCATAAAGCCTGTGCCAAACTGTGTGTGCCGCCCACACTGCCCAGTGCCTCCACCCATACTTATCTGGTGGCACTTTGTAACTCCAGTGGATTTTTTCACCCTATTTGAGGGATTAATAAATATTAGCAGGGCTTTCCGTCCACTTAAAGCCTTGTGCCAACCTGTGGTGTGCGCCCACACCTGCCACCGTGCCCACCATACTTATCTGGTGGGCACTTTGTACAACCCCAGGGGATTTTTTTCATCACCCCTATTTTAGGGAATTAATAACATACTTGCAGGGCATGTTCCGTCCACTTAACGCCATTGCCACACTGTGTGTGCGCCCACACTGCCCAGGTGCCCAACCCCATACCTTACTCTGGTGGAAGGGTAAATACCCAGCAATCTTTTTTCACAACTACTTGATCCAAAGGTATTAACTACAATAAGCACGGCCTGTGTGACTACTCCTCATCATTACAGCCTTGTGCCAACTCTCAGGGACCACCCACAGTTATATCTGCTGCCACAGGCCTTTTACCGCAAACCAGATAAAAATGACAGGACAGAGGCAGACCATCCCGCAGGGTCGCCTGGTGGTCCGTAGGTCTTGAATATTTCCTTTGGGCACTACTAATAATGGCCAGTGTTCAGAATGCCACTTACTCGTCAATGTAAGAAATGCTGGGACTTATAGTGACTGGTTTTAACACGGAGGACACCCAATCTTTGACCAATCCACCACTCTGACCCTGGACACACCATCGCTCCGCGTATGCTCGGCTGCTGACAACCGGTCTCAATTTGCCACTCACACTGACACCTGCCCGCCACCAATACTACACCACACGCCGCTACACTTTGACCCATCAGAAATCAAAGTTGTTCTCACATCCTTTTGAAGATGAGATGATATGCGCCAAACATTACTTGCCAGAGCAATGTAGATGACATGGACATGCCTCTGACACGAGACATTACACACATTGATAAGTGCGGTACTTGATGATGGTGATGTTTTGTACCCGGCCTGCTGCTTCCTTTGCTGAGGTGTCAGATACCAGGTGAAGCGCGCGCCATACAGCACGGATCCAACTCAACGCATGCTGTTGGCCACCCAAAGACCATATGCCGTCAGTGCAAAGCCTCAGCAGTGTGGCACTTTTTTTTGGTGTGTCGCCGGTGATAGACAAGCGATGCCCCAATTTTTTGCAAAACCTGTGCACAAAGATAGTGAAGTCGTGGGAAGTCCAACAAAACCGCCACGCTCGGAACAACTGCTTTGAGAAGGCCACATGAAATGTCCGTCATCACAAGAGTGATGAGCGTCATAAGCAACATCGTATTCCGCGAGCATGCCGCGAATTTTGGAAAACCATTCGGAAAAAAACATTCGAAAATATTCGCATGAGGAGTGCGCAACTATTCTTCTTATTGCTATATCGGCCAGATTTTAATGCGAATATTCGCGAATTTTACTATATTGCAATAGTTATATGTTTAACCTGGCATTGAGGGGCGTGTTGAAAAAGGTGCAAATTTTTGGACGCCCATCTAAGATGGATTTTCGCGAATTTTCTCAAAGTGCCATTTTCTCAATGATTCCGAATATTTCATCACCCAACCCCAATATTGGGTTTGAAAAACTGTTGATGGTCGCAGGGAGTGTTGCTATGCTCTTGATTGCAGCCTCCCATTTGTGCCCTTGCATTGAGAGGCGCTGTTGTAATCGGAAAAAAAAATAACCCGCGAATATCCGGAATTGCGAATATATCGTACAATATATTCACCATCCTTCACGAATATCCGACATGGCCCAATATTGCGATTAATATTCGGAAGTCCGAATATTCGTGATCATCACTACATCACAAACCTGCCTATGGGATCAACACAACTGCTTACGAGCAGCACACACACGTCGAATCCACCCTACCGCCTTCTGTTCCAGCATCTCTGTTCAGCCACTTCACCATGCGCCTCCTTGCCCCCTACTCTGAAACCTCACCCACAGCCACTACTCGCCTCGATCGCTTTGAGCAGTCCGCAGCTCCTCCTGACACGGTCGGTGTCAGTGAAGGACATGTTTGAGCGTAAAAAAACAATGTCACGGATCACGCCCCCTTGCCCGCGTCTGACAGCTGGCGTGACGGAGCTCTTAGCCCGCCAGCTTTTACCATAATACCAGCTGGTGGATCTTGAGGCCTTCAAAAAATTTGTGCTTTGGGGGTGCACCTGCAGTTGGAGGTTCCCGGTGTCCCATGAAAATTTTTTTGCCCAAACGGCATCCGTATTTTATTCCTTTGGCAAAGGAAGTCATGGCATCATCTGGCTATAACAGTGGTTGGGGCAAGTTCCATCTGACCATCTGACCAACTGATACCTGGGTGTCCTGCAAAGCCTTAAGGGCAGGTCAGCACTCACGTACCACTGCGCATTGGGTAAAAACCTTCTGACAGCTGCCCAGCATGAAGGCGTGGCTTCTGCAGCGAGATGGTGACCGGCCCAAAGACTGCAGTGCGGCTTCTTGCCTCCCACCTCTGTCTACTCCTTCTATCTTATACTCCATGCCTCGGCCTCCGGCTGAGTCCTGCGTCTCTCTTGAATGCGTCTGGTGCCCACATCATATCATCTGCTATCCCTGCAACTCCCCAGGGTCTATTCCACATCCCGAATACGACAGTGTCATCGCTGTCTTGGGGCTGACTTTGGTCCTGAACAGCAGAGAGCCATACCGGACCAGCACTCCTGTCCGCCCTTAACGCCACAGGTGGCTCATTGGCTGACCCCGCGCACCAACTGGGATCGATTGTGCAAGGTGTTGTGTGGCTGACAACTGGAAAGGCAATCTGTTTGGCGGCAATTGAATTTGGGGCAAGCTGCTATTTGCCGTGCTGGCACATGTGTTAAATCTAAATTGTGCATGATTTGGTTGCAACAGCTACCCAGCTTACAGTGACGTCCTCAACAGGCTAAGGAAGGATAGTGTGCCCATTTCAGAGGACGTATATGTTCTTTCCTACACGCCTATCTGCGAAGTTTCTCCTTTTTCAAATTCAGCGGATTCGAAACAAACATGTCCAGCGTGATGCGCACTTGATTTGCGACCAGTTCCGACATCGGCTTGGAAATTCCAACACTCCATATGTGTTCGAACTCGCCTGCTCCAACCAGAAAAAGATCTGTCAATGAGTATTTTGTATATACCGGGGTGCTAGGACACCCTGGAGCTGGGGATTTTTTGGCCACGTTACTGGACGCTCATCGCGCAATCCTGTAGGCTCATCGCTCCTTTTGAAGAGGTGACAAACCTTGTCATTCGCAGCGAAGGCACAATCAGACCTCATCCCATTTGCTTCTTCCTTGGAGCGTGCCCCTGCGAACAGTGCTGGATCAGGCTGTGGATAGAGCGTGAAGAGGACAGAGTTTATGGTCACCATCACCACCAGAAACAGCCTTAGCGCCTCGCTTGCCGGACCTGCGGCAACGCTGGAAGAGGAGTCAGAGGAGGAATGTGGCTTTGAGGTAGGAGGCAGACCAACCTCAGCAGGCATCCCACGGTTGCTCCTTGTGGTGACCTATCCTGGGTTAACCGCCTGTGGTGTTGTACGTGGCTGGGGGGAGGAACAGACCACTCAATGACATCAGTGAGGAGGAGGAACGTGTGATATGAGTAAGCCTCGGCCCATCCTTGTGCAAAGGGGGTCTTTCATGCGTCGGGCCTGTTTGAGGGACCCTCGTATCAAAAGGATGAAGAGAACGAGCAGTTACTGGGTGACCCCCGCTATAAGCAGAAAGATAGTGGAAATGTTACCAGGCTTCCCGGAGGTCTGAGAGGATACAGCAGTTGAGAGCAGGCTACAAAATCTCCTCTACAAACCGCTTTTAAGGGCGTGTCACAGCACAACGTGTACTCTACTAGGGGAAGAGTGACACTAAACCTCCTGCTCCACGACCGCGCCGGCAAGGACAGGGCGCTTCATAGACGTGATGTTGATGGAGACATGCGAAGCTTTTTAAGTCCTATAACGCATGCCGAAGCGCATTCGGGATCCACCCTGAGAGAACGACTCGACCGACAGAATCGCAGACTACCTCGCCTTAACTACGCGGATATGGACACTCTGAGAAGCGATGAAACCCCTTGATTGACGGGTGTGCAGACTTGACCTGTGGCCAGTCATCCCAGTTTGACTCTTGAACTTCTGGCCTGTCCTGCTTCTAGTGTCCTGTCAGAAAGGACCTTCATGCTGCAGGCGGCATAGTGACAGAGAAGACGAAGTCGCCTCTGTCAAAAAGTGTGAATTACCCCCTACCTCCTGAAAATGAACGAGGCATGGATTCCGAAGGACTGACAGTGGGGGATTACGTTTGCCTAGCAAAGGCCTGATTACATCCTGGGAAAAATGGTCCCCACCTGCATACCGATGACTTTCATGAATCCTCCGCCACAAACAGGGTTCAAGCCACAATGTTTTTCTTTTCCCTTCTGCCTGGCAACAATTTTTCTGGCCGCTAGCACAACAGCGGCTGACCATACACGAAACTCTTTTCTGTCAATGTACATGACAATTTTTATGGCAAGTTACCTTGCCAATTTTTCTGGCCTCTGGCTGTGGCTGCATTAAAAAGGCACATACACTGTGCCACTTCCCCTTCGTGATCGCTACCCATTGTCGTGGTGAGGGCTTGCGTATCACATGAAGCAAATCACTCAATGAGTGTGTCGGCCATGTTGCACACCCCAGATGAGAAGGCGATTGCTCATTATGATCGACCAAAAGCGATCGGTTGAATAATTTGTCGTTGAAAAACTTTATTTTTTTGCGACTATGGTTGCCCCAGGACTTAACGCACAAGGTACCTCACCTGAGAACTGAGACCGGTGAATCCTCCAAGACCCCCATCTAGGGAGTGAGTTCCAGAAAACAGTGACAGATGCAAAGTCCGGGTTGTGGCAGGGGTCATACAAAGAAGATCATCCAATCAAACACGGTCTAAGGGTAATCACTCATTGCATTCTTTATTTTCCATTGACATATCATTGCAAAATCCTTAGTGCGATTTTTATGGTGAAAAAAAAAAATTCTTGGGATTTTGCCATGATTCCCTCTGTCATGTCATATGTCCAGGTGTTAGACCCTTGAAACAACTTTCCCAACACTATTGTGCCAGAAAGAGGTCCCTTTGTTTTTTAAAATTCGCCTCCCATTGAAGTCAATGGCAGTTCGCAGGTTCGCCGGGTTCGCGAACTTTTGCGCTAGTTCGCGTTCGCCGTTCGCGAACGCACAATTCCGGGTTCGAGCCATCACTAGTTGTATCCAGAATAGGCAATTAATCAAATGGATAGAAAACAATTGACATGTTTTCTCTCACTTTTTGTCTTGCATACATTACAGAAAGATAGTTTATCTTAAGAGCATCCTCACCAACAAAGGTCTATAAATATTTTTCCTTACTTCCTGTGTCAGCCATAAGATTTTGGAATGGTCTGTAAGATGTTTTATTCAACTTTTTTCAGGGGCAGTTTGTGCCATATGAAAGGATATCATAATTTACAAAAATAAAATAGGTGTTGCACTCCTTGTTATGGTTCATTAATATCTGGGAGTTGGCAAGTTGATTAAATCCCCCTGCCGTTCCTGACGGTCCAGCTCTGACCTGTTAGAACTGCACTGGACGAGTGGGGTCATCAGGCGGAGATCGGAACCACATGAGTGTGAACTCACTGATCCGTATGGCTCCGATCTAATGAAGAGGCAGCTGCAGGGGAACGGATCACTCCCCCCCCCCCATGTGATGATGTCACATCGGGTCACAGGCGGGAGTTTTGAATAAAAATCGTGTTGAATAGTGTTTTCTGCATTGAAACACAATTCAATATGATTCCCTATGTATAATACTCACCTGAAAAAATGATCCGGTGTCCCCATGTCCTCTACAGTGGTCTCTCCCGATGTGACAGACGTTCTGGGGGCAGGAACACCAGGTTTACAGAACTCAATATAATACATTGACTTCAATGTATTACAATGCTGTCCTATGTAGCCTGGCACATCTGCAGCGCCATCTAGTGGTTGCAGTGCTAATTTACCTGATACTGTGAATTATTGAAATATTCATTATCTCATATTGTGAGTTATTCACAAAGCATATGAACATATTATTATATATCGCCAAATCGATCTAATTCATAACGGACATGTCAAACTATGTAATTAATTTGGATGGGGACCCCATCCCCGTCCAAAGTAATGGTTTGTCTCCTCTGTCCTCTGATTCAACATACCTGTCTGCAGCAGCGGCTGTCCTCATTCTGCCGATCTGCTGGCCAGAAGGTAGTGCAGTACATCAATCTCTGGCTCCGCATCACAGAACAGACGCTGCTGCAGACAGGTATGTGGATGGGCTCCAGCAGCGGCTGATCTGCTGATCTGGAGCATTAAATTGACGTAAAAATCTGAATGCGTATGGGGTGCTTAAGCTGGTCAATCAAAGTGAAAGGTAACCGGTTTAATGGTGACCAAAAGGGTCTTCACACAGAAAGTAATGATATTTATAAAACCCTTACTCTCAATAAAGATCTTCATGGGTATTATGTGGTCACTAGCTTGAGTTGATACTCATACACAACCCCAATAGATGAATATTCTTTCTGTTTTCAAGAAACCCTAAAAACAAACACTTGCAGAAAAACAACAAAGTAATCAGAAAATCAAATTGCCCACAGTGGGCTTTTGGTCGTTTGAAAGAAAGAAATGATTTTCCACTTAGAAGTTAAGAAGAAATATTTTGAAAGCAAGACCTACTTAGCATTTCTGTTAGAAGAAAATTTATCTCTATATAATGTAATGGCAGAAATCACTATGCCTTTCATGTTTCAGCTCTAATCTATATAAATATATATTAGCAGCAAAAAGACCTTCTGGCAGAGTATGTATTTTGCATTAGTAATATAAATGAAACACTCAGAGTCATTTAAAAAATAGATTTTTTAATGCATGGTTTTCAGAGGTTTGCCTGCCTTTATTGCAATGGAATATGTTGGGCATATTTCACTATGGTCCAATCATCTAAGAGCACATCTTTGAAATGTTGTGTCATCACAACCATACACTATGGCATTGACACCTCCACTTTACTTCTACCAGCCACATAACAGTAGAGATGGTCGAAGTTCTGAATTTTGACTTTGTTTTTAAATAATTTATGCAAAAACTACATGTGCTAGAGCCATACTTTTTTTCAGATGTTCCCAAAACCCTTCTCTACATCTGTTAAAGTATCTAATCTTTATCTCAAATGTTTGTGAATATTACAAATAAAATTATATCTTTTTTAATACTTAGGTTGCAAATCTGGGTTTATAGCTACTGCAGTGCTTTCTCTAACCACCAGATGGTGATACTCACTTTTCCAATTAATTTGCGGCATGTGGATTAGATCAATGGTTTTTAGTCAAAGACTGTGGTGGGTGGCCAAGAATGTGGTCTTCACTGAGCTTTTTATCAAAAGTATTAGATCTTAAGCTTATATTATTGTATAAGTATATAAATATATTTTACTATAAATTGAAATGTCAAATTCATGAGAAATTTATTAAGTGTAGAGGTTAACTGTAAATCAAGGAACAGGCTATTAAAAAATTAAAAAAACTGTTGAGTGTAGACACCCAGGCAGTTGCCTTCAATCATTCATACAATTTTACCATACAATTTCTATACAAACAACTTTTGTTCTACCAAAACCATGTAATATGAGGACCTTTCTAAACCTTCCAATAGTGATGGCCCGAACTGTTCGCATGTTGGCGTCAGCAGACATAATCCAGCCAATGAGCACCCCCACCTCACAGACCCTCACACCCCCTATAACATAGCAAGTTCAGGACGCCATTTCACATGCTGCTGGAGAAGGAGAGAGTTAGAACAGAGAGCTGCTGCTGCATAGGGAACCATTAGCTAGGGCAGTGTTCAGTGTCATCTACAGTCTACTCTTCTACAGTGCTTCTTAGTCTGCTGTCAGGACAGAGTCCTGAAAAGACCCCAAAAGCCCTTTTTAGGGCTTTTTTTGCTACCCTGTTGCCTGCTGGCTGGCATGCCAGGCTGCTGCTAGTGATTTTTCAAGCCACATATTACACAGTGCCTACTGCCAGTGCTCATATC
>CM070038.1:69567796-69586552 GCA_036250615.1 Ptychadena robeensis
CAAAGTTTAACCAATGTAAAAAGATAGGGGGCGGGTCGAACTCTCCATATGTTCGCGAAAATGCGGAAACGCAAACATGCAATGTTCGCCGCTAACAGTTCGGTCCATCACTACTCAGCACATTCACAGATCACTTCCAGCAACGCCAAGAGGCCGGGGTTGTCCATGTTAAGGAGAAGATGTCAGTTTCCTGCCCCACGTTGACAACACCATTAGTAGCACTGGCAACGTGTAGAAGCGAGAGTGGGGAAAACCAGCAGACTACACTGTAAATAATTCCCATCATTCATCATTGGTGGCAGTGAGAGTAAAATCAGCTTCATCATTGGTGGCAGTGAGATTTAAAAAAGGCTCTGGTTGGTGCGCCTGCAAGAGCTGGAGGGCTGTGTGTTCCCCTCCCTTTTTTAAGCATGTTGGTTTATGTATGGGGTTACACCCGTAATCTTAACAGTTCCTTTTCATTAAATTTTTTAATAAAATTTTTTGTTTCCACTCAAGGCCCCCATACACGTCTAGATTTTTCATCCAAGCAACTTAATTCAATCAATTTTTTTGGTTATGGCTATGGTAGCCCACATGGCTAGATCAACCTAAAACAATTAAAATTGGGAAAAAAATTGATTGAAAAAGACAAACTGGAAATTTTTTATTGGTTGTATTAAAATTGATTACACTTTCAGTCTATCTACAAAAAAGTTGATCAAATATCTGTTACTACAGTTGGCAAACATACAATCAATTACCAATTTCCCTGACCCAAAAAATGTATCTTTTTAAGATGATTGAACAGAAAATCTAGACATGTATGGGGGGCTTTAGGTCTTGTTTCCACTACAGCGGACAGATGTGGGTGGATGCGGTCCTATCCATGCGGCTGCGGCCGCTTCTGACTACAACCCATGCGGTTTAGCATGCGGACGCACACGGTCGTTTTGTGACTGCCCATCGAACGTGCTTGACCGCGCCTATTGGAAATGAATGGACGCGTTTAAAATCTGTGTCCATATTCACTATTCACTATGTCAATGGACGCAGTCGGACGCAGATTTCAGCACATATTTTTATTCAGATCATTATTAGTGGTTATCGAAATCCTTTCACCTAAGCCGACATGGGTGGGGTGGGGTTGCCTCCATGTTGATACTGCTCTCTCCCTTTCCTCGCTTGTTGTTCCCTCCTGGGGTATGTCCCTCCTCTAGGTGAGGCACGTGGGGTACGTTCCAGGAGGGAGGCGTCTTTCTGCACCACCTGGACATACCCTTTGCCACACCGATCCTTGGGCTATGAGCCCCCCATCCTGCTGCGCAACTTGGACGAACATCACACCATGTGCCAAACGATACAAGATCCATGTAAGTAGCACACTAGTCCTACACTTTGAATGGAATCAAGTGCAATGTTGGATTATGTGTAGATATTTAACTGGATGTAAACATTTCATAGTGGAGATGTGATGTTATATGGAGTAACCAAAAATGGTGGCTGTAAAGTGTGAATTGATTGATAGATAATGTATAAATGCTGGTATACTCATATAATATGTCTCACCCACTAGAGAGCACCCTGCCCTGAAGAACCCCATGAGGGCGAAACATGTACAACTGAAACCATGGACGCTGTGACAATTCATTGTGGATCATGTTAACCAAATGGATGTCATGTATATTATGTTTTTTATATGTTGGAATTTCATGTAATTTCTCTATATTTCTATACGTTATAAAACTTATGGTCCTATAATTAAATAAAGACAATATTACTGCCAACCAGGCATGGATTTGGTGTGATACAATTGTGCCATTTTAAAGCCCAAATGGTGTTTTTTGTGTACCGGTAGGGAATATTAATGGAGATTTAAAAAAGGCCCCAATCAGTGGTTGGAGCAAGAATTAAGCCCAGTAATTGGGAAAATAATCCCTTTGGTTGGCAGTGCAAAGCCGACCATATACACAGAGCTCCCTGTGCACACCTCGAACAGCCGATTGCAGTGTGATGGCGTCATCACGGTGCAGCTGGTCATTCAGAGAATCTGAGCACATCCCTTGTGTGCCGGACGATACTTTAGATAGGAACCTTCCCATCCAAAGTAATGTGACCAGCCAGAGAAAACTGACATGTCTGTTCTCTGGCCAATCACGATTTTGGGCCACATGGATTGGTCGCTCCATGTGCTTCGATCGTGAACATGCACTTGATTGATCGGACACTAAATCGCCCACGGATCTATGCAATCGTTTTTTTGATCGAAAAACTTTGAATGCTAAAATCGAACCATGTATGGCCGGCTTAAAATATCCCCGTTGTTGGTGTCAATAAGGCTATCTACATATAGTCACATAGGTGACTAGCTGCAGGGCAGTTGTGATTTTAATCGCGCAAGAGGGAACATAGCCATGTTCCCACATAGGCGATTATTCGCCTCTCGCTTGCTCGGCTGTGGAAATCAGCATTGATCACGTCCATTCAGTTGAATGGACTTGTCCCCACTCAACTGATGGCAGTGATCGCGCGCGGACGCGATTGGACTCGCATCTTGAATGGACACGATTTTTGATAGTGTGTGGACGCAATCTAAAAGTCGAATCCATTCATGTTCATTGTGAATCCATTACCATGCCGCCCTCAACCGCAAACATGACGCACTATGACTGGCACATCATTCCCCATAGGGAATTACAGGGGGAGGCTGCACTGCACGGTTTTTCCCACAGTCTACGCGTTGGAAAACCGCTCAGTTTTCCACAGTGAAGACGCAGCCTAAAACCCCCATACACCTATAGATCACTCCATACAATTTCCATTAGATCTACCAACAACTATGTAGTGCCAGGTCCTCCCTGATAGAATACATAGTGATTGGAAGGTTTAGAAAGGTCCTCATATTACATTGTAAGGTGTATTAAGTCTTTGGTTTTAGTTGTAAGGTACCTCATCCCTACAGCCATCACCCCTCTGCCGTACTGCACTCTGGATCCAACAGGAAAACATGCACCCTGATACAACTTCCAAAGCTGTACCACATTGATCATGGACACTTAGCAGCCCTGTAGTAACCCATGCAATCCATCATTCAGTTTAGACTATTGTGGACCAATGAGTAAGATCTAGTTCTAAGTTATTTTACAATATTTCATAACATGCCCACATAACGAAAGCTACGCATGGTTCAATTTAGCATTCAATCGAGGTTTGATTAGATTTTGTAGTTTGATCAAAAAAATCGAAAATCGATATTAATTTAATCGATGTCCATATGGGGAGTACGATTATTGTTCAATTCCGACTGAAAAGTTAATCGAAGTAATCCACAATCGTCGATTGAATTCCTCTTACGATTTAGTTTCAATTGGAAGTAAAAGGGAAGTAGCCCAAAAAAATCGAGCCCAAAAAATCGACCAATTAAGCAAAATTTTTCAACCTGTCCGATCACTTTTCAATCGACTATTTGACAAAAATCGATCAATGGTGGCCGATTGTACTATGTGGGCAGCACATCGAATTTTTTACAATTGATCGTTTTTTTGATCGAAAAACTTTGAATGCTAAAATCGAACCATGTGTGGCTAGCTTAAGTCACTGCCAAAAAACATAAAGCAATTAACAACTTTACACAAAACATATAGAAATGGAATGTTCATTCACATGAATCTGCACAATGAGGGGTTAAAACTTACATCTTGCATTAGGCATCAGCTGGCTCTTGTTTACCATGCAGTTTTGTTAAAGTGTTTTTTCTACAATGCTGAACCTCTATTTAGGAGAAGAAAAAAACTAAACTGTAAACTTTTTTTTCAGTTAGGGGGCTGCTCCAAATAAAGTTTGTTGAAAAAAAGGGACCTAGCTTATAAATACCTCCCCTTTTGGCAGTGGTAGGCCTTTAAGCCTACAATTGTGAGCACATGGCATGCTGCTACTAAATGCTTGGTAATTATTACTGTAACAAATAACCAATTAAATATTTAGACTTTATAGTGTTAAAATGTTTTTTGGGGAATGTAGGGAACACCTGGGCACCTGTCTAGTTTGTATTTAAACTGACAACCCCTACACTGCATAGATTATACATGTCAGTAAGTTATTTGTTTTTCCATTTTGTTGGATGTTCACTCCAACTTTTGGGGTGTATTAATCAAATGGTGATCAAAGTGTGAGATGTAAAGCTCCCCATACACCTTAAGATCACTTCATACAATTTCCTTTAGATCTACCAACAACTATGTAGTGCCCAATCCTCCCTGATAGAATACATAGTGATTGGAAGGTTTAGAAAGGTCCCTATATTACATGGGATTTGGTAGAAGAAAAGTTGATTGTACAGAAATTGTAAGGTGTATGGGGGTATTATATCTTACAGCCTATGTCAGTTGTTTGGCTGCTGTAATTACTGCTCACTGCTATCATTTTTATTTTAATACGATCTATGCTGCACAATCTTACAGATCCTAATAAATAATATGTTCTAAGCAGAAGTAGAGGAGATAAATTTGTTTAATGTGCATCCCTGCATTGGCTTTTAATGACTAGCTAAATTCTAAAACATTTAAGTCATATTGTTAGCTACAATACATGTCAAAAATGTGCAAACACCTCAACAGTGTCATGCCCACGGGGGATCAATGGCTAAACATCCCCCAAAACATAGTTGAAAGTTTTTTTTTCATGTTTAAAGCGGATTTAAACTTGAAAAAAATGAAACTTAACACATTACTCACCTTCATCGGAGGGGGGATGTGTGGGTTGTTCTAGAAAAGCAGAGCCCCCCCCCCTGCCATTACTACTGTACATTATACCTGGCATTACAATATGGGTACTACACTATATATCATACCTGGAACTCCCATATGTGTGCTGCACTATATATATTACACCTGGAACTGCCATATGTGTGCTGCACTATATATATTACAGCTGGCACTGCCATATGGTTACTGCACTATATATATTACAGCTGGCACTGCCATATGGTTAATGTAGTAGAGGGTATGAGTACTGAACTATATATCACTATATTGCCAGCCATACAGGGGAAAGGGTATGCGCACTGCACAATTGATCATACCTGGTACTGTCAGCCATACAGGTGAGAGTATCAGTACTGCACTGTTAATCATACATGCCACTGCCAGCCATACAGGAAAGCGCATGAGTACTGCACTTTTTTTCATACCAGACGAAGCCAGTCATATGTTATAGCTTTTATATATGTGCAGTTATAATGGCCTTTCCTGAGGTATGGTTGGTAGCTTGGCCCTGAAAACTCTTGCCTTGCCTTATATTGTTCTGCATGTTTAAATCACATGGCCAATTCACCCAAGTTGACCTTGCCACTTATAAAATTCCCATGTTGCAGCAGGGTTATCCTTGCACAGTAAGTTTTCATGTTTTATGTATGTTGGGGGATATAAATAGTAAGTTTACTTTTGTGCACTTTATGTTGGGGGATATAAATAGTAAGTTTACTTTTGTGCACTTTAAATCAACATAGCCACCTCCTCCATGTGACCCATTTTCATAACGTCTTAAAGTCACCATAGCCACTGATGTTACCACTTAAACACAGGGTAAAATGGCGGCGCATTGTGCAATGCTAATTCATGTTCTATGTTTATGTGGTTAGAATGATCAAAGAATGATTTAGGATTCAATGGTTCTGTTTTTGAGGTTTTCAGGTCAGTTATGGAGTTTTACAATTCAATGTTTTTAGAAATCTGATTTCAGTTGGGTTTCAATTGTTGTTATCTAGATGTTGTTGTGGTATAAAAAGCTACTTTTTGTCTTCAATTTGTTTCTAACGTGGCCCTTTATTTTAGGTGAAGAGAACAGCTGGTTTCTGCATCCAAAAGGTAATTTAAAGTATCAGAATGTTTTTACAATATTTTTAGGCTATGGGGTCCTGACATCTAGTAAGTATATCAAAAAAAGATAAAGTGATAAAGTAATAATTCCAAGTTGTTCCCACGTTGTTTGTGCAGATATGTACAATGTTCCATCTAGATACGTCCGTAATTTAGTAGAATTTCTTTTTTAAATACGGAATTTGCAAGTTAATTACTAAGCATTTATCATCCACACAATTGGTTGAGTGCAAGTTAGGAGGCAGAAATCATTTACCCATTCATTTGTGTTGTGGGCCTTTTTTGTCTTGGACACAGGTAAGGGGGCCCAAGTGTTAGAGACCATTGATTAAGGGGGTATTTGTATAATTTTCTGCATAATTGAAGACCAAGACATGTTGAAATTTCCACTTTAACTTTGAACATTTTACATAAGCTAGAGCAATCCCTTTATTTTTTTCCCAATGGTTATACAATGCTGTTTTAAGGTCTTTTCAAACAATTCCCAGCAACATTAGCTAGTCAATACATTTTGACTATCACTAGTTTACATTAATCGTCCAAAATTCTTTATTTAAATCTAGGGCATGTAGTAGTGATGTCGATCTAAAATGTTGAGAATTGAATTGGCTGTGAATTTTTTTTTTTTTAAATACCAGTAGTCCTACAATACCCCTATATCTCTCTGCTGTTTTTTTCTGCATCAGGTCTAATGGAGTTTGAGATCAAGGTCAAAGTGGACGTCGGTCATCCTCACCATCATAGCATTCCTATACATTCATTTCTGTTACAGAAGACTGTCTTCATGTGGTTATATGGAAAATTAATCATTGTACAGACCAAGAGCAATACATATTGTCATGTTTTTTTAAATATTGAAAATGTCTAAATAGTTCTTTCTTTATAAATGCTGAAAGAGTCAAGAAAGTGTTGCCTTCGACTGCTGAGCCAACCTAGCAGGCATTCCCGGCCTCTAGTGCCGAGAATCGGCATTGCTTTGGATGGGGACAGCCATCCCAATCCGAACTAATGGGATCCAATCTGAATTATTCTGATTTTTGTTCAATATGACCAGTTTGCGCACCTGATTCCTTGCCGACCCGCTGGGGATCGGATGTGGGAATGTGCAGGGCAGGTGGTCGGGTCAGGCAGGAATTGGCCCATCTTTGCCCAGCTTTAGCAATTAACATGTTTACATAGAGAGACCTCTAAATTAGAACAGAATTGCTTCAAAATGTATTGCTACATCCTTTATATAAAAAACAAAAACTGAAAAAAACTTGTGTAAATGTAAACAAAGTTCTAAGAGAAACATTGGTGTGCTAAAGAAGATGTAAACATATTTACTCACAATTACTGTTGAGCGGTATATGGTATATTCGAGTTCACGTAATTTCGCAAAATTAGATTCAACTGTATGCTACATCGCGCGTAGCTGTTCGCAAAGTTTTGCGATCCAGCTTTATAGCTTCTTTTCATCATTCTGTGATCTTAGCCAGCACAAGCACTGTGTGTGTATCCATTCGCAATGCGCACAAATATGCACGATGTGAGCCGCATAGGCAATATTCAAATTCACAATATTTCGTGAATAATTCTACTAATATTCAATTCGATATTCGCAATTCAAGTGCATTGCAAAAATATATTCACATATATTCGAAATTGCAAATATCTTCCGCCATTTTTGTGAAATTTGTGAATTCTCGATCAGCCAATATTCGCCATTTGAATATTCAAGCTCAACACTACCAGTAAACAATGTTGAAGCATAATATGAGGAATATCCATCATTAGGAATATCCCAGAGCACATTTGCTAAATATTGCGATTTCTCAAATGTCAGATATTCATTGAATATATATTTAAATATTCTTGCTCAACACTACTCACAATTATCAGACTTTCTGATTGCTTTGCCTGCTCCTGTAACATGCATTTCTCCAGTAACACTTCACACATTTCTCTTCTGCCTTCATCCTTTGTGAACACCTGTACCAAGTGGTACCCTAGTGATGACGGATGGTTGACTGGTTAAAAAGAAGGGGCATGGGTGGTGGAATAAGTGGGACAGGATTTCAAGACAATTTTACCGATTTGAAAACACCAAAAAACAGGAATGGTTTTGCAGGTGGTGTGGAAGGTTTGTGTCCCTGCATCTGAAAAGCCAAACAAGTTTCAATGGAAGCATTGTTTACGGTTGCCATCTTCCTGCCGCAAGAAACAACAAGTTTTTATATCTGTTCAATCCTGGCAAACAATTATGGGGAAACCCTTTGCTTTCCAACAGATCTAACAGATCGCTGTCTGTGAGTTTAACCTTGTGGGTGTGTTAGTTTAGGGAGAGTTTGTTAGCTTGGAAATAACATCGGGGCATCTTTCCACAAATTCTTCCACGGGGGGGGGGGGGGGGGGGGGGGGGGATACTATTCCATTGACATGTAGAGCAGGTAATATTGGTCTTTGCCCTCACATTCCTAGTGTCATTGATGATTTTTCTTTTTGACCTGTTAATGTGTTGGAAAGTTGAACCCGAACTCTTAATTGGTGTCTGTGAAAGTACATATTTTTGTGATCATTATTATTCATTAGCACCTGGTTAAAGATCTGTGATAGGCATTAAAATGCTATTTTCTTAATATGATTTTTTTTTATCTTCTTTCTTGGCAAATAGGTAGGTAGTTGAGGAGGGGTCGCAGTGGTACATGTTAGTTGTAAGCCACTACAGCACATTTTCATGAATGACTATATCAATAACAAGTTATTTTATTGCCTTCAACATTTTGAATAGGCCCTGTATGGTTGCAATGGTGTCAGTGAGAAAATAAGATTATTTTCATTAGAAGTAATGAGATTAAAATGAGCTTTGTGGTTTGTTAGATATGGTGTGGCAGTTGTCAGGCCTTGAATTAAGGGGGGGACTTGGGGGGGATGTGCGAATGGTTGTAGTTTTGTGTCGGCTTGGTAGGAGGTGCTCGAATACTCTTCCCTCCCCCGGTCAACAGCTTTGCATGGGCTGCCTCCGACCCTGTCCCGATCCGTGCAGTGCTACCTGAAGTGGGAGGTTGTTCTCAAATAGCAAAAAATTTCATAGGGCCCCCCACTGGCTACAAATGGCCCTGGTAAATGGAAACTTGTGTTGCATAAGTGATCACTGCAACACCATGCTGCGTAAGCATTTCCAATACAAGTGTATCAGCATGTCAAAATTTTATGAAGTTTTGTGTAATTCCTGGCCAGAAACGTATGCTCCCGTAACCCCACGATACAGTTATCTATGGTTTTCTGACGGTGTGGAGATCAGGTGTCCAAAAGCTTCTATATATTGTATAATGACAATCTATAATTAATAATATTATATCAATTTGTCCACAGATGCAAATGTCTTTCCCTTTACTGCTAAGACATTATCCATGGTAGTGAAAGGATTAAAATAACATTAGGAAAGTGTGTGTGGTGCAGTTATACATGATTAATGAATGGAAAGGATTTATTGATGCGCTGGAAGGGAATATTACATGTCGGAAGCAAGGTAACTTCTGTCTCCTACATGCATTTTATTTTCATCTGTACACGTCATGGGGTATATTAGATTTCTCCTGGAGTCAAATCTAGGACAGTATTCATGGAAAAAAGGCAGCAGATTGTAATATTTATATTTTTGTCCGGCAAATCTGTTCTAAATTAGTTTTCTTGCCTACACACTTAAAATATGCATAAGTGACCTATATCTTATGATTACCATATTAAAAGAGTACTCTAATCATACTTGATGCATTTGCATTTGAAATGGCTATGTTCTTATCATACTAACATTAGTCATGTGCACTGGAATTCCCCACTTATCATTTATTGACATTCAGCACAGCATCTACCCAACTCTGCCCAGGCCTGTACAGTAAAAGCATAGACTTCCATTGGAGAAGTAATCCAAAAAAGGATGGATGAAGCCAGGTTTCTAAAACAGTCTATGGAGCTTGTATGTGATTTGGGATGTCAATGAGGCATTGGGCCTTGGCCAGCAGATCCTGGTAAGTATAAATATGTAATGGGTTAGATTAGGTTAATTTAAGTTGCAGAATGTTTTAAAGAACATTTATCTATGAGCAGTACGCATCAACGTTTTAGACAGCAGTGTCCAGTAGCTTCAGGCACAGGTTCCTGCGTCTGTTGCCACAGCTGACTACAGAACACCTTCTTCTTTACTCACCTTAATAAAGAAAGGTGAGACATTGCTGGTGGTTACAATGCAACTGTGATACACAGAAGTTAGGTGCTCACAAGATGTGTAGCAAATTTAACAGACATTTTTAGCTTCTACTGTATAACGTTACAAAATATGACAAAATGTGAGATTTGCTGCAATTTGTTTGCTTTATTCACTTTCCTTCTCCTTCATTTGCCAATTTCTAATTGGGGGCTGAGAGTTGCGTAGCTGGAATACTTAACTTTACTATGGTAAAGTCATGTCTTTCATGGGGAGCTGGTTAACCCCAAGGGCTACATGGATATATTTAAAAAGACTGCGACTCATCTGTGACGCAGAAGGGGGCAGAGCCATAGACCACAATGTTAATGGAGGGGGCGTCGCTTCCCCCGCACACACCTCTGTTGTCTGATTGACGCCGGTGGTGTGTAGTGAGCCGGAAGGACCACAGGCAGTCATGCTGGAGTACTGTACTCCGCCGCGATTGCCCGGGAAGCGGCTTTTTGCGCCATGAAAAAAAGCGCAAAAAGCCCATAACGAGAGGTTAAAATGGCCAATTTTGCCATTTAATTCCAAAATAGAAGAATATATTATTTAAACCTTAAAATAGCCATGAAATACCCTTCTCCCCATTCAAGGTTGCCAGTCATTAAAGATTCTTACCACCACTGATAGGTCTGTGGTAACTTGAACCATATTAGGCCCCAGCCAGAACATGCATTCCCATACACCAGTGGTGCCCAACTGAGTTGATATGGAGGTCCACAAGTGCGGCCCTCAGCACCACTAAAGGGCCGCACATAACATTTTTCGATATCTATGACTTGCATAAGATTTTAATGAAAGAATGGCGTTCAGGGCGGGCTAGAAGACATTGTTTTATTTTTAAATTAACACAACTTTTTAATTATTACTTCAAATGAATTGTCACCTGCCATTGTCACATTTGCCATCATGTCAACCTTTCCCTGTCACCTTTTTGCCGTGTTCCACCTTTGCCGTGTCACCTTTGCCGGTGTCACCTTTTCCTTCACTTTCCTTCACCTTGCCGTTGTCACCTTTGCTTCGTTCCAATGTCCCTTTCCTTTCGTTGCAGTGTCATTTTGCGTGTCCCTTGACCATGTCACCTTTGCCCCAGTCACCTTTGCACATTCACCTTTGCCCATGAATCGTGCCGATTTAGGGAGCTAAGAAATTACCTTCTTTCTGCTTCCAACGTACCAGCCGGTATCCAGCAGGAAGTGGAGGAGAGGTGGAACTGCCTTCCATCTCGGATTGGTTGACCACATGTGCCACTCAGCCAGCGGAGGGTGACCGGGTTTTACTCGAGCTCCTCCGTGCTAAAGAACATCCGGGGCGAAGAACGAAGAAAGTATAGTAAGAAGAAAGCACCTCTGATCGGCGGGCAGAGGGGAAACATGTAAATGTCAGTAAGGGCACGGGCCGCAAGCGGCCGGCCGCCAACTAACGGGCAACTAGCGGGCCGCGTGTTGGGCACCTCTGCCATACACACTTTACATATACATTGGTGACACAACAGGCTAGTGATGGCCGAATGTCGGCCAGGTCCGTCAGTGATTTTAAAGTTTGATGTCCGCCTGTTCGCAGGAAGATTCAAATTCCCTGCTTGTTCACAGGGAATCTGAATCAAAAAGTCACTGACATCAATTCCAGTACCTGGAATGCCCAGTTCCCGGTTTCTATATCTGGACGTGACGTCACTGACATCACTTCCGGTTTAAGCCAGTTTTCTTTCACTAGAGACCGGCTTCTCTCTGATGACTCAGTCACATTCAATCAGGCCACCCTGGGACCCCATCTATCTTCAGCTTCGCTGCCCAATCAGGAAAAAATTACTTTGCCATAAGATTGTCATTATTTTAAACTACTGACCCTTTAAGCCCCTTCATTTTCTCTTCCCTTCACATTCCTGTCATGCAGGCCATCAGGGGCGCTCCTGGTCTGTTTAGTGCCCTGGGCGAGCACTTAGTCTGGCACCCCAACACACGCACGCACGCACTAGTGATGAGCAGCATAGGCAATATTCGAATTCGTGATATTTCACGAATAATTCTACTAATATTCGATTCTATATTCGGAAATGCGAATATTCGCGGTAATACAATGGATTGCGAAAATCATAATCGCAAACGCGAAAATCATATTCGCATCGCGAAAATCTTTAAAATGAATGGTCACATGCTATGTTTATTTTCGCAGTGCGAATATTATTTTCGCAATACATGGCCATATTGCGAATATTCGGAATTGCGAATATCCGCCGAGATATTCGAGATATTGGCGAATTCTCAAATTGCCAATATTCGCGAAAAATATTCGGCATTCGAATATTCGAGCTCAACACTAGCACGCACACGAATACTGCCCCCAGCATGATGCCATCGTAGGTAATTGCCCATATCTAAAACTGCCACTGCAGGCCATACACTTCACTTTTTCTGCCAGCTCTTTCTTGAATAATAATAGTATTCAGTCCCAGCTATGCCTCTGTTCTGAGTTGCTGCAAAATAAAAGTAACACTAAAGCCCCCCATACACGTTCCGATTATTCTCCCGACCGATTTTTCGTCCGATCCTGTGACACGATTTTCACCTAAAATGTTATGGTCGGTCGGCTGGCACGAAAAATCGGAATTCGAATGATCACCGATCCATCAGCCCGACCCTATTTATTAACAGCAGATCGACCCAAAATTTACGGACAGGTCCGAAGCCGTCCCGATCGATTTTTCGGCCGATTTTGAGAAATCTGGATCGGTCGGGTACATAATTCCGAATCCGATTAATCTCCCGATCGATTAATCTCCCGACCCGATCGGTCGGTCGGGCAAAATTCGTACGAAAAATTGGAACGTGTATGGGGGGCTTTAATTAGAATACTAACTTACTTAGTAGATTCCAATGTGCTCATTGCATTTCATGTTGTGTACCAAGTAATAAACTAATATCTTAGATGTATAGAGGTTTCTATAAAAAATTTTATTGGGCTGGAAAAAGACTGAACTAGGATTTACAAAAACGAGACAATGCTCTGCAGTTATATTACCTTCATTGTTTAATTAATGAAAAAGTTATAAGTATAGCAGCCCCATAGGACCCTTTTACTAGACAGGCATTTATATTTCATTACCTGATATGCTCAGAACAGGGTATACTGTACATGTTGTATATCTTATTTCCAGCTTTATAGATGCTGAGGTCAGCTTCACTCTACCCACCCAATCTCCTCAAAGTGTTCCTATTACATTTATATATAAAAAAAAATGTGTGGGGGTTCAGCCTCATACGGCGGCACATCCACAAACAGGATTCTTTTTAGTGCTGCTTGCCCATATTTATTGTCCAAGCAAAAGTAAATACTAAGCATCCTGGCATGCAAACTTCCAACAATGTCTCTTCCCTTTAGCTTTAGGAATATTATATAACTGGGCTCCTTATCAACTCCTACTTGGTCAGGAGCGCTGACACTCTGGTCTCAGCTCCTTATGTAGAGATACACCAACTCCACACTCGCCTGCAAGCTAGTATTAACCCTGAAGAAGTGTACCTGGGTGGAATAGGAAAACCCACCCAGTTAATTCATTCCAATTCTAGCGCTCTGGACCCTGTAACAAAACTAAACGAAATAATGCTCCGCAACCAACAGTTGATGCTGTGCAATAATATCCTTCCTGGATATTCATACATTGTGCAGGACCACCAGTACTTGATTCCTACTCTGGCAGGGCCAGTACTGGCGGCGCTGCACAATGTATGAATTGTGTTCATCACAAACATTGTATCGTATATATATATAAAGATAAACATGATTGAACTGCTTATTTGTTCTCACAATATTAAATGTTCAACTTTTTTTTTCCCTTAATTTTTGTGGGTCTGCATACCTAAAAGTGTAACATCATAAAAAGGTGCACAAGTGTAATGGGTGGGATGGGGTGGCTGGTTTGGAGGGGTATGTTGATATTTTTTGGCATACCTGATTTTATTTTATTTTAGTAGTATAGACAGTCTTTAAGTTAGTCGGCAAAGAAAAAAAATGATTAATAATGTTTAGTGGTGGTAGAGGATAGAAGGCAGGAGAACCACTAGAAATAGGTATGCCCAGGTCCTGAAGTGATTGTTGACTAATACACACATTTGGTATTGCATTTTTTGTAGAGATGGTCACATTTTTTTTTCAAATTTTGATTTTTCAACAGACAAATTACAGTTTTAATGTATGAGGGCAAAGTCCATAGGCTATCCAAACCTTTGACCAAACAGAGGCTAGCGTCCAGCTAATGGCTAGACTCCAATGTGTTCAAATCCAAGCGTATGAGATGGTGCTTACTGTAGGTTTGTATGGGCTATGTTGTGGGATGAGTCTAATGAAAAAGAATAGGCACATGCAGTGGCCATTACAGTTTGCGCCCTTTTGGAGACCAGGATGCCCAATGGAGTCAAGGCCTAAGGTTATGACTCCATTGTGAAGCATGAAATGTCCATGGTGCCCAATGCCCCTTTAAATCTATAAGCATGAAATGTAAACTGTGTCAAAAAAAGTGTTGATTTTGATGCAGTGGAGAAAAGATCTAACAAATAGTTGGTAGAAAATGAATTTTCTAGCTATTTGTTAGTGTGTTTATTTATCAGGCTCCTTGAGCTGACAAAAGGAAGAGAGAGCATTAGTCGGACTGCATATTTGTGAATAGATTCGATATTCAAAAATCTGGGGAAAAGTACCATGCATTGCGTTCGCAACATGCACATGTACAAGTGCCAATTTGCACAATGAAGGTAATTCGCTATATTCAAGAATTCCCCAATAAAAAGTGACAATATTCGCAATATTTCTAAATCATGGCTCATTTTGAAATTAAATTTTACATTAGAAACTAGGTTGATTTTTTTCTGTTTAAAATTTTTATGAAAAACCTAAAATTCTATTGCTAAATATAAGTTGAATCTAATTTACTTCATTTCGACCATCTCTATTGCTTAAATAAATGTATGTAAGCACGTGAACCTGTTAAAGATGTTTACCTAGGGATAAAGCCTTTTTCCCCACTCAATGCATCAACAAAGACTCAAACCCCAGAACAGCCATAAATCCTGTGATGTGATATATAGTGATGGATGCACATTAGTGGAGGGTGTTCGCGGAGAACTGGGCAAAATTCGCAACCTTCAGGTCATATTTGTAGCCACAATATCTTTAAAAGTGTCACAAGTGTGCAAACACCTAGACCAGGGGTCCTCAAACATTATAACCAAGGGGCCAGTTCATGGGTCTGAGATTTTTGGGGGGCCAGATTACTAGAAGTGTAGAATGTGCACTAGGACAAGTATAATGAATGACACGGAGCGGTACTGCAGGTCAGTGTGCTCAGCCCCAGTTACCATATGTAAGAGGTTACTTGAGTAATATTAACTTCCCCGAAAGAAGTTGCAAAACCGGGTATACCTGAATTGGATTTAAATCAGAGTTCCAGTAATCAAACTCACCCAGATCCGCCATCCACGGCTATTGCTATTTGCATTGCTATGTGTATTGATATGTGTTTCTTATTGGTAATCCCCTGCAAAACCAAAAAACCTTTCACACACTAACATGTGGTGGTGCCTGTGGAGTAAGGGGTCAAAGTTCCTTTATGGTAATATATGAACAGCCTGCTTACTGTTCGGCCATCACCAGTGACATCCACAATGTTGCCTGCCAGGTACCTCTAAAATTATATATGGATGGGTGACCAAGCAGCTAGAGGCATTTTTAGTCACTGTTCTGATAACTGTAAGCTATGGATGATTACGTTTCTATCCTTTAAGTAGCCACTGCTTGAATTGGTTATAAATCATTCTTTACTAGGGGCACTTTTAAGTAAAAGAACACTGTGTTTTCAAGAAAGGAACTTTTATTTTTAGATGAGTTAGCAGTGGAAGCTAGTGGTACAAGCTTGTCTGCTTAAACAGATATATAAAAATATATTTCATTTATCCAGACATAATGGATGCAGTGGCTTCGAATGGATTCCAGAAATTCATAATAGCCAACACATTGACATTCCTGCCTGCATATCCTAAACCCCCATACACCTTACAATCTTACCATACAATTTCTGTATATCCGAATTTTGTTCTACTAAACCCATGGAATACAGGGGCCTTTCTAAACCTTCCAATCACTATGTATTTTATCAGGGAGGACCCGGCACAAAGTTGTTGGTAGATCTAAAGGAAATTGTATGGAGTGATCTAAAGGTGTAGGCGTTCATGATTAGTCAAGGTTGTCCAGCGCTGACTTGCTCAAAGTGCACTGGATGAGCTGGTTCACCGTTCCATGCATCCATCAGTGGCGGCAGGATTTTTAAACAGAAAAGCGTGTTTAAAGAAATGTATCTGATCCAGTTCAAAAGAAAAAAATTATTGAAAAAAAAAAAAAAAAAAACTTTTTCCTTTAACCTCCCTAGCACACTGCATAGGTACAGATTTCTGTACCAAAAGCGCACCATAGACTTTAATGGAATTTTTTTTTTTGTAAAAAAAAAAATTTACATAAAAAAAAAGTTATTTAAAGTATAATTTAAATTTTTTTGTTGTAAATAATAAAAATTTATTGAAATGTAAATTTGTGTTGTGTTTATACTTTAAAATTGAGGGTAAGAATCACGTGCCCAGTACAATCCCTTTTTTACTTTAAATTTCCCGCCACCCACTGTGGAAATGGTGGGCGGGGAATTCAATGCCTGCCTGTAGGGAAAGATCGAGCAGGGGATCATGAACAAGCCTCGGGCCGCCGACACACAAGACGGTAAGTGAGCGTGCGGGGTCCGGGCTTTAGCCTGAAACAGGCGATCTACACTAAAGCCAGAGCCCCGCAGCGCTCTGTGTGTCGGCGCTCCGAGGCTTGTCCATAAGCACATCAGGGGCTCAGTGACTGTCCTCTTACATGGCAGGCATTTGAATTTCCCGCTGCCAACCGATGTGACGTCATCGCGTCACACGGAGGGGCGGACGGGATCACTAGCAGCCTGGGATTGCATAGAGAAGCCTCGGGAGCCGCCGCCGCGACACACAAGATGGTAAGTGAGCGTGGGGCTCCGGGCGTTGGTGTAGCATCGCCTGTTTTCAAGGCGTTATACCTAAAGCCCGGGAGCCCCGAGCGTATCTTACTGTCTTGTGTGGAGGCGATCCGAGGCTTCTTCATCCAATACCAGCTTCATCTTGAAACTTCACAAGTCACACCGCAGGGGGGGGCAGAGGAGTCATTAAAGAGATCGGAGCCACCGCGGACGCGTGGATCGGTTGAGTGAGCGCCGCGGGGCTCCGATGAGGTTGGACGAGTCAGTCGTCCCTTTCAGCATGTCAGCACTGGACGAGCTGGACTCGTCACAACCGCTAGGGAGGTTAAGTCCGGGTTCCGCCGTCCTTGACCTCACTTGGCAAGCAGGCAGAAGCCGACGAGGACGTCGCTGGAGGCAGTAGCCAGATCAGATGAGCTCCCACTCCATGCCCGAAGCCAGTTCGGGCGCATCGATAATTGCAGCGTCCTTTTGCCGGAACTGGCTTCAGGCATATCGCTAGGGAGCTTAACTGTACCGAGGTAGCTTTCATGAGTGCTACTTGAGTTTTTCCAGAGTAATTAGTGAACAGTGGAGAAAAAGTTTGCCCTAATAGCTCTTTAATACAGAGTATATATTGCTCCTAGACATTTAGCGGTCTGGTCTTGCTTTACTGGATATTGGAGACACACTAGAAGACATCCCCCAGTGCCCGGCCCTCCCCTCACCTGAGACCCCTGTAGAGGAGTGGTGAAGGGCTCACTGCTTGGAGCCTGTGTGGGTGGGGACCCTAGGGGATATGTAACCTAGGTCACCAGGTGCTGCGATGTCTCTTACCCTTTGGCGCGCTTTTCTCCTGTTCTTTTGTGGGAAGCCATCATATGCCTGCGCATGGAACATGACACTGGCGCAGCTTACCGTGGGAGACCAGCACCGGGGTCCAGACAGAGGTAGTTAGCGGGCTCTGCTTCACACCATTCCGTTGGTGATAAGTATAATCACGACACAGTCCTTCAGGCAATAATAAAGAATGTCCACACACTGATTGCTGTTCAACTGGGCGCTACTTTACTGAGGGAAAGTCAAATTACACATTCACACTTTCTCTGGTCCCAGAGAGAATAAGGGTGTTCGTCTAGTAACTACCCTGCACACCCCCAGGCCTGAGGCCTGTGCCATGGGTGTTCTGGTAGCAGAGCACTGCAGAAGTTGTCAGGCTGTGTGACTTCCAGGGCAAGACTACTTAGCCCCTACTATGTCTAAGACTATACTTCTCTGTGGGTAAGGACACCTGCCCTGGGATGGGCTGACATACAGGAAATACATGAAAACACCATTTTATGGGCATTTTCCATTTCTCTACACCCCTGTTGTCAATCTCTACAGTGCCCATGTGTAGCGGCTGTTGATGCCCTATTATGGGGTAAGATCAGTAGTTAAATATCCTGACTACGGTTTACATGGGGTGTTCCAATACTAAGTATATACTGGTCTCTTATGGTGGCTATTCTCTCTTTTTCCTTTGTGTGCTTGCACAGATGGTACAATAAATAATAATAATAAATGTTTTATTTTTCCCTTAGTTGTACCATCCCATTGTGCAAAACTATTACTGGAGTTAAGCTATTGCAAAGAATTGAAACCTACCTTAAAAAAAA
>CM070038.1:69595303-69607847 GCA_036250615.1 Ptychadena robeensis
TTAGCTTCAGGAAAACTCATGGTAGAACAGGCCTGGACCCCCGACACTCATTGTGAGCCCCCCTTTATTCACTTCTCAAACAGCCCTTTGTCTACTACCTGGTCAGGAGCCCTGACACTCTGGTCTCAGATCCCTATGTGGAGACACACCAACTCCTCACTCACCTGTAAACAAGTGTAAATTCCTGGAGTATACCTGGGCAGAATGTGAAGGCTTACCCAATTTCTTCCCTCCCATTCCATCAAAATAATGCTCAGCAACCTATAGTTGCTGACTCCTTTCAGGAAACACTGCCTAATGGGATCACAGCCTGAATGTGGGGGAAATATTCCAGTCTGTCCTGACCCATGGTGGTGGTCCTGTACTAAATTAAATATATATATATATGTGTGTGTATATATATATATTAAGATGCTTTATATAATGATCCTTTAATATCTTTAAAAAAACACATGTCTGTCTGTGGTGCATTTCTTTAAAATTAAATACTGAGAATTTAGTGCGGTTAAAAATAGAAGTGAAGACGATGGCAAAGATGTGATTGGAACTGTAAGTGGTTACTGTAGCGGCCTCATGGGGTTTCTATTTACACAGATGATCAATAAGTGATTCTATTTTTAAGTGGAAAAAATACTGTAAGTAGTGAAATTGGAGAGGCATGTGCAAGGTTTGATATATTCTACAAGCCAGTGCTGCAAAAGGACTTTGACACTGAGAAGCACTGAAGGTGACTGCTGAGAGCGGGAGCGAGAAAGGAGACTGGAATGGCAGGAGAGAGAGAGAGTGAAGAACCGAAAACAAAGTATAGCTGAGGCATGTGAAATATCTATTCAAATTCAGCTTTTCTTATGAAGGCTATATAAATATTGTACATTTAGCATCCTGTCAAATACATACTGTATCTCCTGCTCAAAAAAGACAGAAATTGTGTAATTTATTCATGACATAAAAGAAAACAAATAAATCCAAAATTGTTAGCCCACTAAAGCTGGAATTGTAAATTACACTGAAAACCACTAATAAAAGCCTTTAATATGCTTCCCAGTCCATGCGCATACTACAGAGCATTACATCTTGCCCTTTGTTTAGCATGTGAAATTTAAAAGGCTTAAAGTTCCCATCCATGTCCCAACTGGCGCTTGATAGATGACCCATTGTAGCGTCACATGGTGACGCCACTAAGCCCGTTGATTGGATGGGAATCAGGGCGCACCACTTTAGGTGCCCGATTCCTGGTCAGTCCTCTGGATAGGAACTCTGGTTCTCGTCCAAAGGTATGATTTTCGCCGGTCTTCATTGAAGCTAATGCTATTGGCTTTCATCGGCCAGAGATTATCGGACATGTCTGTTCTCTGGCCGGCCGAGCTGTGGGGCGACAGGGATCTGTCGCCCCACAGCTCGGCCGGGTCGGTCAGCGTCGGTCAGCGGAAAAATCGGCCGCTTATCGGCATGTGTATGGCAGGCATTATTTACATCCTGTATTCCTAATTAGAAGGAAAATCAACAACAAATAGCTTTAAACACAAACACAAGAGCAGCCTGTACTAGTTTATACTTGTTCTTTCCATTGGGTGAATTCCCTTATGGCAAAGGGATTGAGAGTTGTGCTTAGTGAAAGCTGGAACAGAGTTGTTGGTAAGATAAAAAAAAGAATACATTAGCCGGCAGGCCTATCAATGGACACTCCTAAACCTTTTTAATTTGAAATTTTATTTTCTAGTATGAGATACTCCAACATAAAAGCTGCTACCTTGCTGCGCCTAAGCACTGACTATGCAGCACTTTATGCGACAAAGAAGGGAATCCAACCGTTGGAGAGACAAAGGCTTTTTGGGGTCGGTTATTTAATGCGAAAGATGTAATCACAATTTATCACAAATAGAGTTTGAATATTTTTTTGCTTTATTAGATATAGGATATATGTCTTCATGAGGAAGCACTACACAAAACGCATTAAGACACAAACATATATCACAGAAACTATGCACTTTGCACAGTCAACCACTGTGTTTCAAGCAAGAGTGAATGGGAACTAGTGGTGGCCAAATAGTTTGCCTTGTGGTCAGTTCGCTGCAAACTGGGTGTTCACAGTCTGCCGACCAGTTGAGCACTTAAGATGTTGCCTCCCATACTTAACATGGAAGTAAAGTTTGATCCCTCACCTCAGAGTCATAAGTAAAGGGGGTAGAAGTTTTGTTTTGCTTAAGATGTTAACTAGGTAACTCTACTACAGACCCTTACAGTCAGATGGTGCAGTACAGCCAATTACATATTTGTCTCACCCATGCCACCCCCATCCAATAAAAAAACATTAAAAAAATTACAAAAATAATTGTGGAATCCCCCCTAGGGCATATCCCCCTTTTAGCAAAGGGTTTTGTATGCTTTGGAAAAGGGGTACCACAAACAATGTGGGGTCCAGTGATGATCTTTGTCCCTCACAGGTCTGCCGCCACTGACAAAATTAAACTACAGATAGTTCCCATAGTATCTGTGCATGTGCGGTGTCCCCATATGAGGACATTGCACATCAGCAGATAGCCATTCTTTCCTCCTCTGGGATGGCACTTTCCAGGTTGTTGCACCGTTTTCACACTTTTTTTATTGGTATTGTGGCTACAAAAATGCCCCGAAATTTTGCCTGCCATTAAAGTGAATGTGGTTCGCCTTGAACATGCAAACCATGGGTATTTGCAGAAAAGTCCATGGACAGTCCATGAACACCCGCAGCCAATAGGGAGGAAAGCATAAAAACAACTTACCTGCAATGAGTTGGCACTGTGATTGCTGGGTAATTTGGCTCTCCATTGAAAGTACACTGACCAAAATTTCCATTGAAGACCATTAAATGCCCTCAGTGGCCACTCCTGATATTGCGCCCTGAGTCAACTCCCAGAAGCCTGGCGAATAAATTTGGAATCTGCAATGATTCCACAGAACAGCTGGTTCTTTTTGTGGCCGATCCTGTTGTTGTCAGTAACTGTGGATAGGGAGTCTCCCCCCCCCCCCCCCCCCCCCCTCCAAGTTAATTTACTACAAACTGCCGGAAATCCCTGGCTTAGTGGCGCACACAGGATTCCCATTAGTTCTGTAGTTAATTCCCCACAGTCAGGAGTCTGCTACAAGCTGGACATGGATCGAGACGTCTATGGCCGGCTTAAGAGCTACAGAGAAGAACACATGAAAGCTACATTTTAGAAAGCCTTAGATCCATCCTTTCTGGAAAACAAGGATGGAAGTGACTACGGTAATAAAAGTTGGGTGTGTGTTTTTGACTGCCCCCCTTGGTAAGTATAAAACTTGGCATTAGTATTTCCATTTTTCACTCTCTTATTTTTTTGTCTAAAGAAAAGAGAGATGTATTCTTAGTTACTTTACTAGATTAAAATTCTACCGCCCACGTTTCTTATCAGCTGTAGAAGGTGACATGACAAGAAAAATGTGAAAGTGATGTGGTTGGAGCAGAGCTGTGACCCACACCTGCAGGAGATCTGCTAAGTTGTTACAACACAAACACAAGTGACATATAGCACTGCAGAGTGGAAGAAATATCTTGTAGCCAGTTCCATGAGCACTTTTCACTGCTGATGTCTGATTTATTTCAAAACCATTTCAGCTCCATAGAAGACAATTGTTTAGGTTCAGGTAAACTTCTGCTGTTTGTTCCAAACTTTCTGTTAAAGGTTTAATGTTTTATGATAGGTGATCAATAAATGCAAAAATACTGATTTATCCTGACAGAAAGCCAGTGCTGTCCTGTGTAGCTTGCAGTATTATTAAAATGTTTTATCAGCTTTGTCTAGATTTAAAATCTACATCATCACATGATTTAAAGATATGGGGAGGGTTGTTCTCAAGTTTGAACCCACCTATGTTGATGGCAATGCTACTCCTCCATAGATACAGTATATCAACTTAACATTGTCAAACTCATGTCGCATTTACAATACTTAAGCCGGCCATAGACGTGCCGATTCCTGACCATAGTTGCGAGGAAACTATGGTCGACCGGCGTGCGTGTTCCCGTGGAACACATGGTAGTCAGTCGTCCGCCCGTCCGCCCGTCCGTCCGTCCGTCTGGCCATGGATCGACGTGCCTATGGCTGGCTTTAAGAATGAATATTTGAGTGCACGGTATCTATTATAGAAATAAGGGACCATAGTTACCATTAGCCAATGGTGGCCCTGTACCTAGGACAACAAGGCAGACAGAGCAGAACCAAACTGCGGTGTTTTATTACTTTCAACCCTTTAATTTTTAGAGTTGAATGAATGAATGAATGAAACAAAAATCCTGCTTGCTGTGTAAATGCTCGCGATATACTGAATTATGTATTTCTTATTTTAACCATAACTAGTTTAATAAAAGATGTGTTCTTATCTATTTTTCATATATTGTCAGTTATCAGTCCTCAATGTGGGGAACATTTCTGTGGACTTAAATGACATCTCAAACAAAATGATCAGCCTGTTCCTAGTTGTTTTCTGTGAATTATCTGAAGATAAATAAAGGGGGACATGTTTGCGGTCCCAATGAGAAGAACAGCCGAGGGTGGCAACGCTGCACTCCATACAGATCGGTGAGTGTTGCCGAAATAAAGGATAATTCTAATAAAGTACACTAAAGCGGGCCATACACTGGTATATTCCTGTGCAATCGACCGGCAATCAATTACAGTGTGGTGACGTCACCATGCTGTGATTGATCGTGGGTCAATCGGACGGTAATCAATGTGCACCACATGGGCACATCAATTACCATATGATGGGGTCCCGGTTTCCCCGATCCCTCCTTTCCCCAGCCGGAGAAGCAGACAGCCCCCGCCTCTCTCCGGGCTGATACGTGCTGGCCACGCCCCCTTCTCACACAGAGCAGCTAGCTGATCACTGCCTATGTGTACGGCTCAGCTGTCAGCCTGTCCATTACATTGGATGAGTCTCACAGTCCCCATTCAATGTAATGGATTTCAACCAAGGTTTTCCAACATGTTGGAAACCTGTTTGGTTGAGTTCCTTAGAGCAGAATCTGTTGATCCTGCTCAAAGGAACCATGGATGGCTCAAATGAAGAAGCAAGAGGAACGGTGCCGATGTTGCTCTTATCTGCTTCTTCATTGAGCCGTGTGTGGCTAGCTTAACAAAGACACCTAATCTAAGGATAGGTAATGTGCAATAATGTGGGGGACATGTTTACTAGCATTGAAGTACTGCAGAGCTTCTGGATTCAGTTCCCATCAGGTCAATATCTGTAAAGCTGGCCATAGACGCATAGATTTGTGGCAAATTTTGGCGCCTGGTGGTCTATCGGACACAAATCTAATGCTTGAAAGCTAAATTTGGCTATGAATCGGCTGGTAAATCAATCTTAGAAATTACAGACATGTCCGTAAATTTTAGAAGGATCCTATTTTTTTGGTCCCCATCCAGCCATGCATGATGACATCATCACACACAGTTGATGCCCAGCTTAGAGACTGTTCTGTGGAAGAGGGTTTCCCTCTAGTGCTCTGTCACACAACATGTGGGATAGTTTACAATAATGACAGGCACCAAAAAAAGACTGATGTTCAATTATCTGTAAAAAATATAGAGGATATGTCAAGCTAGGCCTTTTCATTTCAGGTCTTGGGGAACCTTCACTACAACCAATTCAATAGGGTCATCGAGGACAATGCCTCTTTTATATTGGCAATCAGAATACAGACCTATTAGACAGCAACAAAAAATCATTGGTGTCATGCTGTTGGCTCTGCCAAGTGTCGTTGGCTCCGGAACTAGACAGGCATCATCAGATAGGAGCATAATCAGCAAGAACTCAAGCATCCTCTGAAGGAACCCTATATGTTAAAGTAAAAGATAACATTTAGATGTATCAGGGTTGACCAATTTTAAATATAAACGTATCTGCATTTTGTATGCAATGTTTTGCATGTTTTTTGACAGATCAATAGTTAAATCGATACAAATCGATGCATCTTTAAAATGTGGGATCAACCAAAATGACGAGAAATCGCACGAAAAATCGATCGGGTAGGGATCAGACAAGTCTGTCGTGTTTAGACAATCTACTGCGAATTGAAGGCCGTTATTGGAGACCTTTAAGCCTAGGGGACCAACACATGGCCCGTTTCCTGTTGGTTGGCAGCCCCCCGTGGTCGTCCACTTTCGGCCCGTGCCCTTACTGGGTAATGGCTTCTCTGCCCAGCGATCCTGGAACGGCGCTTCTTCGTCCCAGGACGTTCTTGCAGCAGAGGAGAGCTGCGGGACCCTGTCAGCCTCCGGCTGAACTGATTGGCACATGTGACAACCAATCAGTAACACAGAAGGTGCCTCTCACCCCTCCTCCTCTTCCTGCTGCAAGATCCCGGGCTGGTACGCGTGGGCAGAGGAACAGCAAACAGGTGACCTATGCTCCCATTAAATCCCATCAACGCCATTTTTGCCCAGTCACCTATTTCTGCCCAATTATGGGAATGGGTGACTGGGCAAAATTTTATGTGCTGTCCTTTAGTCATGCCGAGGGCCGCATTTGCGGCCCTCCATATTAACTTGGTTGCTCACCACTGCCTTAAAGGTAGCCATACACAGGTCGATTTTCCACTTGATTTTTGACCGATCGAACACTGCGCGCGTTCACGAGATCGGTCGGCACCCAATCGGGTTCTGCCCACCCTGAACGATCGACCAAACAAAATCGGAAACAACTAAAAATCTGATCGGACATTGAACTGACATTGTTTTTTGGTTGATCGTTTGGCAATCGGAGTACATTGGTGGACCCACAGCCCTATGCAGCAGCCTTTCCGATCGATGGATCTTGTGGAATCACCCATTTTGGAGATCGGCTCATGTCCAAATCAGCCACAAATCAGATTCTCAAGGTGGTGTTGCATCGATATCCGATCAGCCGATTCGCCTGGGATGATCGGATCGGGAAACGATCGGCAACAAAATTGTATCCCAAAAATTGTGCACATTTCGATCGATGTACGACTTATGATCCAAGGCACGCATGTTCCAATCATAAACCTGATCGTTCTCTGAGAAATCTACATGTCTATGGCCAGCTTAAGTCACTGCCAAGGCATGCAGATCTCAACACTTGTATGTTTAAAGAAATTAATATATCTATTCCATTTGTATTTTGCATTGACAGTACTAAATGCGGTTTACAAATGTAGCATTCCTCTATCAATTTTGCAATATAAAATCCGAGTTGTCCTTTAAGATGCGTGGTTTCAAAAGCTGAACGATATCTCAACACTAAGGGGTTAATACATGCAAAATTCCTCTGCCTCAGCTTGCTGTGGCTCTGCCTTCATCTGATCCAACCCCCATTACAATCACAGCTGCTGACTGCAGCATAAGATGCTCGCTGCATACCAATATGATCCTGTGCTTAGCCGACTGGCAGAGAGCTTGGTGGGGGGGCATGAAGCAGGTGCTCCTATTCATGTCTTATGTTTGTATGTATGAAAGGCACACATAAGCTCAGAGATGTACACAAATATCATTTATGCTTGTTTGTGTGTTTTTGCCAGAAGCACATGACTCCAGGATTCCTGAACATTTCCTACCCCTTTCCCAATAACTTACTTAATAGCTATAAATAACAACGCAAAACACTGACGTCTTTGGAATTTTGTATTTTATATAAAAGTAAGTGTAAAATACAAATTGGCCACAGCCTGTAAACTAGGTCAATATATGACCATAACTTTATTAACACGAGAAACTTGGAAGGGGTCCCCCGACAGTGCCGCCACTATCTCGCTCTCCTTGCATCACTGTACCTGCCACCAGCCCTCGTATACTAGCACGGTGGGTACCTTGTTTAGCAAATTTAACCAATCACTGGCGACTGCCCTTGCATTACTGGCACATCACCTGAGCTTGAAAGCCCCTTTTACCTTGCGGCACTGCCGAGCTTCCGCCTTGCTGTGACAAGAGAACATACATCAGAACACAAAATACCACAAGAACACATCACAAACATCAAGGGTGGGTGGGTGGGTGCTGCTCTGCGACGAAAGGGACCCTCCCCTTCCGGTTTCCTTGTTTTCTTGCCTCAGCCCCGCCCCTGCCCTAACCCGATAGGCTGCTCCCAATGCCCATCACCTGGGTCATGTTGCCCTCCCGCCTCCTCCTATACGGCTCTGGGCACTCTTTGCATGAATTGGAGAGCAGAAATAAAAGCCTCTGTTCAATATAAGGAGAATGCTGGAAAACACTGAGCGATGCTCCCAGATTGTGTTCGCTCAGGGGCAAAAAAAACTTACAGCATTTTCCCGCCAAACATTTCAAAGCCATAATGGTTAATTTGGCTGTAAAGTTTGCTAAAAACATATTCACGATAAGAACAGACGGTTCTTGCTGCAATTATACTATTTCCACCATAGCCTGTCCCTTTATTTATAATGGAGTGTATAGTTCTTGTTAGAATTGGCATGGGTTGGTTTACTGCCTAAAGCAATGATGACCTAAGGCTGAGGATCCTTTCCAATGCGGCCGCAGTGCGATTTCTGGATAGAAAAGGATGCACTATCGGTAAGGCTACTGCAGAAGCTAGCCAAGTTCGTTACCCACAAAAAGCCCTGCGGTTTTCAGTGCGCTGTGCCTGAAAACATTAGTGTGGGAGGCCATTTTTGGAAATGCACAGCATTGTGCTTTACCAGAAATGCAAGTGCAGGGCTAGTGTGAAAGGTACACAGGTTTTCTATGGTCCTGCTGTATTACTGTATAGTGCTGATCAGCATAGGCCAGTGATGGTGAATCTGGCATTCGGAGCCCTCACTGTGGGCACCTGACCTGTCAGCCAACACGGAGGCTGATGGAGATAAGAACTGCAGCCTATTGGCTGTTAATGCTGGCAGTTTTCTACCCCTCTCTTCTGATTGCACACAGCACCCCATACCCTCCATTAGCATTGCCAGCCAATCAGAAGCCCAGGGAGGGACAAGCAATAAGCCGAGACAAAGGTGTGTGTGTAATGTGTAAGGGCCCTTTCAAACTATATTAGTTGCATTGTGTTTTAAAAACACACATGCTTTTTTAGTGAAGCACCTTTTTTTTTAACTGCACACATTTTTACATTGACATCCAATGTTACCAATCACACTGCATTTCCGCATGTGTTTTTTAAAACTCCCTGCTGTATGCATTTTTGATTCACTTTTCATGCATTTATGCATATATAGTGTGAAAGGGAGTGTGTGTAATGAGAGAATAGAAGACAGAATAATAAGAGAAGGCAGAAGAATTCTTACAGTTTAGATGTTGTAGTTCTACAGCAGCTAGAAAAGGCAGCAGGGCATGCTGGGTAGTGTAGTTCATAGCAACTGGCAAAATGTAGTGCTTGCAGGTGTAGTTTCATTACACAGCAAGTTGGGTCTTTGCCTTTTATGCTATGTCATCAGAATGCCATGGGACAGCAACAGAAGACTATATGAATGCTGGGGTCTGCAGTCCATCAGCAACCTAGGAGTTACAGGAAGCTTGTAATTGCACTTATCCTCTATGAACGACAAATGAACCCCGAGTTATAACCCAGAGGATTTGTGTGTGTGTAATTCAGGTTAAATTGCCATGCCAGCATTAGGATTTTTTTGCCTAATATTCACAATAAATTCCTAAGATTCCAGTCATTATTACATTCATTGCGCTAATTGGCACTTGTATATATACATATTGCAAAAGCAATGCATGTTACTTTCTACAGATTGCGTTCATTGTTCAAATCTGCACTTGTACATGCGCATATTGCAAATGCAATACATGGTAGTTATGTACTGATGTAAAAAAATCTAAAATATTCCCGATTACGAAGACTAAGCACTATATTTGAGTTCTTCGCAAATTCTCGAAGTGCCGATATTCCCAATAACAATTCCCAATTAGAGTATTCACAAATTTTTCACCTAATATTGGCAACAAATCCATAAATTTGAGAATTTGTGTTCTCATTGTGAAAAAGTTTTTTAATAAATGTTCAGTAGTATTGATCTTGCAAATATGCGAACACTACTGATGTGCTATATCTTCATCATTGCGAATATTAAAGATTTGTACTATATTCGATATCTTTACGAATTCTCATGATTCTCGTATTAAATTTGTGATTCCAATATTTGTGATCAACACTACTAATCACATGGAGAAGTCGATAAACAGGCGAGGAATAAATTATGTAATAAGAACTGTTATTTAAATATGTGATCAGGGCTTCTATTGCAAGTGCTGATTCTTAATTCCAACATCAAAACTTTTGGCAGCAAATGTCTTATTCCTTTTAGGGTCTTGTATAAAGCTCTAGTAATGCTCAGATATTCCCATGAGATTGCTCAGATATTTCCTTAGACATGACTCGAGGTTTAACAGGTGTGAGCAGTGGACCCACCATGTCACCATATGCATAATCTAAAGGTAGCCATACACAGGCAGATTCCTGCCCAATTTTTCGGCCGTTCGAACGGTGCACATTCCTGCAAATCAACAGGTGGTTGCACCTGATTTTCGAATGAGCAAGCGCTATGTTGGATCGCATGGTGATCCGACATGCTGGTAAATTCCCGGCCGATCCCATTACTTTGCAGTCTCAATCCAAAGTAATGGGTGCCCTGAGGGGCCAGCTGCAGTGTAATGAAGTCATCCCTCATCTATTGAGGGATGCCTACCTTTAGGAGTTCCCCAATATACACTACAGCACCCGGCAAGGGGTAATGGACTATGGGAGACTCCAAGGTAGCAGCCCTCAGCTACACTCACTGTGAACTGTGCACAGCAGAAGGATCCGAGATGCAGTGTAAAATCAGCAGGCAGAGACAAGTCAAAAAGCAGGCAAAAGGCAGAGGCATGCAGCAAACACCATGGTCCAAGGGTCAGTATCGGTAGAGAGTAAAGGAGAGCAGAGGCAACAAAGCTACAATCTGCTGCCAATTTTACGACCGATCAACCATTGTGTGCGTTCCCACAGTCACTTGGCCGCAAAACGTCCACCTGGTCATGTCCTCCTGGATTGCATGGTATTGCGACTTGTGGTAAATTCCTGGCCGATTACTTTTGATACGGACGCTGGTCCCCATCCAAAATAATGCAATGTCAGGCACACAAAGGGTGTGCTCCGATCCTCTGAGTAACCGGCTGCAGTGGGATGACATTATCATGCTGCAATCGACCACTAGAGAATTGGGCAGTGATCGTAGCGTGTATGGCTACCTTATTTCTGGGCTGTATTGCGCTCTGTGATACATGGCTTTGAATTGAAATGTGCCTCTCCATGAATTATCTTAAAGGAAAACATTTTCTAGAACTTGCCATTCTGGATTACATCAAAGGGTTCAAGTAGAAGACTTCTCTAGAGATACATAGAATGGATTGGTGTAATTAGGGCCTGTGCGTTAAAGCAGTTTTGTCTAAACTCAGATAGAGGTGCCAATCTGTTTGTGATGTGTCACGACTTTGTATTATACCTAGTTTGACAAGTTTTGTAAGGGTTTTAAGACAGTAGCACTCAATAAACTTCTTCTCTGAATGCCCAGAACCAGGCTAAAAGCATAGGTGGGAGGGCAACTTGACCAGGGGGACTGGTTTTGGAACGGGCATTGGGATGCAGCGAATGGGTGTGGCCTAGGTGGGCAGCATCAGGAAGTTTGATAAGGAAGGGTCAGCAGGGGGCAGATCCTTTTCGGATCAGGATTTTCACCCACCCTCCCTCCCTGATCTGTTGGACTGTGTGATTGGGGTATTATATGTTATGTAACCTGTTTTGTTTATTTTGTCACAGCATGGAGGAAGCTCGTCAGTGCCGCAGGAGGAGATCAGACATTGAAGGCTTCTTGTGACGTGTCGGTATAAGAAGGGCAGTCACAAACACTGGTGAAAATGTTTTCTAAGGCGGGGCTTAAGCCCCAGTTATGTTAAATATTTAAAGTCATTCTATAAGATACCCACCAAGCTGGTATTCAACGGCTGGTGGCTGGTACGGCTGGTGGAAGGAACTAAGAAGAAGTTGGTGGCACTGTCGGGCAACCCCCCTTTAACTGTATTGAGATTGTATATTGGCTGTGGCCATGTTTATATATACATTTGCACTTCAAATTATATATAAAACTTTTCCAAAGAGTATATCATGGTCTCTGTCATTATTTATATGAATGAGGTGTATTTAAGTCCAAAAGACAAAATGGCTCAGTACTCCCTGGGTCATGACTCCACTGTGCTACCCTGACCTGCCGTGTTATATCTTATGCACCTGGGTCATGCATAGCTTAAGATGACCATATCTAGGACAATATAGAATTTTGAGGTAGTGTTATAAACAGATTGCTGCTATGTAAACATTCTCTTATCTATGTGGTTTTGTAAAGTCATTTGTATTATCTTTAAACCCACTTATAGTATATAAATGTATCCTGATTATACTGCATAATCTGAAAATGTATAGTGTGATGCTAGAAAATGCAACTGTTGGACTGTTCAGTTGAAATGGTGACATACAGGGAGTGCAGAATTATTAGGCAAGTGGTATTTTTGAGGAATAATTTTAT
>CM070038.1:69607947-69618716 GCA_036250615.1 Ptychadena robeensis
GGATGATGTGGTCAAAATACTCATTTGCCTAATAATTCTGCACTCCCTGTATACTAAGCAAAAAGCAGGGCTCATAAAGCCAACAGATAACAGGCTATTGGCTTTTCTCTGTTCCAGTTAAACAGCACATTTACATTACCTCTTAGTCTGTGTAGTGGAGAAGCAGCAGAATGAAGAGGTCATCTGTCTCTTCTTTAGTCAGCTTGCTCCTAACAGTATGTAAATAAACCACATCAGAGGTATTGCTCTTATTCCCATTCTTAATACTACGGGACAAGGCTACAGCGGAGCTAAGAGCTGGGGAGAACCTGATGATGTGGGGCGTCGATCAGGCAAAAATTAAGATGGGCTTAGTCTCAGACAGCTGATATTGCTGATACATTGATTACTAATTTAAACTTTTAAACTTGATACATTTTCTAAATAAGGTTTTTTTATATTTTATTGTATCATGTTTTGTAACACTGAAGCATTTTACACAGTTGCCATAGGCTAGGGATACACTGTGCACTTGTATGCACTGACATCCTCACGTCCAATGAGCGCAACCACCCCTGTTAGCTCTGTTTAGGGCCAGGATAAGAGCCGCTACATAGTGCAGCCAATAACATGGCCCATTTAAATCAGTCTGACCCATCTATTGACTGTCAATGGACGTTCCATACGTCAAGTCTCCATTGTATTTATGTTGATATGGTGCTTCGTGGCGGCATAAGCGTGACCGCTTGAAATGACGGAACGGGGCTTTGATGATCTGTGGAGACAGCCATGTGTTCAGTGCTGGGCTTTTGCACATGTGCTAAAATTTTGCATGGAACCCAGGTTTTGCAGCGAAGGGCACTAAACTCCATGGGCTATGACCTGCTGTCTCCACAGCCCGTCATAGACCCCCATCTGTCAGTTCACATGGCTCCAAAGCCTGGTGTAACCCTAACCTAAAGCTAGCCGTACAACTGGCGATTTTTCCATTCACTCAACTGCAACAATCGATCTGGAATCGATTCCTGCCAACCTGGTATGAAAAAAAAACTATAAAGAATAAGAGATCAAGCAGATCAAGTACCAGATGATGATCAGACACATAGTTTTTTGGGTCGATCGATGTATTGTTAGTGGTGTCCCTCAAACGACTCCTGCAAATGGTACAGGCACTTATATACAAGCATTTCAGATATACTCACCATGACATAATTAATAGTGTTGATCTCGAATATTCGAATGTCGAATATTTTTCACGAATATTGGCAATTCGAGAATTCGCCAATATCTAGAATATGTTGGCGAATATTCGATATTCCGAATATTCGCAATATGGCCATGTATTGCGAAAATAATATTCGCATTGCGAAAATAAACATAGCATGTGACCATTCATTTTAAAGATTTTCTCGATGCGAATATTATTTTCGCAATGTGAATATTATTTTCGCAATGCGAATATGATTTTCGCAAAACATGGTCATACCGCGAATATTCGAATTTCCGAATATAGAATCGAATATTAGTAGAATTATTTGTGAAATATCACGAATTCGAATATTGCCTATGCCGCTCATCACTAATAATTAATTAAATGAATTTGATGAATCAACCTTTTTCAGGAGTTGGTTAAGAAGTGTAGAGTAACATCAAATACAAGACTGGTGAGGCTGGAGTTCAAGAATATTTAAGGTGCATTTTATGTTTTTAACATTGAGACATAAATTATAAAAGTGGAGATGAAAAATAATAAAAAGTTACTGCAACTGAAATGAAGTACCACGGTGTTCCTGTTCTGTGTCATGTGATCTGCAGCCGCAGTACCCGGGGACGCTGACCTCAGCAGAGCTTTCGGTGAACATAGACTCTGCTGATGTCAGCACTCATCAAATACAATATATATATACTGTAAGTCACAGTACTTCCCAGGTGGAGGTCTGCAGTCCACTGCTGCTTTAGCTTCCAATAAAAAAAAAAGTATAGAAATAAAAATAATAATGTACCAGGAAAATAAACATTTTACTTATTTATTATCATATAATCATCTCTAAATTGAAACCTTCTAAAAGTTCAGTCATTGCTCAACTAAAGACATCATATTTATGCTTTAATATGATTAATATTGCAAGCTCTGAGTTCAAAGACATTACTATACAGTAATAATATAACATGACTAATAATAATGGCAAGCATGCGCTCTGCTTGGGTTCACATTGCATTTCAGAGGCATTTTTACTTTTACAGAATTGAAATACAGTAATTTTATATGTGTAGAGGTTAAATGAGAGCTCCAATCCAAAACTATCAATTTAGCTCTGCAAGGAGGGTCACAAGGGCACCTGAGCTAGATGTACATGCAAACAATTCGAACAAAACATTTCAAAAAGTAGTATGAAAACATAAAAACTAAAATGTGAGTAAGAAGAGTATGAAAAAACATATATATCTTCTGTTAATTGTAGTTGCCAGTTTATTTCAACAAAGGCTTACTTTATAAATACAGAGAGAAATTAAAAGATTCTGTGCATATATGGTAGCATAAAATACATGATTGAATATTTTTATTAACTATACTCAAACTATGGAGATGGGTGGTGAGGGTTATAAGTAATCAGAAGAGAACTTCTTGGCATCTATTTAACACAGGTACTGGGCAGGTTTTGGTATAAACTATTTCATTTAGTGTTACTAAATATGTCTGTGGATCCTGGCCCTCAATTACTTGAGTTGGATATTCGTTATCGAGCACCAACATTTGGTGTCTCATACCCCCATATATCGTCTCATAGAAAGTCTTTTGATCCCTTGTGTTAACGCACACATTTCTCGTTGTCTTTTTTTCTCACATTTTGTGAGGCTTGAGTTTTAGAATGTACCTTGGCAATTCATTTTCAGTAGCGAACCAATTGGCTAGTTTGTTAAGCATTTGCACACATGCCAGTACATTTTTCATCAAAGATAATCATATCCTCCTTGTACTTACTATATACCAACAAAACACCATGTTTTAAACAGGGTACAGTTGAGAAAAATGTTTGTATGGAAAGTTTGACCCACCATTCAAATGTATGTTGGCTAGGAAAGAAATATAATACCAATGCACATCAGTTTACTAGAGTGTTTATATGTAATGATATAACCATGATTTAATTATAATACTGGATCATGTTGCTGTGAAACATTGCAAGGACATTGTCTTCCAAAGTTCATACTTAAAAAAACTGATTATATAGAGTGTTAATGTATCCCAAATTTAGTCCAGCCTGCATTTTAATACTCTAAATATAAAAAGTAGACACCTTTTCAATAAGTCACAACAATATTGATATAGATTAGGATCCCTTTTATGGTAATAGTTGTCAGATGGAAGATTGATTGAGGTCAATTTATTTTTTTGAGGTTTCTGTAGAGGTCCTCGGTAATCACTTGTTTTTAAGGTGAGCTGGCTATTGGCAAAATATTGTTACCCAGGGTTGGAAGTTGTGCCTCCAGTAAAAAAGCCCTTGGTGTGATTTGCCAGGTTTGTTGGTGTTCAGCTGTTGTTATAGCTATACCTCGTTAAGCTTCCAGGAATTAAAAAGGGAATTCTCTGGTAATTCTATATGTAAAAATTCATATGAATTCGACATGTGCCGGAAAAGGGCCAATCAGTCCTATTCTTTCTGTAGAAAAGATTTACGTACATGGTTACTTCCACTTTTAGGTCCAGTACTTCTGCACCTCAAACTATGTTGGAGAGCCAGTGTATATATCATTTCTTTTATTTTGACTAACTGACTTTGTGAGTTAATTGCAATGGTTTTATTGCTCTAGCACATGTAGTTTCTGCATTAATTAAGATCAAAAGTTTTAACTTGATTTATGCAAAAATATGTGCTAGAGGGATCATATTCCCACAACCATTCTCTACATCTCCAGCAAATTTAGTGATGGCACCATGTTTTGAAGCTTTGCAATTAACTAGAAAAGTGGATGAGCTTGAAGTTGATGAGTTTGATGCCACTTACTTACATTACTAACTGCTGCATGGGTCAACCTTCAAATCATGTGCTTGGATTTATGGATCTATGTTATTCTTTTCTTCTGGATCTATGTGCCTTCCATAGCACAACAGAGCATGTAGAAATTTATTTTTTTATGATAAAATAAGGATTTTGCTGGAATAGAATGTTGGCATAATAGATATTCAATCTTTAAGTATTCACCAAGGTGCTCTTTTTCTAGACACTATTTCAGTCCAAGTTTATATTCTACAAGGCTTCATGTGAAAATAAATCTATACTGTGAAAATCCAGGATTCCGTTTCCTCCTGATATCTATCTCAGTACAAAACATTTGCCTTGGAAGATGCATTGGTGGCACATCAATAAAAGTAAATGACAGCTAGAACATTAATAGACATAAGATCTACAGATGACTGCATTATACCTTCCCTACTATGCTTTGTATAGGTATACAAATTCATTAAAAATGCAATAACAAGTAAAGAGCAAAAAGATGCAAAGTGCTATAACCCTTAGCTACTCGTCATAATACACTTAACCTTAATTGTATATCATGGATTCTCTTTTTATATGTTTATAGGTGACAAAGTTCTTGTTTGAGTCTCAGGTGTGTATTGAGTCCCTCTGTTAGCCTCATTTACTAAAAGATTTTAGTATGAGATTTTAGCTTTAATTAAATATTTCAAATCAATGTTAGCTGATAATATTTGTTACTACAAAAACCATAACCTTTGAGATTTAGCAAATGCCACATTAATGTGTAGAAATAATCCAGAATGCCAGACTTCTCTTTTTCTATTTCCATTTTGGTTAGATTCAAATACATTATATGCACCTTATATGCACCTGTCATTAAAGTCCACTAAAAGAATGCAGATTCTGTTTCTCTGTGATTTAAATTAAAACTTAAGGTTTTCAGTGGAGTTCATGCTTATAATGAATAGACAGCAATATTAAGCTGTATATAGTAAAAAATGTGGTCTATGAATTGACACCACAAAATACCTGCAATAAGCTGTCAGTTAAAGAATACTCTTATGCATTCCCTCTTTGATGTTAGCTTTGGTATGTTTTTGGAATCAGACTTTCCTGATTTCAAGGCAGTCAGAATAGGTAACCCCATGGGGCAACAAAGTTATATTTGGCAGGGATTACACCTCTAGTCAAGAATTAAACTAACTTCATAGTTTCAAATGACCATTTCACAGGGGTTGCCAAGTTCACTTGAAGCACCAGAGCTGCTCCTAACATACAGCAGCATTGATGTGCACAAGGGGGTGGGAAGTTAGGAGGGATAGGTTGTTGCGCTCTCTTCTTACTTCCCGGCACATAATTTGCACAAGAAGAATGGGAAAATATAATCGAGGGGACATAACACTTACCTGATTGTGCCAGAAATGACATCACAGAGTGTGACTTGCAGTATTTGGAATGCGGAATTGACACTTTGCACCCGCACTTCCATGCTCCAAATGCAGGAAGTGACACTTTGCGACATCAATTCCAGGGTCACAGATCTTAAAAGGTTGAGAACCACTGTCCTCACACAGAAGGGTTTATAGGTAGTTATGATAATAGGGGCACCTTGTAATGTTTGAACACACAATGTCCTTATGAAGGTAAAACGCAAGACCACCCTAAATAAGAGCAATGTATAGGCCTAAAAGCAACCTATGTAGCACTAACATTATAATTTGGTTGCTGTGCCAAATTGTGGCATCCATAATGTATCCTGTGTCAATTAGTAAATCTACAAGATACTTTTTATTCTGCAGTTGAGAGTGTGACTCTTCAAAGTGAAAATTAGCTCAATGAATAACCAATTTATTTCCTCTCTCCTATTTAAGTTCATTACACTTATTATTAATTCAAGTAGCATTAACTAATTTTCTTATCTGTGTGAAGGGAACAGCATGAACAAAAAGCTGATCAGAAGACATGACTGAACATTCATAAGCTATTTGTATTGGCTCACTACAACATTATGCACGCCATTGCTTCTTATTAAAGACTAGTTTTGTATTCCATAGTGTCTTCTAGCTTATAACGGAAGAACATGATATCATGTACATTTCTACAGATGTGTTCTGATGTGCTTTGTTCAGATCTTCCCCTTAATTAGTTCAACCGCCTGCTCCCTTGACTTAAAAATCTACACAAACTTAGATTTTGAATCCTTTGCTATACTCTATAGCAAACAGAAAATACCTTCAGCTTTGTTCTGGATTCAGCCAAATAAGTATTGTTTAATACAAACTAAGTTAAACTACCTAAAAACACTACAATAAAATGTTCAGAAAACACTTAAGTTAAATATCAAAATACACCCATGGAAGCCCTAACCAGTTATCCTGCCTTAGACATCCTGATCCACTGTTTGTAGACCAAGTCCAGAAAGACTCAGAAATAGATCAAACTAGTGAGCGTGTATACACAGTATGCTCTCACACAGCCCATGCAAAAAAGCAAATGATCAAGGCATATAATACAGATATGTTCAACAGTGGGACATATATCCCAAAAAGGGAGGGGATGCCTGTGTCTACTTGTACAGGATAACACCTAGATATATTGTACACATACAAGTATAATAAAGGGCCATGCATGCCAGTGCTAGATGCAAATTGGGGCGGGGGTGCAGGCAGTGTGTAGTCCATTCCGAGGGGATGTTGCAAAAATTACATTGGATTCTTAATGTCTGTTCGAGTTTTAATTCAAGTATGATACACATCAACAGAGCAAGATCCTAGGCAACGTAGACTTAACATCCATGGTCAGGGTCCAACTTTACCAAGAGGTGCATGTCTTCTCCAGGTTCCTGCATATGACTCTGAATTCTCACTTTACTGCAGATGACACAACAAAAAGCTTGACTCTGTTTCACAATATCTTGAGATGCTGATTAACCCAGAGGAAAAATACACACAATTAAAACTTCATCAGCATTTCACATGGTCTGAACAGAGTGAAATGCCATATCAGTGTGAGGTCCCAGAAGGAATGGATTCACTATTGCATCCTTGCCCCTCACACAGCACGTTACAACACGGAGTGCTTTTCCAAGATGCAGGGAGGGAAGGAGGAAGGAAGATGGGCATATATTGCCGAGAAAGCCATAATCAAGGAGTATACCATGCTGGCCAAAAGGATGGGGGCCTTGTGAGAAAGCCATCTGCTCCTTGTGATAAACATAGAGAGGTCACACCAAGGATATGGGCACTGGGCTATGTGGATTGCTGTGAACGAACTCTGGATTGATGAATGTGAACCCAGCAAATTCACTCTGATCGATGCCAGCCAAGACAAGCTGATCAGGAGGTGTCAAAACTGGAGCCGCTCGGGTGAAGAATTTGTCAAAGTTTTCTCCACTCTTCCCACACTGAAACAAAGAATATATGAATCAAATTTTCATGCAAAAGGTAATATCAAAATGCAGTCTTATGATTTACAACCTACCGATGATTGAACAATGACAAAGCAATTCACTTGGGGGGAAGGATATTGTATGGTATTTCGGTAACAGGTGTAAATTTGTTTATTTTCATTCCTTGGTTTTGATTGGACACAGTAAATTAATAAAAAGAAATTTTTACAGTAATATATTTCCAAATAAAAAATGTATGCACTCTGCCCACATACTCTTAAACATAGGTGTCCAACTCAAAAACAGTGGGAGCCAAATTAAAAAATGTACACAAAGTAACAGTTCGACCATGATATTTATTGAAAAAATTTCTACAGTTGTGGAAGTTTTTCTTCCCATCAGATAGAATGATTAAGCAAAATGTAATTCAGTTTCCATATGAAAAAGTTAATCACTGCATCTAGAACAAGCAAAACAAAGACACATTTGTGCCATTCATTTCTTAATCTTAAAATTTTTAAGAACAATGTTGTGGGTCAAATACAATTACACCACAGGCCAGGGTTTGACATCCCTGCCAAATTACAATTATATTTGATTTAGATTTTACATATTTTTTTTTATTTATTTACTTAAGCCACCTTTTCCCTTGATGCTCTAGATCAGCAGTTCTCAACCAGTGGGTCGGGACCCCTTGGGGGCCCGAACGACCATTTCACAGGGGTCGCCACATTCACTGAAAGCTGACAAGCAGAAGCTCTGAAGCCCACAAGCAGGGTGGAAAGATAGGAGGTAGAGTAATGCCCCTTCCCTCTTAACTTCCCACCCCCCACATAATTTTACAGTGGAAAAATAAAAGGGAGGGGACATTACACTTACCTGATCGTGCCGGCAAGTGACAGAAAGGAGTGTCACTTCTGGTATTTGGAAAGCTGAAGTGACCACAGGATATCACTTCCAAGGTTGTGGATCTATAAAGGTTGAGAACCTCTACTCTAGATCCTGACCCTCATGCAGTTTTACAGCAACAGAACAATCTTTAGGGTTCTTTATAAAATATTTGCAATAGCTCTGTCACTAGATTTGAAAACAAAACATTCTATGAAAAAAAAAGTCACATTTTCAATCAATGTTTTTTTTATATATTGAGAATGGCCATTCTTTGACTGCTCAATAAACAGCAGGGGGCTCTGCTGCGTTTATATAACAAATAGCTTGCTGGAAGTGCTTTCATTGGCTGTTGGGCATAAAATGCCCTCCTAGTTGTTATATAGTGCTGGTCAATGAGTGTACCATGGAATCCAGTTAAGTGCTAAATGTCAGGACGATACCTGGTCTGTGTAGCCTTTTGCGAAATCTCTTTATGGCATATCTTTTCTATCCCGAGGAGAGATACTCCAATTTTTATTTTACGTTTCGATTATTTACAATGATCAGGGGCTTTGCAATTAACTCATCACCAACATTGCTGGAAATGTAAACAGTGGTTGCGAGCACATTACAAACAAAAAATTTTTTCCGCACAACCCTTATCCAGCAATTTTGATAATTATACCATCTTCAGGGGCTTTACAATTTTGTCAATTTTGTGAGTATCTCATGTCCCGATGGGCCCTTTTCCACATGTTCCAAGGTATGATATTACAGTCTTATTGCACATTTTGCCAAAATAATAATGATGATGATGATGATTTACCAAAATGATGTCAACAGAGTATCTACCTTAACAACCATTTTCATTTATATTCATTCAGGCAGGTATAATGCACTGTAAAGTAATTGATGGATCTAATGTATTGTGTTCCGATTCAGTAAAATATATGGGTTGAGAGATCTAGACATTTTTACTTTTTAGATTTCAGAATTGGGCCATGTACAGTAAAAGTGTTTACACAGTGAACATACTTACAAATTTAGTCATGTGACATGTACCATAACAGCTGTTTAATATCCAACCTGATATACAAAGGGATGACCATCTGCAGATTAGGAGCAAAAGAGCTTAGTCTTCTGCAGTAATCAACACTTGTATACGCACCGCTGCTGCACAAAGTCTTACAATAAAACAATCAGCTGAACTGCAAAGCACATGTGTACGTCTACATCTTACTAACCCTGATGTTCCTTACTTGTGAACTCACTAATTGGGTGCCTGCATTTTTATGACGAAAGTCTTGTGGGAAAATAATGCACAGGTTGGAGTCAGATTTATCTTATGTCCTTTTGTGCTATTTACTAAATGACCCTGTTCTTGAGGTCTGTGCTTCCTGTGTAGACATGCTTGGAGAATATTACTTAACCTCATCTGAACACAAGAAGTGATTTCAGCTAATATAACAAACCCAGCTGACTACTAGCAATATCATGTAATAGAAGAACCTTTATAAATATTATTATTGGTTTCATGGCTACAGGAATTGAGGAGAAATCTTCAGATAGGAACACTTGCTCAATTTGAAGAATTTCTCCTTCTTCCTTTTGTGTCATGTCCTAAAATGTCATGATATTATCCCACAAAGGTTTGGATGAGTGCAGGGTTTTAGTTGGTTGTGCAAATACTAGTAAGGTGGAGACATGCAACTTGTTCCCTTGACACCAGATTGTACAGTGTGGAGGTGTCCTGGACTATTTTTCCTTTTAGCTTGGACCCAGTGTCACTGCCAACAGATTTAGCACCAGCTGCCTTCATGGGCAATTTCATTAACTTAATGGAGTATATATTGTGGTGTGTAGAAATTTTTTATTTATGTATAACAAATAGAGGTGGTCACAAAATATTATTACATTAAGGAGTTCATTACAAAGCCTTGTGGTATCATCACCAATATGTTGGAGATGCAGCGGTGGGTTGTGAAAACACAAAAAATATGTTTTATCACAGATCTCTGATACAAAAGTAAATGTATGCATTGATACAGAGGGAAGAAAAATATGACATTGTTGTGATACATTAGCACAATCAACTCATGTGTGGATTCCCTTAAAATAAACAGCACAGCTAAAATGTTTAAAGTTAAATTAGCTTTGATAATGAAAAAATTGAGCTAGATTGGATAGGTAAACCTTCCAGACGTATACCATAAATATGAATACTCACAGGACGTGGTTTAAAAGGTGGTTGGATTTCCAGGCGTTCTAAACGCTCCCAGTCTATCCAGCGGAAAAAGGCATGGTCTCGTATATCACGTTCCCCATCACAGCCAGAACCTAAGCGTTTCAGTGGATGCTTTGTAAGCAGCTGAAAAAGAAAGAATACTAGATTAGCCAAGAAAATTGTAGCAATGTTGTCACCTTTAACAGGGTAGTCTTAGATGAACAATCACTTGTTAACCTCCCTAGCGCACTGCTGAGGTCCAGATTTCTGTGCCAAAATAAAAAGTCTCTGGTGCCCCAGATGTTCCCATTTGCACTTAACCCTCTCT
>CM070038.1:69634382-69650744 GCA_036250615.1 Ptychadena robeensis
CCCCCCCCCCGACGGCTCTTTGTTTAGTATCACTTAGATATTTATATTTTAGCCTAATTATTAATTAGGCTTAAATATAAATATCTAAGTGATATAATTATGAATGGTTTGTGGTGGGGTTAAGGTTAGGTAGTAGGGGTAAGTGGGGTAAGTGGGGTTAAGCTTGATAGTAGGGGTAATTTTTGTGGATCAGGGGTTAAGTTTAGGGATTTGAAGGGTTAAAATTAATCTAACCTCCCCAATCCCCTAACCTTAACCCTCTGAACCCCCTAACCTCACCCCCCCCCCCCAAACCTGAATTAACCCTGAAAAGCCCCAAAACTAGGGCTATCTGCACATGCGCCGTTGTAAGGGTAGCAAGATATCTCACAACAGGGCCACCATTAGAAATTCCGGGGCCCCATACTAGGGCCCCCTACCACTAGCACTCCCTTTCCCCCCGGCCTGAGGCCCCCAGAGAATGCCTATCTAGGGGTGCACATATCTGAGGAGCTTACTTAAAAGTTGAGTACGAGGAGATGGTGTGTGGTACTCAGCCCATATATAGGGTGGTCTTCCTCACTGTCCCCCTCACTGTCCTCTGCGTCAGCCTCCTGCATGGTAGATTCTGCAGATGGACCTCCCTGTTCTTAATTGAACCTCCGATTAGCTGTCTCCACCCACAGGTCACCAGCTGGCTTTGTGTCAAATGTAACCCCCAGTAATGTTTGAACCCCCAAATCTTATATCTCAGTAGTCAAATTTTACTCTTAGGCCCATCTTATGCCACATACGCTATTGGATCCGCTGGCTTCTGTCAAGCTGGACCAGGGCTCTGACGGGCTGTGGAGACAGCTCTGTTAAGGGGGGTTTCCACATCCTTCGGAACCCCCTCCGCTAAGCGCATTGCGTAGGGGGGATCCCAACGGAGCACATACATTTTAGCTGCTCTGCGGATGTTGTGTTCAGACACCTTCCGATGCAGAGGTTCAATGTACTCCACATTGGCGGAACGACTCAGTGCTGTGAGAACACAGCATGCACCGAGCAGGTAAGTGAATGTGTTCCGTCAGGACCTCCCGCCAAGCAATACGCTTAGCGGAGGGGGTCCCGATTTCCCCATCGCATTGCTACAAAATCTCTGTGTTCAACACAGGGATTTTAGTGGACATGGAGCGAGGGCTTTACATATGCCTACTCCCTGACTTTCACCCCCAGATGCTCCAACGCCCTTTTTTGGATTAGTAATTTACCATGTGAGCAATATCTGATAGCTGGACTTAAGCTGAAATTATTACACTTATAAGTGTTGTAGATAGAGGGGTGAAATTTGGGGTGTAAGTAGTAGTAGGGGAGCATTACTGACCCTGAAAGTTTCACGATTATACTATGAATGGTTTTCGTGCTATGAATGTTCAAAGCTACACACAGATTTATTCAGTGAAGTTTCTACAGCAGAGCTGGAGAGGGGAGGGTGTGTCCTGTCCGGTGTTTTGATTGGCTGCGGAGGATGTATTTGCGGGAGGAGCTACAGGAAGCAGTATCTGACAGAGAACACAGAATCTGTTGCTGTTACACTAAAGCTGGCCATACACCTGCAGGATTCTCTGTCAGATTTCCTTCAGATCAGATCAGATCTACCAACAACCATGTAGTATAGTGACCTCCCTGATACAATACATAGTGATTGGAAGGTGTAGAAAGGTCCTCCTATTACATGGTTGTTGGTAGATCTGATCTGATCTGACGGAAATCTGACAGAGAATCCTGCAGGTGTATGGCCAGCTTAACATCGGGGAGGAGGAGAGGGGGGCCATGGGGGATGTGAGTCTCTCCTTTTTGGCTATGCAGGGAGCTTGGGTCAGACCTCCGGGCCAGGCTGAAAATAGGTGGCGGAGCGCCGTTTCGGTGCATTCTGCCCAAAAAAAAAGCCCTGTCAGTAATAATAGTAAAATAAGTAGAGAAGTAGCAAAAAGTAGCTTATCTAACAAGATACAAAAAGAGCCAAAGTATCTATATATAGAAACAAAACAGCTTCTCAACATTTGTGTGGGATAAATGAGCATTCCAAAACGTGACCTACTGGTACATAAAGAGGTCAAAGGGGGTTATGTGAAAAGACAAAATTAACTGGCTGAGGTTTACATAATTAAATATAAAAAGTTCTGCTTTTTGTGCAGAGGTCCCACGTTTATCCCAGTTCTGCAGCAGTACTTCAAACGTTTGTCACCAATCAAAGGTGCGACTTCCAGGCTGCTGACTGTCGACAGCAATCCGGAGAGTGCCTGCCCCCCCCTGTGTTTTGGGGGCATGCATGACTGCCCCGATGTAGACTATGCAGGGTTTTATAAAACCTGTGTAGTAGGCGATGTGAGCATGTCCAATAGTGGGTGAAGGCAGAGATTGAGATCACCAGTACTAAATCACTCCTCTGAATTCACCCAACTTATTACCAATCTTACCCCTTAAGGACAGTTAGGGACCATGAGTGTCTCGTAGGTCGGCTAATCAGGTGAAAGTTACTGAGCGATGGAAACCGGTGGCTACCCCACAGGATTTGTGTTTAGGTCACTAAAGTACCAGGTGGTAAATTAGGAAGAGTTGAGCCTGGGTGGGCCAGATTGGTGCCAGTGGGTCTCCTGAACACAGTTAATTCCCCTTTTAAAAAGAGTCAATTTCCCCTTAAAATTAGGATTCTTAACAGAGGAAGCTAGGCCCCTGATCCTAGCTTTGGTATATGGAGTATAAGTGAGAATATTCCCAAGCACTGCTCACCTTTATGCTGCACCCTGACATCAGGGATAATCTGCATGTTGAATCTTCAGCCACAACACCTGGCTGCAGGAAGGTCACTCGGGACTGTACCATTCACAGGTGGCAAGCCAGAGTGTGCTGCAGCTGTCACAGTCACATTGCATCTGTGATTCTAGAGGGGGTGGGATCTGGCCCGTTTCTTTTCTGGCCCTTTGTCACATTGTTGAGGTACACTGGAAAACCCTTAGTGCAACAGTAGATACAGGCATTGGTCTTCTTAAGAGCTCATCTTACATTTGCTTTCCGGGCTGCTGACAGGCCGTGCAGGCATTCAGTTGACATTTGCTAAATTCCCCATTTTAACCCTATGGGGCAATCAACTTAAAAGTGTCTGGGGAACACTTCATGCTATCTTTGGAGGAACCCAAGCTTGTCACTCTTTTTGCAAAAAGTAAGAACCACTTGAGTGGTATCACTAACGTGATGTTCATTTTATTTTAATAGCAATAATGCTATACCAAGGGTAGGCAAAGTGCGGCTCCGGAGCCACGTGGCTCCTTAGCCCCTTCAGTCCGGCTCAGTGGCGTAGGGACTTGTCCTTCCTGCTACCTGTGCTGTATTATTTTTCATTCATGTCTGCCCACACCCCTAACAGCAAAACCCTTGCGCTATCACCAACAACCCCTAAATATGCCTATAAGGGGGGCTTTGTGATTACCTGTAAGGGGGAGCTCTGTGGCTACTAATAAGTGGGGGCTTTCTGTTGACCATTAAGGGAGGGGCTCTATGGCTACCTACAGGGGGCTTTTGGGCTACCTTTAAGAGGGGGGGGGGGGGGTCTGGCTGCCTTCAAAGAGGTGCTCTGTCTACCTATATGGAGGGAGCTTTGTGGCTACAAATAAACAGGGGCTTTTTGAGGGATCAAGGGAGGGGCTCTATTGTTACCTTTAAGGGGGGCTTTGTGACTAAAATAACAACATCCAAACTTTCCAAGGAGATGCAAAACTATTGTGCACAGGGGTTGTCAGTCATTGTCCTCACAGTATATTGTAATACATTTAAAAAAAAAATATTGTTATTAAGTATGATATAAAGTTGTAAGCTTAACTAAGACTTACTAAGTTTATACAATAAATTTTAGAGAGGGTTTTTAGACGTAATTTTTTAATTTTGACAGCACAAACCCCCTCCGGCTCTCAACATGTATTTCAGGCGCTACACCTTTGCGATTTGGCTCTTTGCCTACCACTGTGCAATACCTACATCACATTCACGCATCATCACAAAATACTGTAATTGTGGATGGAAATAATAAAAAAAAGGAAGTGTGGATTTTCAGCTATTCTGTGATGCCATCTGCTGTCCTTGGCTGCTTACTCCACAAAGTGTTGATCTCCCTCGCCAGGTAATGTGTGTGCGAGTTATACAGATAGAACATGACAAGTACAAGATAGAGAAGCAGAGGAGAAACAAACTGATGTAGGTTAAAGCTTTTGTTTTACATATCCTAAGCTAATGAAACTCCCCTGTGGCCTCATACTGTCTAACAGAAGCCTGAGGAGCTGAGACTACAAAAGAGCTCTTCACTGCTCCAAACAACAAAAGGAAGGGATGAGCTTTTATAACGTTGTGCCTAAAATGGCAATATATGAAAAAGCAGTCTGTGCCACACTCCAGGTGTATAGCTTTCTGTGTGTTACATATACAGGGAGTGCAGAATTATTAGGCAAGTGGTATTTTTATAATTTATTATTGACAACAGCCACCAGTTCTCCTGAACCCAAAAAACTCATTATATTCAAAGCTGAATTATTTTGTGGAAGTAGCGTTTTTTTAGTTTGTTTGAGCTATTTTTGGGAGGGGGGATATCGTGTGGTGCAGGTTTACTATTACTGGGGGTGCATATATGTCGGCAACGTTAACAAAACAAATTTTATACTGTTTTCAATTATTATTTTTACCACGTGAAACCAGTATGAGACTCTCCCATGTCAGCAATATACATTTCTGACATTCAAGAAAGCACAAACAACTGGCAGTGACCAATCTAGCCACCTTTCTTTGCAAGGACACTCTAAAGCCTGCCATTCCATGGATTCTGTCAGTGTGTTTTTGATCGTGTGTCCCATCACATTGTGCTTTGCAGCACACCCACAGCTCTCCCAGACACTGTTTCATAGAGGTTTACTGTTGTTTCCCCCCCTTGTAATGCACACAGTTTGATGATGGGACCACGAGGTTCTTCTCGAATGGGGTTGTTCAGGGTCATGGGGTGAGACGAGCTGATGTCCATGTCCCATTAGTTTTCTTCTTGTCTTTTATAAGCGCCTTTCTTGTCCAGTCCACTCTGTGGCTATATTGGACGCTTGTGTGATGGGCATTGTCCCTGCTGATCATCGTGTTTTTTCTTGAAGGATGTCAGACTGTCTTCCTGTACGCACTTCTTGAAGTAAGTGTCTCTTCCCTGAAAGGCTGGCCAGTAGTCCTGGTGAGTTTAGCGTGGTGACTTCCATCCTCACCCGAAAGTGGCCGGCCCTACACAACTCATCTTTGATTATACCCAGCCCAAGCCATTGTACTTCCACCTTGCGTGCGTCTGAGTCGTGACTGTGAGCTTCTCTGGCTTTCCCTCTCTACGTTGGTTTTTCCGTCCCACGTGCCCATCCATGGCTGCCGCATCACGACTCACTCTCATTTTCATCACTCCCCATAAAACCTTATGAAAAATCAGTCTTGACTATATTTCTTGGGGCCCGAGTCTTGACGTTTCAGCTTGTGTGTTTTCTTGTTCGTTTTTGGTCGTTTTTTTCTTGTTTTTTTTTTCTTTCATGCGCTTTTCTCCTTGTCTCTCTGGTATTGTTTGTTGCCGGTTCCCTTGGTGCTTTTGTTTGTGCTTCTTCTTGGTTCATGTTGTGTGGCAGTGTTGTTGCAGGGCGTGCTCTAAATATGGCCAACTGTTTCAAGTGGCATCGTGGTCTTGCACTTCACGGGCTTTGTACTTTTTCTTGGGTGCTTAGTGTTTTTGCTTGCCTGGTGTTGTTTTTTTTCCCCTTTGCTTCCCTCTGCGTTCTTGCGATCCCTGTTTACTTTTGGTGTTTAATGAAACCTTGATTGTTTCTAAGGGGGAGCCTGCACGCTTCCCGGAGCTTGGTGGCAATTTTGGGTAAGAGTTCTGGCATCCCTCTGGCAAGATCTGTCACTTATTTTTGACTTTTCTAAGCCTGTCCAGTCCTCTTCTTTGCTACCCATTTTGCCAAAGGAAGGAATTGCCTATAATTGAGTGCACACCTAATATAGGGGTGTTTGTGTCGTCATTAGACCACCCCTCTTCCTTTATCAGAGATGCACATCACCTAAGTATGCTTAATTGGTAGTAGGCTTTCAGCCTATCCGCTTTGGAGTAAGACAACCAGTGCATAAAGAGGTATGGGAGTGGTCAAAATACTCATTTGCCTAATAATTCTGCACTCCCTGTAATGAGATGGTATTTATAGTCTAAAATGATGTCAAAGTGATTGGGTTTACATAGAACCATATATAACAAACAGTATATATTATATAAACTTTAACATGTTAAAGCAGACATATATTCAACTTTTAGCCCAACTTCACATTTTAGGGACATCAGTGTGTGAGGAAAAAACCTTTCACTTGTAATGGATGAATTCTGATTGTCCCTTAATGCCTTTCCTCTCTGACGACATCAGAACCCCTGATAGCTGGAAGCCCAGTGACAGCCATAAAGTACATATACATGCTCTGTATATGATATGAGCTATGTTTTCAAGCGCCCTCCAGTGGCCACTCGTGATACACCAGTTATTAAACCCTTGGAAGATGGGTAGCTTAATATAAAATCTCTCATATGATTCCTGGGAACATCAGTCGATTTTTTTTAATCACACTGTTGGAATAGAATCCGCACTCCAATGTCCAGTTTGTTTAAAATCCAATCGTCTTTGTGAACAAATCATGGGTCAGTAATACATTGTTACCACACAAAAGACAGGTCCGCCGCCCTGACGCATTTCTCCCCACACACAGGGGGCTTAATCATAGGGATCAGGGAGTGGGAATGGGAGAACGGAGTTTGGATCTACAATATTTTTCTTTTCGCTTTGTGGAACATTCCTCCACAGTCAAGACAGGTCAGAGGTAAGTATATATATATATATATATATATATATATAGATAGATAGATATATATATACACACACACACACACACACATATATACAACAACCAAATTAACAATTCAATACCAAAATACCAAAATACAATAGCCCAGGAACCCAGGTAAACCAATTCCCCCGACTTCTCATGGGCAAGGGGACTTTAGGGGCTCCAATATAAAAGTATGGGTCACAAGGTACATATATTTAACCTCCCTAGCGCACTGCCTGTACCGCACCGTTTTTAACAGTGTGGTACAGGCAATGGCAGCAGTGTACAAGGTACACTGCCTGCCATTTCCTCCCTCCCCTCTCCACACAGCCAGTGTCATTCATGACACAAGCTGGGAGGGCTGGGAAGCAGAAGCCCCTCCATTAACATGGAGGTCTATGGCACTGCTCACCCTCGTTCCCTTCCGCGTCACCGCAACGCGATCAGTGAACCGCTGCGGAAATGCTGGGGCTGGAAGCAGCATCGCCGTAGCTTTCCGGGGATATGCGGCTTTCATGGGAGCCCAGCTCATCCAGAGTTTGTTCTTCACACAAACTCTGGACGAGATGGGCTCGTCATGAACGCTAAGAAGGTTAAAACAAAAAATCACACAATAAAAACAATTGATAAAGTCCCCTTGCCCCTGAGAAGTCGGGGAATTGGTTTACCTGGGTTCCTGGGTTATATCTATATATATATATTATAATTTTTTTACTATTTATTTATTACATTTTACATTATTGTGGGGGTTCAGCTCAAAGGGGTGCTTTCAAAACAAGGGTCTCCTTAGGGCTCCTGCCCATATTTATTGGCGCACAAAATTCAGTATCAGCTGCTCCAGTAACCATAGGCCTGGGCACCACGCTCCCTGTGTGCCCCCTGTCTCCTACTAGGGATGTCCCGAACTGTTCGCGCGCGAACGCGCAAACATATGGCGAGTTTCGACCCGCCCCATATCTTTTTACATTTATGGATGAAAACTTTGACCCTGTGAGTCACAGTCCACAGGCCTAATCCAAGCCAATCAGCACCACCACCTCCACGACCACTCCACATCTATAGCTTAGCAAGAGAACACGCCATATAAGATTCTGCTAGAGAGAAGGAGACAGAGAGCTATGTTTTGCTGCATGCCATATAGAACCATTAGCTAGGTTAGTTCAGTGTCATCTGCAGTGTTTTTCTACAGTGCTGTTAACTCTGCTGTTCAGGACAGAGTCCTGACAAAGACCCCACAAGCTCTTTTTATGGCTATTTTTGTTGTACCCTGCAAGGCTGCTACCAGTGATTTTTAAAGACAAATAGTAACACAGTGCCTACTGCCAGTGCTCATATTGGTGGCACTTTGTTTTTTTTTCGCTTGACTTTTTTTTCTCATTTTGGCCACCCATATGTTTTTTCCTTTTTCACCCTATTTAGGGCTATTGCACGGGTTTCCATCAGTTACAGCATTGTGCCAATGTACTCGTGTGCCCACCACTGACCAGTGCCACCCCTAGTTTTTGCTGCACTTTGGCACCCAGTGTATTTTTTTCACCCTTATCTTAGCGGGATATTGCACAGGTTTCCATTAGTTACAGCCTTGTGCCAACTGTCTGTGCGCCCCACACTGCCCAGTGCCCAGCCACAGTTATTCTTGTGGAAGGGTATACCCAGCATTTTTTTTCAGCCTATCCATAAGGGCTATTAATTAAAAAGTGAAGGGCTTTTACTTCCTTATTAGCCTTGTGCAAACTGTGTCGTTGCCCAGCCACAGTTATTTTTCTTTGTGGAAGGGTAATTACCCAGCAATTTTTTTCACCCTATCCATAAGGATATAATAAAAAGTGAAGGGCTTTCTGTCCATTATAGCCTTGTGCCAACTGTTGTGTGCCCAGCCACCAGTTATCTTGTGGAAGGGTAATACCCAGCAAATTTTTTTCACCCTATCCATAAGGCTTTAATAAAATGAAGGCTTTACGTCCATTATAGACTTGTGCAACTGTGTGTGCACGCACAGTTATCTGTGTGAAGTGGTATTTTGGTAATACCCAGCATTTTTTTCAGCCTTCCATAAGGGCTATTAATAAAAAGTGAAGGGCTTTAGTCAATTATAGCTTTGATAACTGTGTTGTGCCCAGCCACAGTTATATTGTGGAAGGATATACCCAGCAATATTTTTTTCAGCCTATCCATACGGCTATTAATAAAAAGTGAAGGGCCTTTACGTCCATTACAGCCTTGTGCCAACTGTTCCTGTTGCCCCTTACTCAGAGTTATCTGCTGCCACAGGGCATTGTACGCCAAAAAAATTAAAAATGACAGGCAGAAGCTAGGGCACAACAGACCATCCCTGATGGGTGTCGTCGTTGTTTGTTTGGTTCAAATTTACCCTTTGGCCCTTAGAATGTAATGGCAGTGTTTCCGATTGGGCCATTTACCATCAACGTAAAGAAAATTTTGCTGGGGACTTAGTTGACTGGTTTACACAGGAGGACAACCAATCTTCACATCCACCCACTATGACCCTGGCCACCACCCATCCTTCCGCATGCTCGGCTGCATGACACCTCTATATAGTTGCCACTCACCTGCCTGCACCAAAAAACTAGCACCACAGCCCGCTACATTTTTTGACCCATCAGAGGAGTTGTTTTCGCATCCTTTTGAAGAGGAGATGAGTGATGCTCAACCATTGTTGACAGCGCATGTAGAATGACATGGACATGCCTCTGACAGGTAGCATACCACATGGAGGTGAGGCTTTGATGACCGTTGATGATGCTTGTACCCGCTTTTGTGTTTTCCTCCTTTGCTGATGGTGCTCAGATACGAATGAAGCAGTGGATGATGATGACATGTGTCCCCGTGGATGTCCCGTGGGTGCCCACACCAAGAGAGGAAGACAAAATTCCGATGGAGAGACATGAGATAAGAGGACGAGTTGTAAGCAGCATACATCCAAAGATAGTGGCACATAGCAGCATTATCCAACCTGTCACCAACAGCTACTGTGCCAATCAACGCATGCTTTGCCACCATTTCCTATCTCAATTGCCTTTTTAAGTTGCAAAGCTTTTCAATGTTGGCATTTTTTTTGGTTCTTCCCCCGATGATACCGCGTTTATTGTCATCAATCCTTGCAAATAGGATAGATATCTATGTTTTAAGTTTTCCAAAACCCATTCCTCTACCACTCTTTAAAGCACTGATCTCATCACATAACCCTATGATAAATACACATTATAGATATGTTTCAGCAACCCACTAATCAAAGCCACCTCCTCCTCCTCTCTTACCATGACCTCACTACCCACCCATCTTTTATTTTTCCATAATTCCACTTCTCTCCATCAATCTTCAGTCAACTTCAACCACTGTCCCTCCTTTTGCCTCCTTCCACCATCCAGCCTTACTTCCCCTTCGCTTTACACCCTCCCAGTCTCTTCATCTCATCATTTTCATTGTCATATATATACATGTTTAAGTTTTTCTAAACAATAACAATTAAGAAGTCTTCATCCCCCCATCCCCTCCACCGCTGGCTTACGTTGAACCTTAGTCCTCCAGCTTTTACCATACCACTGCCGTATTATCTGATCTCTTTCAAAAATATTTTCTATTGTGACACCCATATTATACCTCCAATTTTTTTTTTCCCTATATATTCGCTAATCCCCTAAATTCTTTATTCTCCTAAATAAAAATAAATCATCATCTCGTGCATACATTTGCAAAGTCCATCTACCACTATAACCTTCTCAACCACTACTGACATCACTACACTCCATCCCTAAACCTCACAGCTAACCCACATAATCTGCTCTAAACCATTTGACACCTCCAAAGACAAATAATCCACCTTGAGGCCCTCTCCTTCTAATCATTATGTCCTCATCTCGTTTTTCTCTACCGATTATTTCTTTTCTTATTTTTACTTTCTTCATACCTTTCCCCTCTCTCTAACATTCCCCTCACACCCTTCACATCCTCCTCCTCAATGTTTAACTTTTTACCTTTCCGCAAACTACTCACACCCGCTACCTCTACTCCACTTCTTTTTCTTTATCTGTGCCCGTAATACCACTCCCCTGTCCTTTCATCATTTTTCACATCCTCTGCCTTAGTACCTCACTTGGACTTTTTTTTTTGTTTATCCCATCTTTGACCTTTTCATCCCATCACCTCTTTCTATCCTTCCCTTACCCTTATCGAAACTCCATTTGCACTCTACGCTCTTATGCATCAACATTCCTCTTCCCTTCTTTCTACCTTCGCAGCCCCCTCCACTCACTTCTCCCCCCCCCCTTCTCAGCCCCATTATAATCTTTCCTCACCTACCACAACTTCATCACTTTCTTAACAGCTCGCTTTTCTTTCAACCATCCCACTTTATTCCTCCCATCCATTCTTCTATCCCCTACCCCCCAACTATTTTCAATCCCCCCTTCTTTTATTCCCCCTCTTTTCTTCTTTGCCACTCCTCATACTTCTCTTACCCTCATTCTATCCCTCCCGCTCCCCTACTCCCTTCAATCTCTCCCCTGCTAATATCCACCCCTCCTGCACCTAGACTCTTTCATACCCGCTGCTGCGCTGTCTTCCACATCCTAGAACCCACCAATATTACTCCCACTCAACCTTCTCCCTTCCCCACACCGCCTTTCTCTACCCCGCCACGCCTGTATATTTCATTTGCAATGCAATTCCGATACCTTTCCCAATTTTTTTTTCCCAAACGGGCAATCCCCCATCTTATTCCCGTGGAAAAAGAGTCATGGCATCTCTGGCATTACATGTGGGCCAAGGGTCCATCTGACCACTGATACCTGTCTGCAAAGCACGCGGGCGGGTACATCACTACATGCGCATTGCCTAAACATGCTGACAGCTGCCCGGCATGGAATGCGTGCTCTGCAACCAGAGTTGGTGACCACCGCCAACTTCAGGCAGGCCTGCTGCCACCTCTTCTACTCCTCCTACTCCTCCCTCCGTCGGTGAGTCCTCTTTGTTGAGCGTTCTGGCTCCACATCATCTGCATCCTGCAGCTCCCCAGGGCATTCCACATCACGGATAAGACAGTGTCACGATTTGTCTTGGGGCTGACTGCCTGAAAGCAGAGAGCCCACAACCGGACCAGACTCCTTCGCCCACTTACGCCAAGGTGGCTCAGTAGGCGACCCTGCAGCACAACTGGAGGATTGGCAAAGTGGTGTGTACAACGGAGCAATTGTTGGCGGCATTGAATTTGGGCAAGTTGTCACGCTGTGGGCACAGTACCAAGGCTTACAGGACGTCTCAAGCAGGCTAGGAAGGTGTGTGCCAATTCAGGCGTTCCACACAGCTATGGAGAAAGTTTCGGAATTCAGCGGAGAAAGTAACATTAGCCCTTTGCCGCCCGCAGGGAAAGAGCGCTTGAATTTGCAACAGTCAACGCGTTGGAATTCAAACTACCATATGTCGAACGGCTGTCCAACAAGCAACCAAGCTGTAAACGCAGTATTGGATCACACAGGCCGTTCATGGACACTCTCATGCGGAGCTGGAGATTTTTTTGCCATCTTACTGGACGCTCATGCGCAATGCCTGTAGGCTCATGCGTCCTTTTGAAGAGCGTTAACCAACCTGTAGTCGCAGCGAAGGCACAATCAGCGAACCGCCCTCAACATTTGCCTTCTTCCTGGAGCGTGCCCTGCGATGAGTGCGGATACAAGCTGTGGATCAGCGTTGAAGAGAGAGAGTTATGGTCACCATCACCACCAGAAACAGCCTTAGCAGCCTCACTTGCCGGACCTGCGGCAACGCTGGAGAGGAGTCTGAGGAGTCAGAGGAGAATGTGGCTTGAGGAGGGGAAGACAAACATCAACAGGCATCCCACGGTGCTCTTGTGGTCACCCTATCTGGGACCCGTTGTGTTGTACTGTGCTGGGGGGAGGAACAGACCCTCAATGACATGAGTGAGGAGGAGGAGGAGGAAATAAGCTCGGCATCCATCCTCGTGCAAATGGGGTCTTCATGCTGTCGTGCCTGTTGAGTGATCCTCGTATTAAAAGATGAAGGAGAATGATCTGTACTGGGTGGCCACACTACTAGATATAAGCAGAAAGTAGTGGATTTTTACCGGTTTTCAGGAGGTCTGAGAGGATGCAGCAGTTTAGAGCTAAGCTACACAACATCTGCTCTACACCGCTTTAAAGGGCGATGTTACAGCACAACGTGGCTCTAATAGGGGAAGATGGTGACCACTAATCCTCCTGCTACCACGATCACGCGCCGGCAAGGCAGGGCGCTTCACAGTGTGCTGTTGATGGAGGACATGCGGAGCTTTTTAAGTCCTACGCATACGCCACACGCTTCGGGATCCACCCTGAGAGAACGACTCGACCGACAGATCGCAGACTACCTCGCCTTAACTGCGGATATTGACACACTGAGAAGCGATGACCCTTGACTACTGGGTGTGCAGACTTGACCTGTGGCCATAGCTATCCCAGTTTGCTTCTTGAACTTCTGTCCTGTCCTGCTTCTAGTGTCCTTCAGAAAGGACCTTCAGTGTGCAGGCGGCATAGTGACAGAGAAGCGAAGTCGCCTCGGTCAAAAAAGTGTGGATTACCTCACCTTCCTTTAAAATGAACGAGCATGGATTCCGAAGGGACTGACAGTGGGGGTACGTTTGCCTAGCAAAAGGCTGATTACATGCTTGGCCTAAAAATGGTCCCACGCTGCATACCGGATGATTTCATGATCCTCCGCCACCAACTAGGTTCAAGCCGCAATGTTTTATTTTCCATTCTGCCTGGAAAACTCAATTTTTCTGGCCGCTTGCTACAACAGGGCTGCTACCATACCCTAATTTTTCTGTTGAAATGTTACATGACAAATTTTTATGGCAAGTGTACTTGCCTAATTTTTTCTGGCCTCTGGCTGTGGCACATTAAAAAGGCACATACATGTGCCACTTCCCCTTCGTGATCGCTTGACCTTGTCGTGGTGAAGGGGCTTGCGTTATCACAATGAAGCGATCACCTCAATGAGTGTGTTGGCCATGTTGGCACACCCCAGATGAGGAGGCGATTGCTTCATAGTGATCGACCAAAAGCGATCGGATTTTTTGAATAATTTGTCGTATGAAAAACTTTTTTTTTTGGTATCCCCGACTACTTGGTTGCCCCCAGGACTTAACGCACAAGGTACCTCACCTGAGAACTGAGACCGGTGAAATCCTCCAAGACCCCCCCTCTAGGGAGTGAGTCAGAACAATGAAGATGCAAAGTCCGGTTTGTGGCAGGGTCATACAAAGGAGATAAGTCCAATCAACAAACACGGTCTAAGGGTAATCACTCATTACACTTTATTTTCCCATTGACTATCATGTAGAAATCCTTGGTGCGGATTTATTTGGGTGAAAAAAAAATTCTTGGGAGTTTTGCCATGGATCCCCCTCTGTCTGTCATTGACTCAGGTGTTTGACCCTTCTTTAAACAACTTTCCAACACAGTTGTGGCCAGAAAGGGTCCCTTTGTTTGTTAAAATTCGCCTCCTATTGAAGTCAATGGCGGGTTCGCCGGTTCGCCAGGTTCGCGAACTTTTGCGCTAGTTCGCCGTTCGCGAACGCGCAATTCCGGGTTCGAGCCATCACTAAACCTAATCTGTTTTTTTTAGGCCTAAATGAATGGCCCCTAAAAGAATGATTTTTTTTTCAGGAAATCATGCAAGGGCTATTGGTCTGGAAACACATATGAGCAAATGCTATTAGGTTATATATGATTTATGCAGGCAACAATAATGCATATAGCATATAATAGCATTAACATACAATATGTACCCAAAAGTTGGTGGAAACTACATTACATAATTGAGATATGTTTATTATAATAATATTAATAATAAATAATAAGAAAGTTAGAGCATGCAAATATATTTTTGAAAGTTGTGATATTCCAAGCTTGTGACAATAGTTTAAACTGAGAGTGACATTTATTTAATGAAATAGCCAACAAAGGAGTAGTGGTAGAGCATGATTCTAAATAGGAGGCAACTCCAAAAGAACAAAATGAAAGCAGAATGATAGAAGCTTTTGAGGCTCTTAAAATCAATATATGTTATAATGTGAGAAAAGGTATTATAATATAGAAGTTCATGTGACCTATAGGTTCTAAAAATGTATATACATTGGTCAAATGGTTTGTAGATATAAAAATTATTACAAAGTATTTAGTCAAAATAACTTAATAAACAAAATAACTAAATTGTATTATAACAGGAATTTTATCTGCCAATATCTTGTTACAGGTTATGTATGCTGCCATTGCTGACCTGGTTCTAACTAGTCAGCTTGCCTAGTTAATGTTTAGATCTCGGAGTCACTGACCCAGACTAAAGGTAGCCATACGTGGTTTGATCATTTGATGGACCCAAAAATCGAACGTTTTAAATCAATTAAACAGAAATAATTTCCCACACACCTGGTATGATCAATCTTAAGTGATCAAAATCTAAAGCTGGCCATACACCTTCAGATTTCTCTGTCAGATTTCCTTCAGATCAGATCTACCAACAACTATGTAGTATAGTGACCTCCCTGATAGAATACATAGTGATTGGAAGGTGTAGAAAGGTCCTTATATTACATGGTTTTGGTAAAACAAAATCTGATCTGAAGGAAATCTGACAGGAAATCTGAAGGAAATCTGAAGGTGTATGGCCAGCTTAATACAAAATCGATTGAGCAGTGATCGGACATGTTGGTAAATTTCAGTTGATTGTGTGAGTTTCTGGTTTTCTAGATATTTTGATCGATTTGTATTTGATGGTACTATGGAGCATGTGTACAGAGTTATGTAAAGAAATCGATGTGTGGTGTAAGAATCAAAACATTTTAGAATGATGATCGATATTTAAATTGTACAAAACAATTGAATTGAAGAGTGATCATGCAAAAGTTGTTTCTTGTATGGCTACCTTCTATATTCAGGTCTTCCACTAATTGCTACACAACTGATACTGCAGTAAGCTTCATGCCTGTTCTCACCTGTGCATTCCCACCATGTGTTGATCATTGGCGGCATTAATCACACCATTTATTTCTTATTAATAGAGATGGTCAAATTATCATCCCCAAACTATATACTACAAAAAAAAAAGGATGGCTCTAACACAAATAGTTTTTGTATAAATATATGAAAATTTCAAAAGTCGATAATTTATTGAAAAAACTACATGTGCTAGAGGGAAAAACTTTTTTTCTCCAATGTTTCCACAACCCTTATCTACATCTCCAGCAATGGTGATGATACCATGTCCAGGGGCTTTGCAATCAGCTCACAAAGTCAGCAAGTCGAAGAGCAATTCTGGAGGGTAGACTATAGTGCCGAGGTGAGGAGAGTGTTAAAAGTGGGCAGAAAATAGAAACTAGGTGAAGTTTAAGGTGCAATAGTGGTTTCATATACTGGACTATAAGATATACTTTCCCCCCCTTAAAATCGG
>CM070038.1:69650754-69663390 GCA_036250615.1 Ptychadena robeensis
GGGCGTGCGTCTTATGGTCCGAATGTGCAACCACCTGCGGTGTGAGGAAATTGACATGATGGGCCTCTTGTTGCTAGTGCTGCTAGTGACATATTGTGGCTGAAATTTGGTATTGCATTGATCCAGTTGATTCCAAATGAATCCAAATTAATTTGAACACTTCAAATATTTCTTTCTCGTTTTCCTGCTCTTAAAACTGAGTGCGTCTTATGGTCTGAAAAATACGGTACTTGATGCAAAATATGCTAGAGTCCCAGTTCAGGGCCAAAAACTAAAATATCCTAAAAGATCCCCCAAAATGGGCATGCAAAATCAATGTTAAATATTGTTTGAAAATCTATTGAAAATGCCCTAGTTTTCAGAAGATAATCATTAGCTCCTATTTTTTCAAATTGATTCTTAATATTGATGGTGTTGAAAAATTCTATTACCATAGTGTGGCCATCCTAAGGCAATAAACTTGGAAAAACCCCAGTAACAATACTTCATAAAAAAATGCCAATCATAAATCAAGTATGTACCGTATTTTTAAGACCATAAGACCAAATATGTGAGCAAAAAGTGCCTGCATCTTATGGTCTGAATGCGCAACTCCTGCGGCCATTCAGCCACCTGTGGTCACATCTTGTCTTCCCCCTGGCTCTCCCGGCATGGAGATTAGTCGGGGAGATGGGGAAGCTGTCAGATGTGAGATGCCGGCCGGTGTCCGGCTCTCCCATCTGAACTGTGTAATTGCCTATGCCAGCAGACTACTGCCATAGGCAATGAAGAGAGAGCTAAAGATGAACTCCTCCTGTCAGTGGGAACTGCAATCACTCTGCAGATCTCACCGACACAGAAACAGTTGATGGCAGAGGAGAGGGAGAAGCTGTTGGCCCCCCTTCCTCCTGCAGATCAGTGTGAAGTATGACACCTACTGGCTGAATTGGATATTGCATTCATTGAATTCATTGCATTAACCCAAATGATGTGAAAACGTATTAAATCTTTTTTTTCTGTTTTTCCTTCCCTAATAACTGGGTGCGTCTTATGGTCCGGTGCGTCTTATAGTCCGAAAAATAGGGTAACCACACTCATGATTGGCAATAAACCTGGCAGCACCCTATATCATCAGAAAAAACTGTGAAATCTTCAAAATTTGCCGCTTGGGTATAGAGCGTTATCCTTCAAATTACAATACCTCTGTAATAGAAATTGTCATAAAATTTTGACTGGCTGATTTGTTAATTGCAAAGCCCCTGAACATTATTGGAGAATGTAGAGAAGGAGTGTGGGAAAAAATTTGATCTGGACTAGCTAATCAACATTTTTCGACCAAATCTAATCTATAATATGTCTGAAAACTAAAATAAACACAGCAAAACACATTGTATATCTGCATTCAATCAAACCATGAATGAAAACCTAAAACCAACGCAATCTCCAAATGTTATAAAAGTCTGCCATCTTGTGGTTAATTCAATGTAGCATGTTTCATACTCTGGATCAGGAATTTTTCTTATTTCATTGGCTCAGCTTTTACAAGTTAGAATTACTAATGGGTCAATCCCAGAGAGATTTTATTTCAAATATAAGAACCAGTGGTACACATCACCTACCGCCACCACCCCCCGCCCCCCCCCTCCCCGCCTCATTTCCCATAACCGGGCTTCCACATAGTTTAGCCTTTCTTTTTTAAAAGTTAGGCTTAATTTACACTGTTGTTTTCCAAGCTGCTTTTAGCACAGAGCAGCTCAGGAACAACAGTGTGTTCCAATAGTGCAGCGCTCACAGGTCGTCTAGGTTTAAAACCACCAGTGTAAATAAGCCCCTATCTGTTTCTAGTAAATTACCAAATGGTCTCCCCTCTTCTGTGTCCGCTCTGATATCTCAAGTAGCCTAAAGTGACCATACACTTTTTTTTCTAAATTATACCTTACAAATTGAGTCTACTTTTGCATACCGGAATTGTTGAAAATCCGACATGTGAGCCTTGATCCATCTTGTTGCTCAAGGGTATCTGGCATATTTTACAGATATTGTAAGGATTAGTATGATATGTCTGATGTATGATGCTGATTATGCTTCTGGCCAAACTTTATCATGAATAAAATTTATTGTCAAAAAAAAATTTTTTGTAGTTTTATTTTTAGTGAAACAAAATATTTCTTGTGTCATATATTTAAACTTTTCATTTTTGATTTTTTATAATATAAAATATGGTGGTGAAAGCCTAGATTGTCCTGTTACTAGCCAGCTATCTGATCTTCTATGCTCAAGGGTATCTGGCTATTTTTACGATATTGTATGGATTCTATTGATTCTATTATGTCTTCCTGGTCCAAATTTATCATGATAAAAATTTTATTGACCAAAAAAATGATTTTTAATTTAGTTTTATTAGAAAAAAAATATTTTCTTGTGTATTATATTTTAAAACATTTTACATTTGAATTTTTTATAAAAATATGGGGTTGAAGCCATCACTTGTCACTGTTCTAGCCAGCTATCATGATCCTCTATGTAATAGGGGGTCATACACATGACTCTGGCTGGAGCTCAGCCTGTGCATTTGTGTCCCTGGGCAGTTTCTAGTTTCCGTTGCAGGGACATAGGGAATATTGTGGCTCTAGCACATTGATGGGGCTAAATTTGATCGGTATGAGTTAGTGTGGGTGATTGTCATTAGCCCTCATTGGATATAAAAATTGCACAGGTTGATCGAAATGACATCGATGGTCTATTACCTGGATGTATTCACCAGCGAAACGATGGTGCATAACAATTAATATTATTTACTAATATTATTTAGTACCTCACATTATTTTATCTAGAATATATTATAAAGAGATATTTATATCCTGTAAACATTACAGTGCATATTTTTCAAATGAAAAGGGTTTTGAGAGGTGTATGTCAGCATGGAGCATTACCTCTGGTGCAATGTAGTCTGGAGTTCCACAGAAGGTACGTGTTGTAGATCCACTGAAAATATTCTCTTTACACATTCCGAAGTCAGTAATTTTAATATGTCCCTCGGCATCCAGCATAACATTGTCCAGCTTCAGGTCTCTACATATAGAAATAAATTCATATGAAGAAAGAAAGCAGTAAAACCCATATCATCATTTTAAAAAGTTTATTTTATATGTAAAAAAAAACATAAGTATGAGTCAGAATTTTCAAAGAATGGGGATGGGACATGAATTTAAGTCTTTAGTACATGTCAGATTGTTTCCCCTAAAAATCCCCCGGAAAATAAGGCCCAAAGATACGGTACTGTAACTCTGCACAGGGGGGATCAGAGGGGCAATCAAAATGACACAGGAGAATCAAAAGAGGTTACTAAAATGGTAATCTCCCCCCCCCCCCGAGTCTCCTGTGCCATTTTGATTCCCCCCTCTGATCTCCCCTGTGTCATTTTAAGTGATCCCCCCACCCTGATACCCCAGTGCCCTATTCTTCTTCATGGTTAAACAAGACATCGTCCAAAAATAAGACGTAGGGCATCTTTGGGAGCAAAATTTATATATTTTCAGGATAAACACTGTAGTTTGCCCAGACACTAAGGTTATGTTCAAACTTTATGTAGCATTCTACATATGTAAAAAAAAAAGACCTTTTACAAGCACTCAAAGCAGAATCCTCCCTAATGACGTATGTGGATTATTTTCATTTAAAATTGATTTTGAGATAACATTCTCTGCCCCCTACTCTATAGAATGAGTTCTCTAGATATATATGTCAACCTTTTGTAATCTCTCACGATCATGCAAATATTAATAATTGATGGTGGTTTGTGGATCCTCTTTTCCAGGCTTTGTCAGGCTATGCCTTGAGGGGGTCTAGTTGGTCTTGGACGACAAGTTCTTTTAACATATAGCCTGACACCCTGGGCTATAAAAACAACTCTGGGCAGCTTTGCAGAGGCTGTACAATACTTTTATGAACATTTCCATTTTTTAATGGCAAGTGGCCACAAACACCTGCTGGACCTGACATGAGGTGTCAACTGAGAGTTAAATAAAAATGCCCGTAAAACATGACACCGCATAAACGTCACCAAATTGTGTCAATGCCGTAATAAGGCTTAAAGCGCACGTAAACTCAAAAACCTAAAAAACAAACATATCTAGCTATCCTGCGGACGCCTATGGGAGACGCCATTTTAGATTCAGTGTTAGCTTCCAGGCTTGCATGAGTTAAGGCTGCAATAACATCGATGGCCACCGCGGGCCATGAGATACAATGTGTGTCAATGGACACAAAATGAAAGCAGAAAAAAAAATCTATGTGAAAAGCCCGCCACGGCGATAAGGAGATGTTTCACAGAGGGTGAGGGAAGCACTTTACAGATATATCCACACAGGTAACAATTATTTTTTATTTGAATATTGCTCCAATAATGTGGGGTTGGCTAGCTAGGAGGAAAAGTTTGTCTGGTGGGTTTAGGTGCGCTTTAAGGATTTTCCAAATGCTGCCATTGCTGTGAAAACAGCGAAAGGGAAGCTAGCCTAAGGGGGGGTTTCCACAACCTTCGGGACCCCCTCGGCTAAGCTTATTGCTTGGCGGGAGGTCCAGACGGAACACAATCACTTACTGTACTCCACTAAGTTCAGCCTTGCATCTACGGAATGGCTCGGTGCTGTGAAAACACAGCATCCACAGAGCTGGTAAGTGAATGTGCTCTGTCAGGACTTCCGGCCAAGCAATACACTTAGGAGAAGGGGGTCCAGACGGATGTGGAAAGCCCCCGTTAGTCAGCAAGCCCACCAATTATGATTATGGACCAACTTATGGACCAACAAAATGGAGGATAAGCTTTGGAAAAACATTGGAAATATTTAACCCAAACCCTTCTGACCCACGAAGTAAGGACACAGAGATTTTGGGTAACATGGTTCATACATTTAGATCAAACCTGACGTGCCGATACTCAGCAGTACCTGTGACGTACTGACAGTACTGGATTAGATGAGGATTTTCCAGATTATGTTTGATTTATCTCTACTTTAAATCTATAAATCTGGTGACCTTGAATTTAGATTAATATTGAAAATACAATTGAAAAATACAATGGAAAAATACTTTTCAATTAGTTAAACTAAATCCTGAGTAGACCAAGTCAGATCCATTTAGTTGTTACAGACAACTAAAGGATAATTGTCCTTTCTATTAGAATGGACAATATCTCCATATAAGTTCATAACATACATGCTGTACCTGTAGATGATTCCCTTGTTATGGAGGAAAAAGAGACCAATGGCAATCTCAGCAGCATAAAACCTAGAAAAAGAACAGATGAATGGTGACAAAAATTAAACAAAAACCCAAAGTTTTAAAGGCAAACTAAGAACAAAAATATAACAGAAATAGACCATACACTTTGTCTACTGATTCTACTTTAATCTAAAAAGGTACTAAATTGGTTAATTATGGAACAAAAATCTTTATTTACCTTCCCTGGCTGATGTACATTCTTCTCATTTCATTCCCATGTTATACGTTGCAGGTAACAATGGGTCTCAAGAAGTTAGAAAAAGGAAATTTTTGCAAACCAGACACCTGGTCACAGGGCTAGTTGTGGTCAGGTTTGGAGTTATGAACGAAGTTGCATTATGTGGACACTAGAAGGGTCAAAATTTATTTGTGGAACTTTGCAAGAGTACTAGGTTAAAATTGTAAGTAAAAGTAAGCATGGACTCAGTGATGTCACTAGCCTGGTGCAGTTAACACCAGGTAACATTATTTCACTCCTAAAGAAGAGTTTTTTTTCCTCTGTATAATGGCTAAAGGGCTATAATCTTTCTGGAAAAAAAAATAAGCTACAATGTCACAATGATAGCTGATCATATATTTTCAGCATTCCTTTAGTGGTGGGGGGAGACTTATGTTTGCTTTAAGTCCAGGCCTTCTTAAAGTAGATTTATGCCTATACAATATTTCAACACAAGTTGACACCCATAATAACCACAGCATGTCACATACACCACTATGTTAATGGCATATAAGGCATGCTTAAGTTCTTTCACATCAATCTCATCAAGCATAGAGGCTTCTAAAATGTCCTTACGTGCTGCACAATTATCAGTATCTTTTATTTCCTTAACTTGTTAAGCTGGTAATTTCATGTATTGTTTTAATGATTAAGTGTTCACAAAGATTTCTACATATTACATATATTTTGACTTATCAGTATGTACTTATCATAAGTTTACAGAGTTTTGGCAGAATTTATGATTTTTATGATATTTCAGAAAATATGAATGATAACACAAAATGTTTTCTTTCACTCATCGTTAGTGGTTGGCTGAAGCCATTTATTGTCTAACAATTGTGTTGTCTTGTTAAATCATATTTACAACACAAACTATCTATTATTAATGTAGCACTGACACCCTAGGGTGCTGCTGTGTGTGTGGGATCTGGGTAGCAGTGACTGGCTCGTAGACCGAAGTATGCGTTGAACTGCAGAAACTTTATTTCACCAATTGGCACAGTTACAGGTGAATGGTAGAGATGGTCGAAATGAATAAAATTCGATTCTACTTAAATTTCGAGTTTCCCAATCGAATTTCATTTCGACTGCGAAATTTCGAGTCAAAAATTTCTAAAGTCGAAAATTCGCATAAAGCCTAAAATTCGCATGAGGCCAAAAATTCACATAAGGTGGAAAATTTCGATTTGCTGTATGAGCTTGAGCTATAATAGAAGAATCAGTGTACATAGTAGCAGAGCTTTACAATCAGAGCTGAGAATGACATGTTGGAGCAAAACTTATTGTTTTCAAATGTTTCCCCAAACCTTCTCTACAACTCCAGCAATTTTTGTGAGGATACCATTTTCAGGGGCTTTGCAATAAGCTGACAAAGTTAGCTAGCACCATGCAAATTTTTGGCAATGCGAATTTTCGGCAATGCGAATTTTTCAATCACTCGCGCATGCGAAAAATTTAAATAAAATGGCGATATTCGCACGCGAAATAGCGACATGGCAAATCAAAAGCAAAGCAAAGGCAACTTTCTAGGACAGAGGGTTAGGGTAGGCAGGATGTATATAGCAATGCAGGGTCTGACTTCTTCTTTAGTGAACTTGAGCAGGTCTCACTCTTCTGTGACACCACTTTAGAACCTTTTCTGACATTTGCCGTATGCCTGATTCTCACTGCTGATGGTCCAGCCCTTTAAACCGTAGCAGCTCTGATTGTTAAACACTTTGCAGATTCCTCTTCTAGAACTCCAGTAACTGCAATTAGCTGACTTCCTTCAGGATCTCTCATCCCAACCGTCTATGCACAGAGTTCTGTCAGTCATCAAACAGATACAGTTCTCCCGCCTTCCTGGCTAGGCAGCTGTCCTAGGTGGTAAACAACCGCTAGAAACACAATTAACCCTTTACTCTAGTCACCTCTCACAGAGGGCTGCTACATTAACACTGTGTATTGCATCCTTTAAAATCAATGACAGCTTGAAGTCTTTTATGGTAGTTGTGGATGAGGCTCTTAATCATCTCATACAGTAGAGCTGCCCATTATTCCTGGCAAAAGTGTAAGAGGGATACTTTGTGGGATTTGCATAGTGATGACTTTCTTCTGGCAACTCGACCATGCAGCTCATATTTCTTCAAGCGGCTCCTTATTGTGCAACTTGACACAGCCACACCACATTTTTTCCTGTAGTTCACCTGGATTGTGGGGTTTTACTTTACCCGCAGATCCTTTGACAATTTTTTTGTTTTGCTTTTCCCATGAATTAAAATAAAAAAAATCAGTGCAGCACTGGGTAAAAGATGCAAGGGTCTTTCAGGAGTTCAGGTAGTCATTTAACTTTTATACACATCAACTAATTCACAAATCACAGGGAAATATGATTGCCATTAATAGCCACACTTTTGTGTCAAGTTGTGTGCATGTTATGAGGCAAATTTACCTGGGTATCTTTTGATCATGGTAATTTGGGTATTTTGTGTTTAGTGATTAGGATTTAAAAAGAGTAAACACAGTTGTTTGGCACTTAATGGCCTCAGCAAGCCATAAACCAAGTGTCAAAGAAAGGTTTCTCTGAAAAATGTTAAAGAAATCTGACAGCCTATGTGAACTTATGACATAACTCTTTCTTTGTGTTATTGGTCCACCAACCAACATTTTCTTGCATGGTGGTTTGTCTACCGTTATTCTTTAATACCGAAACTATTCTTTTTACATAAATCTACCAGAAAGTGAAGTTATCAAAATACTTACATGGCATGAGGCTCTTTAAACTTGCCAACCTGTTGAATGTGATACATCAGGTCCCCACCATTCACATATTCCATAACAAAATAAAGGCGATCCTAGAGTCAAAATCATATTGCATCAGCTCAAAGGGCATGTTATGGTTATGGTTGTGTTAGAAAAATTCACCAACATTTTCATTTCTAAGGACATTAAAATAGCACAGTAATGGGTCTTGAGGATTTATGTATTAATATTTTAACTGTTATACTGGAAGTCAAGTGGTTAAGAAGGTTTATGAGTATAGCTCACCACAGTCTGAAATGTAGAATGAAGCTGTGTCAAGAAATGAGGCCTATCAGACAAGGCCAAGACACGTTTCTCCACCATGGTACACTCAACATCATCATCTTGTATAATGACATCTTTCTTCAGAATTTTGATAGCATACAGTTCATCAGATCCGCGTCTCTCGGCCAACATGACCTAAAAAGATTGGAAACACAAATAGAACATCAAGTGAAACTGAAGCACAAGATATATCATTTATTAGTGGAGACTGAACACAGACTTAACTGGTGGAAACTAAATCAAGTCATAATCCCAAAATAAAATAGCAGTGCTGTGTACATTAACATAATTACCAAGAGAAATATGGAGACTGCTTTTGCACATTCTGAAAATTGTTTAGCTCATTGCCTCACGGTCTATGCTCTCTATTTCTTTCTTAGTCACTGACGATAAAGAAGAATTCAGTCAAGTAGTAGGATTGCCAACCATCTGTTAATTTACAGTTCATAAAAATCTATTTTGCCCAATGGGAGCATGCACCAGTAGAAAAGTGTCCCAACTAGTTCAGATTACACACATAATGCACAGTCCTGAAAACATACATGTGACTTATGCTTATATCAGGGCTATCTATGTTATGTGCACTGAGCAATATCGTCATGATCTAGTGCATTCAAGCTATATTATATAAAAGAAGAAGAACCCATGTGGTTCTCCTGCCTCTCTCCAGAATTGTTCAACAGTACAAAAACATTCCAGCTTGTCTGCATTTGCTGCCATCTTGGAATAAGCCTAACCAAATTACTGTAGATCTACACAAGGTTTATAAGTGCAAAAAAGAATTTAGTTTGAGTCGAAATTTCAGCTTGACTTGAAAAAAAAATTAGCATTAATTTAATTAATTTTACATCTCCAGCAATTTTGGTGATGATACCATGTGCTCCCTCACTGTCCATATTCATCCAGCCAAAGTGTTACCACTTTAAGACAGGATGTGGGTTACTGGATGGATCACCAGCTCAAAATTAATGGAGAAAAACTTAAAAAGAAAACTGGCCATAGACATCTCGATCCATGGCCAGCTTGTAGTAGACTCCTTACAGAGTGATGACGTTACCACGCTGTGATGAGTCAGTTACAGAACTGATGGGAATCCTATGTGCTCCACTAACACAGGGATTCCCAGCAGGAGACTCCCCCTTCAAATTAACTGACTATAACAGGATTGGACACAAAAAGTACCGGCAGGACGGATCGATGGCTTTTTGGGTCGAAACTGCAAGGTGAGTACCTGTGTAGTTGCGGGCGACCGACCACCATGCGTTTGAAGTGAGTGCGCACGCCGGTGGATTGCCTGCAACTACTGCCGGGAATCGGCACTTTTAAGGACTGGTAATATATAAAATTTTTATTCTTGGGTTAAGATTATGCAAAAAAAAAATACACGAAAGCACTATTTATCCTTCTTTTCGCAACTATTTATATACTAAGAGCTCACCAAACGTTCTGATCTAATTAAATGCCCCAAAAAACCTGTGAAACTAAAGAAAATTAGAAAGGAAACAAATACTTCATTTTTTTTTACAAACCACTAAAATCTTATGGTGTTTTACGTAGCAGAAGGAAGTTCACAGTAATTGGCCTCCGTGTTGCTGAGAGCTTTCCGTTTCCACTGCTGCATGACGACCTTGGGGATTTACTCTAAAGTCCTGACTTTGGCAAAAGCAATGCAAAGGGTTTAAAGGAAAGAAATATGCACAGTGCATTGCTTTAGGAGGAAAAGTTAGGAGTTATTGCCAGTTTAATATATAACACTCTATCACTTTCCACTGTAGAGTTAAAAAAAATTGCCAAAAAAACTATTCAGAACCTATTTTTTGAAGCACAAATTGTCTTCTGAGTAAGCTATACGGTCTGACTACCTGACACAATGATACAGAACATCCTCCTCTAGTACCCATAATTATAAAGTATCTGGAGAAAGCCTGTAATTTCATGCTTTAACTTCACATGTTTCCTTTTCATTTCCTCTCTTTTATACTCTGTACAACTGTATAATATTTCAGCTCTCTGTTCTCTGGCTCTCACACTATACCATTTGCATAACAAATGAGTTGCCTCTTCTCTTGGTCATATTTTTAACAGTAACAGGCTATTGGAAAGGAGATATATTTTTCCTTATGTGGTAAAAGAAGAAGTCATTGTTTATGACCCAACTTTGGTAAAGCATATGATGGTAACTTTAGTTTAGAAAGGTATATTAATCATAACTTTATTGAATATTGACTAACTACTACTTTGGAGTATTAAAATAAAAAATGAAATATATGACGTGATCTGTGTTGTTACCCTAGTGGTTGAGTAGTCATTTGTTATAGGCAACCGACTGGAGACCATCTGGCAAATGCAACATGTCACATCTGCTGCCTGGTCCTGCTTCCTGGGCGATCGGATCAATTTATTTCTGACTACTTAAGCTTGCTAAACACACATACATTTTTGTTTGCTTAAACATAGATTTGATCAGTTTGTTTGAAATAACGTTTAACATCAATGGATGGTACAAGCACAGTGTGATCAATTCAAAGCTATTTCTTTCTAAAGCCCTGTGCTCATGCTCCACAGTACCATTGGGTACACAATTAATCGAAATACCAAGAAAACCTGCTATACTTGACATATCAACTGAGATTTACCAACATTTCCGATTTTATTGTTGATTTCATTTTAAAACAATATTTTTAAGTAAATTTTTCAGGAAAATCAAGCTCTTTATGGCCAGTCTGAAAGTTAGGTGGGAGGGTGACTTGACCTGTGAAGGCTGGTCAGTATTGGTGGAAAAAGTTTAGGTTTCCTTAAGTAGGGGGTCAAGAGGTAATAAAAGCTTAGGTCAGAGTAGGGTACTTCCTCTTTGAGAAAAATTTCCAATCCACCCGCCCTGTGTTTTTCAGGAAGGATGCTCTGTATTTTCTTGTCACTTTGTATTGTTTATGTTTATACTGTTTCTTTCAGAGGCACTGCCGATGACTAGCTATGCTTGCTGCCAGATAAGAAAAAACAAGTTACAATGTATGGTTTGGTAACAATCACCAATGACTGGTCAGTTATATATTATGTATGGTTAGGCTGAAAACCCTTTCTATCTCTTATTGAATTTTTGTTCACAGGAACTCACAGAGCTGGTTGACTTGTGGCGGTATGAAAGGTTATGGGAAGGCACTGTTGAGAATCATTTATTTCATATTAACTAATGTTATTGTTTATATTTAGTTTATATTTGTGGATATTGTCATATTTGAACTAAGTCATAAAGCTGTGGCCTATGTATACAGTATATACTGTATATATACTTTTTATAAATATGTATCCAAAGAGATATGGAGTATTGTGTGTCTATTTAAATCTAAGAGGGGTATCAATATTTGGGGATGATGAATCAGCCATCCAACAAAAGTAAAGGTAAAAAAAAAAGGTAAAAAAAACTCTTTTTGAGCAGCAGTCCATTTCTATACCCCAAGGGAAAAAAGGTTTAAACCCTATGAATAAAATATAATTTGTTGCATCCTCTATAACTGCCACTGGTCCTGGACAGATTTGGTAGTACAGAACTTCTCCAAATAATGAATGAAGAGGTAACAAATCTTAATTACAAGGTGACCCATAAAACTCCAAAACCCTTTATGTTAATACCAGTAACTGACCAAATAATATATGTCAGTGTGTGGCACATACCTGCACATATTTTATGTTGACAATTAATAATACATTCTCAAATGCAACAAAAGGTTTCATAGAATGAATCTATCTACAGTTATAAACCATTACAGAGCTATCTACGAGCAGCTGTAAAATGACCAATCTACCCATCTGGATTGTTATAAACAGGAAAGCTCGTAGCCAGCTGCAAATGGAACCTCTACTCACCTTTCCAAAACTCCCTTTGCCAAGTACCATGAGGAAATTGAAATCAGAGATGTGGAAACGACTTGTGCCAAAAAAGCTCACACGTTTAGAGTCTGTGGGGCTCGGACTCGGAGCTGGGCCTCTTCTGACTTTCTGAATTAACAAGTAAAGAGATAGCAAAGAATTACAGAGGGAAATAATTAAAATGTTTTGAGCTTAAAGAAGGGAAATGCTATATATATATATATATA
>CM070038.1:69685669-69698463 GCA_036250615.1 Ptychadena robeensis
TGGGCGAACGCGAACATGCGATGTTCGCCGCGAATAGTTCTCCGGCGAACAGTTCTCCGGTGAACAGTTCGGGCCATCACTAGTTGTAAATATCAAAAGCAAGCTCTGTCTGTGATATCTGCTGTAAACTGTTACACATCCTGTGCTTTCCAAGGGGAAATAGCTTCTATGTTTTTGTTGTGCTTATCCATCTGTTTCCGTTTTGTATCCAATTAGGCAAGGCATTCTTGTTTAAGTCAATGTCATTAATTGAATGCTTTCATTTTATCACCCATTTTATTAATATATACAAGCTACTTCAGGTGTGGAAAGAGAAAAGTGCAGCTTCTCAATGAATCAGACATGTCAGTGAATGGATTTAGTAAACACAATTCTGATTGGCTTCTATATATCCTTTTAATTAATATTGCGCTAAAATCACTGACTTTATTGGCTGCTCTATGTGCTCATTGGATGGGCTGATGTCAGTGCATCCGAGTGTATAGTATATCCCTATTGTGCCAATTCTTAAAAAATATTTGTTGGGTAGTATTATTAGTAACATTAGAAAATACAAGTGGTACAAAGATATACATAAGCAGATGTATTCTTTGGTTACCTTTGCTTACAACCCCAAAAGTGGGTAACCCATTTCAAGCGCAATAAAAGCCAATGGTCAACAGGGCCATTAGAGAGAATGGTAACTGATCACTCTGTGCACTAGAGGCAATGGTCAGCATGGCCATTAGAAAGAGTGAATCCAGGGGATGATTGACTTAAACAGAAAAGAGAACCTTACATCTGCCCTAGTAGGTTACATTTATTTTCTTTAACCTTATAACAATTGTCCTTAATCCACATATCAATCGCCTATTCCATTTTTTGCACTACTTTTGCCTTGTTCTATCTGATTTAATCTCTGCCTAATCATGTTTAATATGTAATCCATATGCAGTAGATTGACAGTATTTAAGAATAGTGCTTAAACAAGTGCATCTATTTCTAGTGCTCTTAGTGTGATGTGAAAAATGTTGTACACCCTAGTTAAAGTTGTCTCAATCTAAGCATAGTTCAATAGGTAAAGATTGATTTTAAAAGAAATAATCTATAAAGTAAACCTTATATACTTGAATAAATGAAGATTAAAATTTGTCAATGCATAACTATGCATATGCAGAATCTAAAAGAAAAATGCTAATTTGTGATGTACATCCCTACATATATACTGCCACCAGATGCATTAAAAATAGTTGTTCCTGATTGGGTGGCAATAATAGAAATAATAGCGGCAGGAGGGAAAGTAACGCCCCCTCCCTCCTAACACAAATCATTTCCACAATCGGGGTGGTGAAATAAAGGAAAGGGGACGTCGCGGAATGACACCGCCACACCTGCACTTCCACCTTACAAACACAGGAAACGACACTCTACAATGTCACTTTCTGGATTGTAGATGTCAAAAGGTTGAGAACCACTGCTATATAGGGAGTATTCTCTTATTCTCTCTCTCCACTAAATAAAGTGGTATATATTTTGTGTCCCTTAGTGTATAACAATTTATGTGAACTGCCTGGTGTTTAAAACATCTAGAAAAATTACCTGGAAAATGAACCATAAAACAGCTGTCCAAAAAAAATCTAATGAAACCAAGAAATTGTGCTCTTTGGGGTAGTTATATGGAAAGACCAGAACTTCTGGAACAATGTGGTGTAAACTGATCAATCAGTTAGCAGTTTGTCCAATTACAGTAGACAAATTTAAAACAAACCAACATTGGTATTTCCTGATGAGAACATATTAAATTTGAAGTGATTTTAAAATATATATTTATATTCTTTGGGTTTGCTTTTTAAATTCTAGTCTCCACTGGGCATCCTAAACACCTCAGCATTCATGTATAAGATGACCAGTGGGTACAGGATTCCCACTGGGCAGTGCTAGGGTGTAATATGCCCTGGTTTAATCAGCTTATTTACAATAACACAGCGATAATGGGTCCATATAAAACTTATGGGCATGAAGCCTACAATACGTACCCGCAAAAAAGCAGGAGTTTATAGCACTTGCCAATAGATGTGTCTTTTGATATTAAATGGATGTCTCCCACTTCATGTGTGGGACACAGCATGTTTTGAGCCATTACATGTCTGTGTTTACAGAGACATCATAGCTCAAAGAAAACTACAGGCAGCTCCATTACAAAATTTCTACACAGTGGAGACTAGGCCTAAGGCCCTGTCTACATTGGGCATCATGGATATTGGCATGACGCTGCACAGGCTATGATGCATGTGTGTGTACTGGCATGTCATATCCCTTTCTTTGAATGTGTGAGATCTGTACTGCCCAAAAAAACCTGTGTAGAGTCTTATATATACTATATTAAACTGCATGGAATTATACTGTATCAAATTGTGCATGATGGGACCATCTGTCCAAATGCTTAAGATGAAGATATTGATTTTTAAACATATAAATAGCTCATGCACATTATCAAATCTATCAAGTAACAGCTCAAATGAAGAAAGGGAACATTATGTTATAGCCTTGTCAAATTGGTACCCCATTGTAATATTGTACAAGATTTGAAATGGGCAATTCATGAAGTCAACAAAAATTCTATTACCAAATAATTTTTTTATGATGGGGTGGTCAAAAACTTCAAGTCAATGTCAGACACTTAGGAGACGTAATAGAATTTTTTTTAAAAGGGTAACAAGCTAAAGGTGGAGAATATATTCATAGATATGTATTCTGTGGAATAAATTATTGTAATAGGAGGACCTTTCTAAACCTTCCAATCATTATGTATTCTATGAGAGAGGCCACATAGTTGTTGGTAGATCTAATGGAAATTGTATGGAGAGATCTAAAGGTGTATGGGGGGCTTAACATAGGAGGGAGGGGGGGTTACTCTGTCCTACCCCACATCATCTGCACAAGCGGGAACTTAGAAGGGAGAGTACAGCCCCCTCCCTTAGACTTCCTCCTACTTTTGGCACTTTTAAAAAAGCCTTAAAAACCCACCTCTTCAGTCTCGCCTATCCATATTCTCATTCTTAACATCACCACATGCCAGTCCCATCCACCAACCTATTGTATACTCTGTTCCCCAACCTATTAGATTGTAAGCCCAACCCGGCAGGGTCCTCTACTCCTCCTGTGTCATAACCTGTACCTTTGTGTTATCTTGTGTTTGTATCTCCACTCTAATGTATTGTACAGTGCTACGTAAGATGTTGGCACTAGAGATGGTCGAATTTTTTTTCAAAAATTCGACCATTTCGCCGATTTCGAGTTAACTGCAAAGCCCCTGAACATGGTATAATCACCAAACTTGCTGGAGATGTAGAGAAGGGTTGGGGGTATACTCCAAAAAAGAAAGTATGTCTCTAACACAAATAGTTTTTGCACAAATTAAGTTCAAAGTCAAGTAAAAATTTCGAAAATCGGAATTTCGACTTTAATTTTGAACTTAATTTATGCAAAACTTACATGTGCTAAAGCACCACTTCTTTTTTTCAAATGTTCCCACAACCCTTCTCTACATCTCCAGCAAGTTTGGTGATGATACCATGTTCAGGGGCTTTGCAATCAGCTCACAAAGTTAGCAAGTCGAAAAATTCGACCATCTCTAGTTGGCACTATATAAATAAATGATGATAATAATAATAATAATAAGTAACCCCAATTTCAAAATCCCAGGAAAAATACACAATTTATTGAAATTGGAATTTGCCAGGGAAAGCCTAATAAAATACTAGGGAAAGCCTAATAAAATACATAAAATACTTGACTTTCTGGCCAAAACAGGAGGGTTGTCATGTATGACTTAGTCTAGGATTCTAGAAGCTGAGATGTAATGTACTGGTTTTTTTTTTTCATTTTTCTCTAACTTTTCCTAGTATTATTACATGGGTGTGAAAATAGCTTTACCTTGTATTTTGATGAATGTTAAACTCTGCTTAACATTAACACTAAAGCGTAGGTCTGCTTTAATGATTAGTAGTAGACACATAAAATATTAAAGTTAATGAGTTAATGTTGAAATCTCCCTCTGCACACCTCTTACGCATTGAACCTACGCTATGATAAAACAAACTGTATACAACTATGTCTCATTATATAAACCCTGTGCAATAAACCATGTGTTCCAGATGTGCCGGTAGCCACAGGGAACAGGGAATCTGTTTACCCCCCCCAAACATTTTCTGAGTGAAGAATAACTTTTTCATTTGGATCTGTTAAGGTAATGGGAACTTTGTTTAATGGAGAAAGTGGATTATTTTCTCCCTTTAGCTGTATTTTATATTACACTTGTGATTTACCATGTGAGCAAGCAATGCTTGAACCTAAATAGTAGAATACTATATGTTTGTAGAGTACCATACAGTGCAATGTATACATAATAAAAGATAAGTATGGAAATACTGACTTGGTACACAAATCTCAACATAACTTTAGAAACATGTATCCCATAAATTTGATAGTTGTTCTTACATCACAAGGATTTGAGTAAATATAGTCTCCAATAGCAAATTCTAGACCCCAAGAACTATGTACAATATCACCATGTCAGACATTTATCCATAGAATTCAAGAGGCTTGTCAAAGAACAAACATGCCAGACCAACCAAAGTGGTCATTGTTCGCTTATTAGACAGTATTAAAAGAATGTGAATTGCTATTATAGGGATATAATAATGTATGTATGGCTCAAACCTTTCAGTTAGGAATAGTTTCTTGTGTTTTTGCAGGAGATACTGTATATGCCTTTACTTATAACCCGTGGTGATCACTGGCTCCAATTCATAAAGCAACAGCAAATAAAAAAACCAAACCTAAGTAAGCTTAACTATTCCGAGAACTATACAAAAGTAAATGAAAAGTTACCAATAATTTAAACATACAGGCACTGTTAAGTATCAGATCCCTACAATTACATATTTCCAACTTTATAAGGAAAATTTTAAATCTATTTTATCTGTAGATTTGTGCTAGAGATCATGATAAATACAAGGTACTGGCATCTAAGCTTCTGCCCTATGATGTTCATGGGCAAGGCCTGTACCTCAAACTTTTGTCGAAGTCCAAAGTCATCTGGGTCATCAGCTATGGGCACATTGTAATACTCGCCTTCTTCTTGGTTCAATAGCTTGTACCTGAGAGAGACATGCGGCAGACAGACAACCAGGACCAAAGAGAAGGGTAACACAAGGCGCAAGAGCAAAGAAATAGTGGGAGGTTGAAGTTGATCAGCAACCCGAAGATGAGGAATGTTAAAATAATCAAAAACACAGAAGTAGCATTTCATGATATATAATAAAAAGCAAGTAAACAATTAAATAAAATTTGAAAAAAGAAAGGAAAATATAAAAAAATGAGGGCAAATAAAATTGAAGGAAACACAGAATGAACAAATATTAAACAGAGAAAGAAAGATAAAGAAAAAAAAGAAAAGGAAAGTAAGGTAGGTATTGGTAGAAATTGCATCTGTGAATGATGTTCCATATATCTGCTTATTGTTTAAACTACAGTTTGACGTTTCACTGATAACCTTCACTACAACTTCAGCCAGCACATTCACCAAAAAGCTCCACAGAGACACAATATTCAAATTCTGCTACAGTGCAAAATATTACAGACAATTACCAGCCATCTACAGCATTCTTCATAATTTCTGAGACACCAAAGGACATGGAGCCCATAAAGTCATTCCTCGATGTTCGGTCCCAGTCCCATACTTCCACAGAGAGACGTCTATCTCCATCCCCTGATTTTAGAGAGCTTAGAAAACCAAGAACATAAATACAGTTATCATTACATTACATTAAATATATTTTACTCTGTCTTATATACTAATCTGACAAATGTTACCCTTCAAGTTGAAATCTACATCTCCAGCAAATTTGTTGATGATAGCTAGTGTAGCTAGTGTAGATAGCTAGTGTTGACTGAACTTCGACCAGGTCCGCCTGTGAACAGGCGGATCAGACTTTTTAAATAGTCTGTCGTCCACAGACAGATTCAAATTTCCCGCCTATCAGTACCTGGAACGCACAGTTCCTGGTTACGATTGCTGGATGTGACGTCACTGACGGCGGGATCTTAATGGAGGAAGATTATAAAGCTCCTTCTCGCCGGCGTGGGTAGAACACCCGTACTGCTTGCCAGCTAGAAGGAGGACCTTGTGGACAGTTCGGCCATCACTAATGGTAGCATGTTAGCAAGGGATTTGAAATTTACTGCCAAATGAACTACCCTATTTTTCGCACTATAGGAAGAAAAGATGAACAAAAATAGGACCTGTGCACCACCAATTTTCCAAAATTCATCCAGATATAGCCAGAAGTCATATTCAACTGGATTTATTGAGTTTTGTTGGAAACCCAAATGAAGTGCTATCTCTGCAATTGCTGTAGTACTATAATTAAAATCTAAAATCTCTACAATTGCTCTAGTACTATGATTATCTTCCTTGAAATCTTACTTGAAGGAATAGAGCACATCCTAGAATAATATTTTTAGTTATGCGGTAAAATAAGATAAATAATGAGGCAAAATCGTAGTACAATAGTGTGTGTCTGCCTTCTCAGTACAAAACCCTGCAATACCTGCAATAAGGTTTCTACCAAATGTAAAAATAATTGATTATATTTTTGTTCAGTGTATGTATATAATAATCTAAAGAAATTGGTTCTATACAAATAAACACTTTAGGTTTTACTCGCATTAAAAAAAAAAAAAAAAAATACCCATTCCTCTCAAATATTGTTCACAAATCTGTTAGTGAGCACTTCTCATTTGCCAAGATTATCCATCCCACCTCACAGCTGTCATATCAAGGCGCTGATTAGACAGCATGAATATTGCACAGGTGTGCCTTAGACTGCCCACAATAAAAGGCCATTCTGAACTACAGTTTGATCACACAGCACAATGCCAGATGTCGCAGAATGTCTATCACAGCTGTTGCCGGTGAAATGGAGTGTGGGAAGATGCTGAATATTGGCAGGAACTGGAACGTGTTGTCATATACGTTGATCCAGAGCATACCAAACATGCTCAATGGGTGACATGTCAGGTGAGTATGCTGGCCATGAAAGAACTGGGATGTTTTCAGCTTCCAGGAATTGTGTACAGATACTTGCAATATGGGGACATACATTATCATACTGTAACATGAGGTGATGGTCGTGGATGAATGGCACAACAATGGGCCTCAAGATCATGTCACATTATCTCAATGCCATCAATACGCCATCTGCCCTGAACAGTGAAAACCGGGGACTCATCCATGAACAGAACGCCTCTCAAACATGCCAGACACCATCAAAGTAGAACCCCGATAAGGATGACGAGTTTGCAGATGAGCTTCCCTGAGTAGTTTCTCACAGTTTGTGCATAAATTCTTTGGTTATGCAAGACAATTGTTGCTGCAGCGGTCCGGTGGTTGCTAGTCTCAGATGATCATGGAGGTGAACATTCTGCATGTGGAGGTCCTGGGCTAGTGTGGTTACACGTGGTCTGTGGTTGTGAGGCCGGTTGGATGTACTTCCAAATTTTCTGAAATGCCTTGGGAGACGGCTTATGGTAGAGAAATGAACATTCATTTCACTGGCAATAGCTCTGGTAGACATTCCTGCTGTCAGCATGACCATTACCATTACACACTCCCTCAAACGTTGTGACATCTGTGACATTGTGCTGTGTGATCAAACTGCACATTTCATAATGGCCTTTTATTGTGAGCAGTCTAAGGCACACCTTTACAATATTCATGCTGTCTAACCAGCACCTTGATATGCCACACCTGTGAGGTGGGATGGATTTTCTCGGCAAAGAAGTGCTCACTAACACAGATTTGTGAACAATATTTGAGAGTAAGGGTTAGTTTCCACATATGTTGGGACCCTCCCGACGTAGCAGATAGCCTGCATGGCGGATGGTCTGTCTACACATCCGCCAGTGCAAATAATCAATGTATTCGACTACCTTGATCCTTGCAGCAGCGGAGCGGCTCGGTGCCGTGAAGACAGAGTCTCCGCCGAGCAGGTAAGTGTATCTGCTACGTTGGGGTCCCGACGTATGTGGAAACAAGCCCTAATGGGTTAGTGTATTTAGAAAATGTTTCACTTTTGGTTTTGTTTATGCAAAATGGGAACAAAACCAAAAGTGTTGCGTTTATATTTTTGTTCAATGTATATACCAAAAATATTATTTCCTTTAACTTTAGGGAAAAAATGTTTACTTACAATATAAAGGCTTCATTCCAAATTGGGTTAAGAGTAGACTTGACTGTCCTGGTTTTCTGTTTGCTCATGTTCTTTGGATCAGGTATGAGTTTCAGTTTCACATATGGGTCTGACAGGCCATTGGGATCCATAGGAATAAGATTCCGAGCTTCACATACTTGGTACATTAAATAAAAAACAAAACGTTTTCAAAAACGTATTAAACAGATTAAATTCAGCATAGAAAAAAATACAAACGGACAACACTATCAAGTAAAGCAACTTATACAACTTTCCTGAATAGAGATGTTTAATGAAATGCTAAATTATTCAATGTTTATATGCAAATTGCAGACTGAAATTCAGCAAATCAAACTCTGCAGCTGCTGATATGCATTAATAGCCCAACTTCAGTCTGAAGGCAATTTCCATTTTCCTTTAGGCACTGCTTGCCTTTTAGTAACTACCAGTAAATTATGTAAATTATGCATGTGAGCTTATGTAACCTGCCATTTGCCAACATTAATCAAAACAATGAGAATGGGGGGCGGGGAGGGGAAGGAAGAAGAAAATATAATGGGGCATGGGGCTTTAACGGCACATTTTCAACTCTCGAAATCAATATTAATTAAAAACGGTCAGTAGTTTCTGGTACCTTGCTTGTTACAATTTGCTCCTTGCAAATAGGGATGGACCGAACTGTTCGCCAGAGAACAGTTCGGCGGCGAACGAGCATGTTCGCCCATCCTCTCGCCGCCGGACAGTACGGGTGTTCGACCCGCCTCGTTCGCCGACGAGAAGAAGATCTAAATTCTTCCTCCGGCAGGATCAGAACCTGCGAGATCGTGCCGGAGGAAGAATCTTTTCACTACAAGACCGGGCATGCAGCCGGTCTTGTAGTGAAAAATCCGGCTTGGAGCAGGAAGTGACGTCAGTGACATCACATCCTACGCCCGTAACCAGGGGCGTTCCAGGTTGCGGTCCAAGGACCGGATGTGACGTCACTGACTCTACTTGCAAATTGTCACAAGCAAGGTACCGGAAACTACTTACCAGTAGCTAGGCACCAGTTGGTGCCCGAGGTATAATTTTACAATTAATTTGATGCGAAAACAAAGTCCAGATAACAGAATCTCCTGAGGAAGCCCCATTGGAAAAGGGGAGAAACGCGTCAAGATTTTCAGGGCTTGTCCTTCCCACTGACAAAATTTGGACTAACTAGGTCTTCTTGGGTCACTAGCCCTGCCCGCATGTGATGTAGGGGCAGCCCGGGTCACTTGAAACAATCATTGTGACACATTTGTTACTGTAATGTATATGCCTTGGTATTAAGCTAACCTGTTTTTCAATATATTTATTGTATGGTAACTATTAATAAAGACCGTTTTTGATTAATATTGATTTCGACAGTTGAAAATGTAGGATGTGCCGTTAAAGCCCCATGCCTCATTATATTTTCTTCTTCCTTCCCCTCCCCCCCCATTCTCCTTATTGTTTTGATTTCAAATTTCAAGAGGGGTGTTGGCACACATAGCGATATGATGTTTATGATACAGCACACAGTAAGTCAGCCTTTCTCTTGCTGCTCTATGAATTTGCCAACATTAAGACTGCTCCCAGTCAGTTCATCATTGAAATCTTTTTTTCTGAATGTTGCTTTTCATCAGGTAAGCAAAACAGACACCTAAAAATACAAGGCAACAGGAATGCTGCTGTAACTAGTTCCCAGACAGTTGCTAACATACATGGCGGACAACATTTTCATTGGGTATCATCATCAACAACCACCAAGCCAATAGGGAGCCTATTATTACCCATAGCAATGACATTCCACAGGCACATTTAGTGGATTCAGCGAGCTTCCAAAACCTCTATCCCTACTTAATAGAAGTTGTCCTGCTAATAGGTTTAATATACTCTTTTGCGCTTAGAGCTATTATAATTTTATTGTTTAATATCATCATATTAATATTATTATTAAGCATCCATGTTCATATTTTGCACTGTACAGAGGTGTAGCTTCCCTCCCGAGTTCAGTAATGGTTAGATTAGCATCAAACAGATGTGACTCAAAACAGTAAACAAATATCAGGTTAGAAAGAATGTGGTTATGTCCAATCATTGAACAGTCAGTATTAGTGCTTGGGGCACATTTTCATCTCTTCTCCGTATTTTTGATCAAAAACAACAGAGGGCAACTTAAATTGTGCAGTTCTTGTCTCTGATGTCCATCCTTTCATGTTTAAACCCTACAATTGGGGCAGGATATATTTAATTACCTAGAAAACTGTTATTGTCTATTCTTCAATATGTTTTTGATTCTAATTATTTTCTAAAGATGAAGGTAAACTAGTTAAAATAAAACATTCTCACATACATACTGAAAAATATAATTGATGCATCTACATGCATATATCTACTATTTACTGTATGCATTGTATTACTACCTACAGTGTTTTTTTGGTCTTTAGGTGTGGCCATGAATTTCAACAGGAGGTGTTGGAACTGAATCATCAGCATGGATCCTTAGGTTAAATACTTATTGTTTAGGATGCAAGGTTAATGGTAGTGAGAAAGCTAATATTAATAATTAGATATTGGCAATTTAATTATTTTGTTATTAATTTTGACCTAGTAAAAGTAAAGTAACACACATTGTAGCTCCTCTTCCTTTATGGACATAAGCATTGTCAACCCTGAGAGGGTAGTTTAAGCCTGCAACAAAAAAATTCTATTTAAGTCTATGGTGATCTTTTGGTACAGATATCTGGACCTTGCAAGAGTGCTAGGGAGGTTAAGTCAATCCATGTATGCCCAGCTTAAGGCTGAGGCTCCACAGCGCTGTTTTGTGAGCTCTTAAGGGCTTGTTGCCACTACAGCGGTCGTATGCGGATGGATAGAAATCTATCCACGTGTCTGCGGCCACTACTGATCGCAACCCATGTGGTTTCGCATACGGTCGCACGCGGTCGTCAGTGCGATCGGATGCGGATTTTGTGCCTGCCCCTCGTCCGCACTCAACTCCGACCGCGCCCATAGGAAATCCATGCCATAGTGAATTTGGACGCAGATTTTGACTGCGTACATACATGTCAATGGACGCAGCAGATGCATTGGATGCATTCTCGCAAGACCGCACAAGTGGACACTGTCCCATGTATTTGCTATGGTTGCGGTGATGCGGATAGAGCCGCATCCATCCGAAATGCTCCACATTGTGTTTCATGGGACAGTTCACACAGGTTCAGTGCGCTTATGGTGCAAAGTGCTCTGTTCTGAAAAAGATGACTTACTGCATTTTTATAAGAGCATTGTGCCGTTAACACATCACAAACACACAGACACGTTCATTGAGATATAATGGGTTTGTCTAAAAAAAACGCCCCCCCCCCTAGCACTTCAGATGTGCATCCAAATCCATAGAAATATATTTGAAAAATGTTGCTACCAAGACGCATCCAAAAACACATTCAAAGCGCAATAAGACACAACCTAAACACACATGCATTTTGACATGCATTTTTTTTTAAAAACACAGTGGAGCCTTGGCCTAATGCATCACAGGGGAACTTGTTTATTTTAGGAGACATTAAATGCTAGAGTGACAGATTCTGTGTAAGGGATAAATATTTTTATACGGGGTAGGTGGTATTTGGAAAATGAATAATTACTTACAACTTTTACAAAAATGTTATTTAATACACCCTGGGGGCCACCCTAACGACTCCTGACGGTTGTTAAAGAGTGTATATTTTTGTGTTTAAATTCGTGGAATTAATGGGGACAGTGACACATTACCACACTAACTCTGCCCCTCTGTTTTTTGCTCATAATATGGTTTTTTATTTTGGCCCTCTGTGTGTTTTGACACCCCTGTGTCCTGTCAGAAGCTACACATCAAATGTATATATTACAATTTGGATTTAGGTTTAGTGCAATATATACATTGTGATTTTTACTTTTTTGAGACTATTACCAGATTTACTGAGCTGAACCACAAGAGTTCTCAGGCAACATGCTTTATTTTTGATCTAGAGAATGATTAAGGCAGAATGATCTACATTCATGCCGCAGCGCGGTTGCATTGCTCAGCTCTGAGGACAGCTTGAATACTGTTTTTATGCACACACAAATCAGGAGAGAGAATTCCAAGTTTAGCATAAAGGTTATTTTTAACTAGAGCTTGTTGCTAAGGGGTATCACTTCTGCAAGGTGTGAGAATACAATGTGACGGAACATATTCTCCACGAGATGGGGACAGAGACAAATAACTGCACATTAAGTTTATTTAAAGCTGAACAGAGTGAGTCTAAAACAATTAAACAGTTAGCCATGCATCTCAAGCTGTAACAGAGCTGCCAAGTCTCATTTATTTCCAGGCAAGGCATCAGCGGGCTAGAGATCTGAACGTTCTTGTCTATGCAAATACAAGTTCTTTCTAAATACTGCCAATCTGCATTGTGAAATACTGAAACTGAGTTGTACAGTTTTGTTCTTCCAGGGTTTTCCTATGAGATTCATTTAACATAATAGCAAAATACAATCATGTTACAGTTTATATTACCCAATTATAAGTATGTG
>CM070038.1:69698488-69714835 GCA_036250615.1 Ptychadena robeensis
TGTGATTTTTTTTTTTTTTTTTAGCCAGCGGGGATATGAGGATTTAGGTGCCTATGCGTCCTGCAATACAGATGGAAGACACAGGCACACCTCAAAATAAAAAAACACATACTGACATCACTGGAAGGTGGTGTTGTGTGGTGCGTGCACGCGTGCGTTTTACAGGGACCGGACTTGAAAGGGTGGGCCAGTTCCAAGGTATTACTTTGTCAAGACGAGGGTCTAGATTGGAAGGTGTGTAAGCTCACTATTCCCATCCCTTGATAATGTAAGGGTAAAGGAAAAAATTCCCCATGGGACTTTAGATGGAATAGTGAGGTCAGATAGATCTAAGGGTTGAGGGTAAAAATATCATCTTATTGAATAAAGGTTAAGACAGATAAGATCAGAACCAACCACAATTCTATCATGCAAGGTGTTAATGCATGGCAAATCCATAAGATAGTTGATCACAAATAAACCCCATAATAGCAATAACAAAAGGGTAGTTCTCAAGGAAATGAGAACAGAGGCGCGTGGTTGAAGGGATGGTTAAAGGTGATGTGAGGCATGTGAGGCTGATCAGCTTACTGGGGAGATCTGCAGCTCCGGCGTGCTTTGCGGTTACTCCAGGAAACCTGCGCACCTGGATTCGACGGGCGACTCTCCTTCTGCTCTCTAGCCTCCACAAATCATCTTCTTAGCCTCAGGACCTGGCAAATTAGCCCCCCTTCATCAGGGGAGCATCCAGCTTATACGGGACCGCCATCCTTGGCTGCCCCAGGCATCCGCAAGCAATTTCCATCTGTCATCTGCTCAGCCAGCGACAGCTCTTTCTTCTCCCTATACTGGCAGAAGGTTTTACCATACCTGAATAGCAATTTCATCTGTGCTCTTTGTGCATAGGCCTGAAAAGCTTGTGAGCGAAACATGTCGCCTCACACATGCACCTTTAACATCCCTCTTAACGAGCGCGCCTCTGTTCTCATTTCCTTGAGAACTACCCTTTTGTTATTGTATTTATGTGGTTTCATTTGTGATCAGACTATCTTTATGTATATGCCGATGCATTAACACACTTGCATGATAGAATTGTGATTGGTTCTGATCTATCTGTCCTAACCTCTATATTCACATAAAGATGATCTTTACCTCAAACCCTTAGATCTATCTGACCTCACTATTCCATCAAAGTCCCATGGGGGAATTTTTTCTTACCCTTAAAGGTATTTACTTTGGGAGCTTTGTTTTGCTAATAAATACAGTCAGAAGAAGACCTGTTGGACGGGACTCACTCAGCAGCACCGCCTTTTGAGGCTAATCTACCAAACAATACAAAATCAGCTTTAGATCAGACATTCCCTACATGACTGTGGCAAACTGTAAATGGGGACCCCTCTTTGCTTTTCTGTAACAATGGCTTTCTTCTTGCCACTCGCTCCACTAAAGGCCAACTTGTGCACGGTGCATGACCCTACATAGTTTGTCCTTGGACAGACCCTCCCCCAACCTGAGCTGTAGAGGGGCCGCGGCCCGCCGCGAATACTAGAAATAAACAAAGAAATTCACACATGTTGCTTTCTCGCCTCAGATCTTTCAAGGTACAGTTAGTGAGGTACTGTGCGGATCAGGGAAACATGTCCTCGAGGTATCGCCCACCTGGCTCTTCCCCCCCCCCCTCGAGATTTGCCTGTGTTTTCCCCATTGCTAACATATCAACATTTGTGAGGATTCATTTTATTTTTGTTCTTGCCTATATTAACTTGGTAGCTCCAGCCACGGATGTACCAATTGCCGTGACTTGATGATATTCATTGTACACCCCAGCCATTGAAGCTATATGTACTGGTAACACGGGGGCTTTTTTCAGAGAAACACCCGGGGTGGAACTCACCCCAGCTCCCCAGGCCACCCCTAATCACCCTGGGACCGCCGCCTCCTAAAGCCAACCATACGCCTAGTCCAACACGCCCCGCCCTGGCATCCCGGCTGTTTGACTGCCCGGGTTTTGGTCAGCATACTGTGGCGTGGCTATGCCGGGTGTCCGCCTCCCATTTACATGTCTTCCGGCACGCTACTGCCCACACCTCCATAACCCTGATACACGGCCTCTCCTCACATACGCGCCACACTCATACCCTATACCACTTCGCTCTCCTTCACCCTACTCGCCCCATACCCATGCAACCCTTACCACTCCGCCTTTCCTTGGGCCCCCCTACCCTTCCTCCTCTCCCCCCAGTCGCCGCCCACACCTCAGTACCCAGACCTTCTCCCTCCTTCCTCTGCCCCCTCACCCATCGGCCTCGCCTTCACATCTGCCCTCATAACCCGATCCATTAGCACTCCCTCTCCTTCACCTTCTGCCCCCACCTCATACCCTGGTACACCCCCTCTGCCTTCACACTACCGCGCCCCACACTCATACCCTATAACACTTGCCTCCTCACATACTGCGCCACCCGAACCCCATACACTTCTCTCCCTTCCCATGCGCCCACCCACCACTCGACCCGATCCTCCCCTCCCTCCGACCTCCTCCCGCCTCACAGACGTGTCCCACACTCAGACCCTCACCGCCCTCCTCGTCCACCACCGGACCCTCATCCGTTCCTCGCCTTCCTATCGCCCACAACTCATCCCATCCGCACCCCTGCACCCCACACTTCCTCTGCCCCCTGTCACACGCTACTGCCCACACTCCACCCTATCACACTCTCTCCTCCACATACTTCCCCACACCGATACCCTCTACAACTGTCTCTCCGTCATCTCTCTGCCAACAACGACGGCCCCACACCTACCCTATACACTTCTCGGGGGCTTCCTCCAGGGGACTGCCCACACTCCTGACCCTATCACCGCGCCCTGCACCCGGGACGTCCACCCTAGACTCCCAGGCCACCCGGCCCATCGCCCAAACACATACCCTATACACGGTCTCTCCGTCCATCCATACCCTGCGCCCAACCTCCATACCCCATCCCTTCTCCCTCTCCTCCTCTGGCCCCCTCTCCCACACTATGCCCCCCCCATACGACGCCCACCTCATACCCTTTCCCGTCCCGCCTCCACACCTCTGCCCCCCCATCCTTCGGCTAGGCCTGGTCACACCATGACTGCCCCCACTCCACCCTCTCCTTCCTTCACTTCTCTGTTTCCACATCGGCCCAACCGACTGAGACCCATCACACTTCTCGGCCGGCACATCGGCCCACCTCATACCCCTGTACACTTCCTTCCCCTCCCTACCATCTGCCCACACCATACCCTACTACACGTCCTCTCCTTCACATACTGGCCCCACACTCATGACCCATACACGCCCTTCTCGCTTCACCAGTGACTGCCCCACAACCTGCATAGCCCTTAGCACACTTCTCCTCCTTCACCACTGCCCACCCTCATACCCCTATACCACTTCTCCATGTCACGGATACCCCTGCACCACGGGGGGGACGCTTCCCGGTCATCCCTTGTCCCCCTCCCAGGTCTGCCCACACGGGGCTCTACCCTTACCCCTTCTCTCGCTTCCTCCTACTGCCCACCACCATACCCTCCCCACACTTCTCTCATCCTTCCACACTCTGCCCCACAGCTGCCCCTCTACCCTTCATACACGCTCTTCCTTCACATAGCTGCCCACAGCCCTCTACCCTATACACTTCTCGCTGCACCATACTGCCCACACTCATACCCCTATACACTTTCCTCGCTTCACACTGGAGCTGCCCCACACGCCTACCCTAGACACTTCTATACCTTCAAATAGATGCCACACAGTTAGACCCTATTACACTTATCTCCTTCAAATACTGCCCACCCACTATACCCTTATTACACTTCTCTGCTCAAACGGGCCCACACTCAGACACCCTATACTACTTTGTCTTTCCTGCTCAATACTGCCCACACTCTATATCCCGATACCACTTCTCTCTGCCAACATATTCTGCCCACATCTCTTATACCCTATACACTTCTCTGCTTCACATACTCCATCACTCAGACCCTATACACTTCCCGCCTCATTCATTACTGCCCACACTCTACCATTCTTGACAAACTTTCTCTGAATACTGCCCATTCACTCATATCCCGATACACTTCTATTCCTTCACATATGACCTACATCTGTACTACCCCTAGACACTGTATCTCTCTTCAATTGATCTGCCAACACTAATACACTATACACCTTCTTCTCTGTCTTTTCTACAGAGGATTCCAAAACTCATTAACCCCATACACTGGGGTTAACATGCCATATAAATCATGAAGGAATGGCCTGTTTTGGACAACCAGAGGGATGGCTGCAGGGCAGGTTATAGGGCTTAATCCATTATGCCATTTCCAATGCTGAAAATTTCTATGTTGCTTCCTCATATAAAATTTTCTTCATCTGATATTTTATATATGTGTCTGAATACATCATTCATGCAGATCTGCCCCGTGACCCATACGTTTTGGTATGCATGCATAAATATACATGTGCCTTAGCATTTCTAGAATATATTACATAGTGTGATTGTGGCAATTCTCTGTTTCTACAATTATAAACCTAAATGAGACCTGAAACAATTCTGCTTGCAGCTCCTTTGTGAACACGAGGTAACCTCCTTCAGAGGAAAATGTATTAATACAGTCACACAGAAAAGCAAGGAGTCAAGGTATTTATAAAAAAGCATAACTTGGTTCATAAATTCCACTGTTGTCATTCATCTGTCACTGTGAACAATCCCATTTTCTTCTATGATGAGAGCGGGAGATACTGCGACTTCCCCCATTACAATTAGTGCTAACATGGTCGTTTGGTTGTTTAGTGAAGAGGTGGCATACACGTTTATTAGTTCCCTTGAACAACTTTAAATCCTTTTACCTTTTTACCTACATTGATCAACCTAAAGTGATTGAAATCAAACATTTCAGTGGACCATTCATGTCCCTGATGGGTTTTCCTTGCATTTCAAACAATTTGTATGGAATCGTTCAATAGAGCATGCGCATGGGCCTTTGGAAAGAAATTAAGGCCTCATACATGTCTAGATTTTTCATCCAATCAACTTAATTCAATAAATGTTTTTGTTGATCGAAAATCTATGGCAGCCCACATGGTTAGATCAACCTAAAACAATTAAAATTGGGAAACAATTTTTAGAAAATTGTATAAAAATTGATTACACTTGCAGTCAATCCCCCCAAAAATATCTGTTACTATAGTTGGCAAACATACAACCAATAACCAATTTTCCTGACCTCCCACAATTTTTCTTTTTAAGTTGAACAGAAAATCTAGACGTGTATGGGGGGCTTTAGTTTTGCATCTTAGATCAATCGAGCAAAAGTTGATTACCTAAACAGTGGTACAGATGATAGATATTCACAAATTCTAGCATCTGTTGGCATCTTAAGATCTGGAATCTTCATTGAAACTGCACTTGTTAGTAGACAACAACACATTAGGTTTCTGCATTTGTGTAAATTGAATGGATAATCTTAGATTGCTCTAAGGAAGCTAATGCCGGCCATACACATACCGATAAACGGCCGGATTTTAATCTGGCCGACGGGCGTGCGCGCTCTCGCCGTCGGTCAGGTTAAAATCCGGCCGTTTATCGGCATGTCCCCACATGGGGCGACAGATCCCTGTCGCCCCACTTCTCGGCCGGCCAGAGATCCGACATGTCGGAAAATCTGAGCCGATGGGAGCCGATGGCCATAAGCAGCAATGAAGACGAGCGTCTCCATCGCTGCTTATGGCCGGCACACAAAGGGTGCCTGGACGATTGTGGGGCCCCAGAATGCAATGCGAGGCTAACGTGATGACGTCATCACGTTAGCCTCCCGGAGCGATATCGGAGGACGATATCGCTCCGGCTCTGGCTGTGTATGGCTAGCATAAAGAGCTAGTTTGATCAGATGACTCTAAACACCACAGTGCAACTTTCTATTTTAAAAATGTAGGAAAAGGCAGGCCCTTGCCAATGTGCACCTCCCCTTGTGTTGTCCTCTAACTGGTGTCAAGCCCATGCTCAACACATGCAAAACATATATTTAAAAAGCTTAATTACACATACTCATAAAAAGCAAAAATGTTACCACAGAATTTTGAACCTTTTGAAAGTTTACTAGCATGAGTACTAGCTTTGTATCACTGCATGTGGGCTGTGATCATCAAGCAAACAGGTTTAAGGGCTTGTTTTCACTACGTTTTTCAGTCCGTCAAGGTCCCTCCGTCAACACACCCATGATGCGTTGGGGGCAGGCGTTAAGCATCTGTCAGGCATATGTAACTTTTTTTTATGGGAAAAATAGTCCGTTACTGACGGATGCCCATCCGTCAGTAACGGATGCCCATCCGTCGGTAACGGATTCAATGCATTGTCTATGGGTGCGTTGACTCACCTCCCTTGCATTACTGATGGATGCACCAAAATCAACGTAGTGGTCTACGTTGATTTTAACGCAATGTAGCACAAAGTAGCAGACCAACGCATGTGGAGACAGTATCATGGATCACAATGGTAAAGCCCCCTCCCTCCTAAGTAACCACAATTTCAAAATCCTAGGACAAATCCAGGATTAATTGAAATTGGGATTTGTCAGGGAAAGCCACATAAAAAATTGGGTTGACAGGTATGTAACTAATTGACTGTGTGGGATAGCTGCACTAGAACATGCTTTTATCAAAAAATTCTATTGGTGTCTACTGGTGTTTACTGTAATGAAGGAGGGAAACAATGGCCAAGCAACCAAAGACCAAGACTGACTATAAAAAGAATAATGCAATAACAGTTTGTTATAATAATGAGATATTATATTTTGACATACCTGTTACCTGAAACTCTTCATCATTAATTGCTTCAAGCCTGATTAGCATTCGTCCTCTGCGCTCAGTATGGTCCACCCCACATAAACTCGGCACACTCTGGACACAGCGTTTATGTACATTCATCTCACAGCCTGGAATGAAGCAGTTATACCTACATTGCATAAAAAGCATTTAGCAAAAAAAACAAACGTTTTACTGGCACCACCTAAAGTATCTTTCAGCACGTAAGTTCAGGTTCCAATGACAAATTAAAAATGTTAAAAAAGTACTTTTACACACACCCTAATTCATTCTTTTCATTACTGGCTACCAAATAAATTTATCTTTTTCTGTCTTCTTTTAATGCATTTAATAAAAAACCATCAAATTCAAATGATTAGTCAACATCTGCTGATTCTGCCTGTTACTTTTCTCTTACATTTCTCTTTCCTGGTAGCAATGTTGTCTCATCCTTTCCCTCTGCAGCATTGCTCCCCATCTGTATTTTGTCTTGAGCAGCCTTGATAAATATGGCACCTAACCGCTAGAGATTTCTGTGTGGGGTTCTCTACATCTCCTGGAATTTCAGTGATGATACCATATTCAGAGGCTTTGCAATAAAATCAGCTAGCCAAACAAAAAATACATAAAATTTGACCATCTCCGTTAAGTCTTCAAATCCACAGCTTACAGAGGAGGGATGGAATACATCAGTACCCAGAAAAGGTTACCTGACATTCTGCTGTTCGGTTTTAGTCGTAGACCAGGGATGTTATGTCAGAAAAATGTGGAGTAAAAAAGTATTTCTGCTTCCCCATCACTGTCTTTATCTCAATGAAAAAGCAGTAACTGAACTGTACACCAGGGACGTGACAGGAGTTGGGACTTGTTTCCACATGTGCGGCCCCCCGCGGTGCGAAAATAACCACCCCCATGTTAGTCAATGGGCGCGATCCGCGACCTATAAACTTGGCTAACTGGGGTGAGGTGCGTTTTTTAACTGCGGCCATTCAATAGTGCCACGGGAGGCCGCACATGTGGAAACAAGCCCTTAAGCTGGCCATACACCTTTAGATCTCTCTGTCAGATATCCTTTAGATCTATTCACAACTATGTAGTAGTCTGCTATTGAACACAGGTACACTTGATTGTTTAGAAAGTTACTCATATTACATGGTTTTGGTAAAACAGAAGCAGACAGATAAATCTAAAGGTGTATGGGGCCCTTGAAGTGTCCACAGGACATCTCTGAATTGATAATGTATAGACCATAAAGTGTGTTTATAACAGTGGCTGATCTGAGGAACTACGCGCATTATTAAAGGGAGGAAAGCGCATGAAAGACTCTTGCCCCTTGCTTAAACAGGCATCATAGCCCATATCAAGTAGTTAGCAACACATGGCCCCAGCATTGTTTTTTATGGCACACAATGGACAAATGACCTGTGCAGTACGCACCCAATAGACAATCATTTCTTGCCGCATTATGCCCATAGGATTAAAGGGGGGCGCCTTATTGTCATGGTACAATGCTGCGCCCCTTTGATGCAACTAAACACAGGCAATTTGCACCTGACTTCCCCATTTTGGGGGTATACATGTGTAATGTCGACTAGTCCATGACACCCAGTGTAAACAAGCCTAAGAAACAGAAGGTTGCGTCACTATCAGCAAAATTTTTATTGTAACTTCCACATCACATGTGACCATTCATTGTAAAGCGATGCGATTATAATTGTGAATATATTTTCGCAATGCATGACCATATATTTAACCTCCCTATCGGTCATGACGAGCCCAGCTCGTCCAGAGTTTGTGTGAAGAACAAACTCTGGATGAGCTGGGCTCCCAAGAAAGACCACTAGGAAGGTTAAATTGTGAATATTGGCGAATATGGAATTGAATATGAGTAGAATTCTTCGCAAAATATCGCAAATTTGAAGATTGCCTATGCCGCTCATCACTATGTACATCCATTTTTCCAATGTTCTCTCTACATCCTTTTTTAAAATTACTATAAAAAAATACAGGGGAGGAGCAAGCAAACCAAAAAAAAAAGATCAACAAAGAACAAATTAAGACTAGTGTGCATGAAGTAAATACAAAAAATTTTTTACACACGGTTTTTGCATAAATTAAGTGTATACTTAAGTCAAAATGTCATGCTGATGGGGGTGATACCATTTCCATTGGCTTTGCAACTAACTTACAACGTCAGCTAGTAGAAATGTAAAAATATTTCAACCATCTCTATGAGGGACTGAGCTTCTTTCTAGAATTAAATCAGCCATAGAAAGGAAAACATTGAAACAAGCGTTTTTATTTTCCTGCACTTTTTAAGTTAGTGTTTTAATTCCTTTATTCAGAGATCTACCATGCTTTTCATTACATCTCTTACATCTCCTCCTCCCTAAACCTTCTTTTGGTGTTTTTCTTCCCTCTCTCCCTTTCCTTTTCATTTTTCCTATGTTCTTCTCTAAATTGTAACCACATCAGTGATATCTGTTAGAATACCCTTTTGAACTCAGAAAGAAATTAGAGCACCCCAGAGAAAACTATATCACAATAAGTGGAGATGGTGTAATGTGTTACCTCTCCCTAAGGCCACATACACTTTTCTTAACACTTCATAAAATGAATATCACATAGATTTTTTCCTCTTTCCTTTTCTTCTTTGTTTAAATGTTTTTAGACTTGAAATGTGAAATGAAATGAAACCTTTCCTACTCAACATTATTAGTAGAAAATTCGAAGTGGCATGGACTGGCTATGAAACATCCCACCTACAACATGAGGCATTGAATGAAAAAAGGAGCAATAGTTTCCATGAAAGGAAGAGATATGATATGTAAAAGTGCCTTTAATTGGTACTCTAGACAGAAATTAGCATTGCATATCTGCTGTAAGGGGGAGCAGTATGACCATTTTCTTATTACAGCCAAGCATACCTAAATAATGTATTTATTCTTTCTAGGTTACTTACAAGCACATTTCATTCCCTGGTGAACCATCCCATAAAGAAGAGAACCACAATGATCGCAGAAGGTAGGGCTGCTGTAGCTGTGAACTTTGAACTTGTGTCGGCTGCGTGGATCCTGAAAGCAAAACAAAAAAACATGTTAGCACATTGTAAACCTAGGCAGGATTCCTTACATATACCCAGCCAAACAGTCAAATTGGTGTCAAGAGATACAGAAATGCTCCTTTACAATTCTCAAGGTATTCTGCCTGATATTCTGAAGATCTATCCTATCACATAACCTTAACCCCAAACCCCCCTCAGCTGAGCCCCTTTCCCCTCATGCGAACCTCCTAACCTGCAGAATCCCCCCCCTTATTCCCACAACCCCTCATTTTAATGTGTGAACCCCTCAACGTAACTCTTAAACAATACACTGTTAAAGTAGCCCCCCACCTATAAAAGGGAACACCGGCCAGCGCAAAATTGCATCATAAGTGTTGGATGGATGTTGCCAAGCATAGTCACCATTATATACCATTATATACTTTTTGGGAAATTGGAGTCATATTCTGTGGCCCTCAGTTCTGACCATCTGCTGTGGTTTACTGTCCTAGCTCCTTTCCAATTTTGATTCATGGTATTTTTGATTTTAGGGAATAAAGGGTTTAAGAGTTTAGAGTTATGAGCCTTTCAGGAAAGTCTCAGAGAACGATTTGATATAAAATACCATTTGATAAAAGACACTATAGACACTCCGGGTGGGCAGACTTTTTTCTTTCATTTAGTTTTGATTAGGTTACGGAAGTGTTTGTCCAGATGGCAATTATCACTAAAATTGATTTCTAGGAAAATCCAAAAACCTACAGTTATCTACAGGTGAGAGTAGATCTTCCTATAGGGATACCTCTTTATATGACTATTGTCTTCTCCATATGTGGAGATATTCTTTCACTTTCTGTTGTGTATCCAGTACAACAAATAAAAGAACATTTCCTAAAAAGAATTCAAAGTATTTTTTGACTTTCCTATCCAAATAAAAAACAAATTGACCATACAAATCAAACATTAGTATACAAGGATACAAAAAAAACGATGCTTTCTTTAGAATAGTAATTGCATTATGGATCACTTTCTATTGCAATGATGGCTTAGTGAAAGCCATACAGCCCAAGAGATAGAAAAAAAGGTCCGTTCCTTGTTTAAAGGAGAGCCGAACACTAAAACTACTCAAGGCGAGCAGAGGGCAAATGACTGTACTTTCCCAGCAGCTAATTCTAGCCCATCCTGACTTGCCATGCACTTGCACATGGTGTGGATATACATAGGTGGGACAAAGTTTTCATCATATTGTCTACAGGGAAGAAAGAATGACATGGAGTGGACATAAACATCACCTTGACAGTATAATAAATACAATTCATTTAGGGCACTTTGAAAGCATAGGTTGTATGAGAAGTTTAGAAGGATGGTACTGGATGGCAGAGATGAGTACTTTGTAGTCAGGGATGTCAAAGGTTAATAAGATATGTTATATTTGTTAGATTGCACTGTACAGGCTTGTCTAGAAGGACTGCAGAACTCCCCATCTATGTGAGTAGAGGAGAAACTCCCCTCCCCATCTAAGGGTGAGGGATTATACTAGCCCAGGGATGGGCAAATGAAGGCCTAATTAGCTTACTTTTCCAGCCATTTGTCACCTTGTTGAAAATATGCTCCCCTCTGCTTGTTCTCTGCAATGCGTGTACATAATTCCTAGAGGTCTCCCAATGTTGCCTCTAACACATCAGAGCCATCATTAGTGGGCCAATTACAAGCTCTCGGTCCGACCCCTTTATCAAATTTAAGAAGCCAATGTGGCCCACAAGTCCGGAGGTCTGGCACAGGAGTTTTTCAGGGAAACACAGTACTAGGCTCTTTATATAGGTCTTGCTACGATAGGTATTTTACATATCGCATAACTTTTACATCGTGGTCTTACAAATTATTTAACACATCTATATTAGAAACTGCAAGCAATACTTGGTTCCGAAGTCATTTATCACCACAGTCTAATCTTGTGGTGTTAACTCAGAATAAAATACCATTTTCAAACTATGTTAAATGAAATTAACTATGTGTAAATCTGCAAATGTTATGGTAAACCTTGGGTTATCAGTAAACAAATAAAAAGGTTATCTATAGCATTAAAAAAAGTAAAGCATTTTGTTTCTTATGACTGAGAACCATGAAAATTTTCTCTCATGTCACAATATAAATTTCTCCTGAGGAAAAAGTGTGAGAAAACCCACCTGCCACCCTCTTGCCATTCAAACTGAGAAGCCCAACCTAATATTATACATACCTAAATCACTGTATTTCAGTAAAATTCATACTTTTTAAGTAGTCATTCTGGCCATGTGACTTATATCGGGCATCTCAGTCTTATTTAGGTATGGCTTTGGTCTTGGTTTGGCTCAAGGATAAGGGTGCATGCCAGGTCTGCTGTGGGGATCGCCCCCATACATTATCAGGCTTTGCCAGTCTCTATTTCTTTTTTTTTTATTCAACAATAAAGTTTATTGAACAAACTCAAGGATATGCATACAAATACAGCATGTAGCAAGTAATAATACAAAAACAGAAAAACCAAAACCCCTGTTCCCCGCACACAGCAGTATCCCCCCTTTCAAAATATACTCAAGTTAAACAAAGGAAAAACATGTTTACTAACACAATACCCCTCACGAATACAGTCCGGTACATAGTTGCAGGATCTCTTCTTAACTAATAAAAGCACATCCACAAACCGGTCTCCTGGTCCCCACCACCCGCAAAAACCCACACACCCACCCCCAGATACCCATGCCAGTATCAGAGCATTTAAACGGAGGAGAGGAATGCCATATCTGTAAAACATGACTCCGCCTTAGACATCCATGTCCCCCAGATCTTATCAAATTTATTCTCACATCCTCTATTCATATACACACATTTCAAAAGAGGTAACACATCATTCAGGGACTTTTTCCAGACTTCCAATGAGGGGGAAAGAGGGCTATACCACTGCCAGTCTCTATTTCTAAAGAGGGTCTGGTAAGACCTGAAGGGGTTGGCACCCCTATCCAGGCCTGCCAGACCCTATGGTAGAAAAGGGCGTCTGGCTGTGAAATGGAGGCAACTCCATGTCAATGAAAAAAAAAAATCAATTACAATGACTAATATACTTCTTTACATGTTAAATTGTCCTGAACGCTGTCTCTCTTGAAAACCCTCGAACCTTCCCTCGAACCTGAGACCCTGGCAGTAAACACGAAAAAAACTCGAAACCTTGACCCTTCCTAAAATTAAAAACCTCTAACCAAAACTTCATCCTTCCTCTTCCTGAATATCGATGTGGTCCCCTGATCAATGCGCACTGAAATGTCATTGCTGACATCCAGTGATCTGTTCTTTAATGAAGATGCATATGTTTTTCACTAGCTTAGCTGATGTGTGTTGATTTATAATGTACATTGAGGTCAAGCCATTTTCTATTTTTACATTTGCTATTAGCCTGATAGGGTGTTAGGAGAGGACAGAAATTGCTGAGCTAGCTTAAAATGTGAACACTCCAGTGAGCTGTCCCCTATGGGTTTTAATGATGGCTTCCAAACAAGTGAGTTGACTGATTACAAGAGAAAATGATGCATTATATTACTGTGGTGAAGAAGGGTGAAAATAGAATAAACTAAACCATTGTATCACTGATGTATTCATTACAAGTGTTGCTATATTCTTCTTGCTCATTTAAGAATTGGTGGTGGTTACTTATTCTTAGGTATAGTCACTTTGAATTCAATGGGCGCGGCCGGCGTGGGCACGCATTTGAGCCGCTTATTAGCCACAGTGCAGTGTGGACATGGAAAAAATATGAGGTAAACTGCATATTTTTTTCCGTGCCCCCACTGCACCATGGCGGATCTGCAGCAGTGGATTCAAGCTCATTGGGGGTAATGAGAGTGGTTTGGCTATGGCTAAAAAACTTTGCAGCATCCAGTCCCAAACTGCCCAAGTGGAGCCTTACCCTGGATGAGGAGCTGGACTTTTTGACTTGTGGGCCACATTAGATTCTTAAATTCGATAAAGGAGCCAGATCCAAGAGCTTTTAATGGCCCACCCACCATAGGCTGGTGGTGATGGCTGTGATGTGTAATAAACAAAAAATGCCCAATGTCCCGATCACGTGTTGCTTAAGTGCAGGAAATTTAAATAGATAACATTCATTTCAATAAGCATACAGTACATAAAGCCTAGAGACTGTCTGTTGTTAGCATGAGGATGCAACCACTGTTTCATATGGGTTTTGATGCCTCCTGAGTGTTGTGCCATGTGCCAAAAAGGGACTCCTCATTAATATCTTTTTGGACAGAATAATTTCAGTGAAAGTATACAAAAAAGCAATGAAGAGAAAAAATACAAACAACACCAAATACTGTAAAACGAAACTATGAGCTATCCTAAATGTTTTTACAAAATATCCTCATGCAGCAAAATTGGCAAAATAAAGAGTTTTGGCAAACTTAAAGTAAATCTGTCAATGTTTTGGTAAAATTAGTTTAATTGAAACCATTCTTTTTGGCAAAATTTGGAGCATTGCTTTTGAAATAATTGGTACCCTTCTTGTGAATGGGTATTTTTTTTTTATAATTACCTCCCTAACGCTCTTGCAAGGTCCAGATATCTGTACCAGACTTACAAAAAAAAATCCATTATATTTGTAGGCCCCAAAATATGTCCGTACAAGGGTCTAATCGATATTCTGAATATAATAATGTTTGAAACAAACAATTATGTAAAAAAATGAATGATTAAATCTCTAAAATACTTCTTTTTTATGATAGATTTCTAAACAGTGTGTATAAATATTTATGTTTTGTTTATAATAAATTTTTTTATTACAATTGGAAATGTGTGTTGTGTATTTTTTTTCTTTGAATTGTATTGGATACAGTTAGCACTGTAACTGTATCCAGTACAATTCCCTTTGGCACCGTCTCTCCTCTGGTGTGATGAACACACCAGGGGAGAGAGGGTTAACAGTTTTCTGCATAGTAAACGGTTTTAGTTCCAATTCACTTTTGAATGTCCCGCCGCCATCCCGTTGTGTGTGTGTGGGGGGGGGTCATCGGCTTCAGTGAAGAAGCCACTTCAGAACTGTAAGTATGAGCTGCCGGGGCTCTGATCTTCACCAGACGGCACCATCTCGTCCAGAGCACTACTGACAGGACAGCGCTGGACGAGAAGGTGTTGTCAGAAACACTAGGTGGGTTAAGTGGCTTTACAAGGAATTTAGAGAATGAGGATTCCCCAATACAGTTTCTTTACTGTTCTTAAGACCAGCACAAGAAAAAAGGTTCAACAGCAAAAATGGATTGTGAAGATAAAATCTCTTCAGATAATATACCCTGACCATGGTTGAGAAACAGTATTGCTGTTGCAGTTAATCTTGGTCCTTAAGGTGGTTATGTCAGTGTTTTTAATCATTAGCAAGCTCTATTTCAGATAAATAAAATATTTTGAATAAAATTATTCACTTACTTTGACTGATCCATGTGTGTTTGATCTCAGGGCTGCCAGTACCCTCTATGAAATAGCTCATTTTCAAGGTTCATGCTGATATTTTATTGATTACACATTTCAAGCTGTTTTTACTAGATTTTTTTGTTTGCGAAATAACAAAAAATACGTTTTGATCTCTAAACAGTGAAATGAGTTCTGAACACAGAACTTGGACTAGACCAAGCAACTATTATAATGAGAAATTGTTGTTATCAGTCTGGGGTATTAGTTGCTAAGTTATAGCCACTTTTGATGTAAAGCAGTGGTGACCCACTTAATTGATTTGGAGGGCCACAAGTGCGGCCCTCTGCATAACTTTTTCCATCTATACTATAAATTTGGATTGAAAAAATTACAGGGGGCATAGCTAGAAGACATTATATTATTATATTATATATATTATATTATTATACTTCAAGCATCAGGGAACACTGTAGTATGGTAATGCACATTTTGTGTCATACATATCATCAAAGCCTTTTCTCAGGTTATGTTCCACAATATATATTCTACAATCACCCCCTGTTCATTAGCGGAATAGTGAGAGAATAGGCACTCACCTGTCTGCTAATCCCCCGCCAACACTAGAGGAGGAGAGGCGAGGGACTTGGTCAGGCACCAACTGGGTCGTTGATGGCTTTTACCAACACCTATCACATAAGTTTATCTCCTGTTCTCCTCTTTAAACTCTAAGAAGATCCCGGACATGGATCTGTCAGCGGGGGATCGGTGAGCAGGTGAATTCCTATGCATTAGCAGTTAGGTTTCGGGGATCCGCAACTGGAGGACTGAGGGGGGCAGTGGAAGAGTGCCCAAAGGGCTGCATGCGGCCCCCGGGCCACAGGTTGGGAACCTTGGATGTAAAGCCTCCATAGTTCTTCATAAAAAAATAAATCCAACAAACAAAAGGACATGGAGTAAAAAGCAAGGCTTGAGAGGAAGAAGTGTATAAATATTACTAATTGTCAGATTTCCCCTATATTGTGCCAACATCCCATACTTTACATAAGAAAAAACA
>CM070038.1:69729703-69765350 GCA_036250615.1 Ptychadena robeensis
GGTGTGTACATTCATGTTTGTTTTTTTATATATGTGTGCATATATATCCATGCATCTGTGTGTGTTTTGTTTTTGTTTTCTCTCTTCCATTTGTTCATTATCATTCTCCATTGTACTCTTAACTCACATTCATGCTTTACTTTGTCTCCACATACAGGTGTACCATCTAATTATTCATTTGTTTGTTTGTTTGTATCCCTGTTCAAGCAATTGCTCAATACTCCTATGAGCTGATCTGGCCTCCCCTGTCCCCTCACCTGCAGCATGCTAATGAAGAGGAGGACACTCCTCTATGTGTGTGTGTATAAATCCAGAGACTCTCTGCACCCCTTCCCCTATGGTTGAAAAAGAGCTCTGCTCGAAACGCGTCCCATTGTTCCTATTAAGCCCCCCAGTATCTGTAAGCAGGAAGTGATCTCTTCTCCCCCACCAGGAAGTGAGGTCCTCCTGGAAAGCACATGGCCCTGAGAGAGCCAGCCTTGTAAACCTCTCTCAATGTGAGTATCTTGTTTGTTGTTTTGTCTCATTTTGTTTCAATTTGTTTTATCTTATCCTATTCCACACGTTGGGGAGGCTAGCCATCCCTGCCAACTAGGGGACGAGTGGACCCTGGGGAGGTAATACCTGGGCGCTGCACTTACTGTCAGCACAGCCTTTAGCCGAAGGGAGGGAGTCGCACATACGCTAGGACATGCGATATGCCCTCAACGGTACCGTTATGGTTCGGTTTTGTTTAAGTTGGCACACTCTGTTTGGTGTGCTATTTATTATAGTTTTTGATTTTTCTATGGAGAATTTAACCTGTGCAGCTCTGTACCTTTCTGGTGGGAGGAGGCGGGGGCATGAGGACTGGACTGCGAGGGGCCGTCACTGGTGACCACACATTAGTCTTAATGATGTAATCTGTGTTCATGCTACTGAGACCTTATGTACGTATTTACAATCTGTATTTGGGTTGGGAGAAGCACTGCTTTATATGACTTTGTTTTGTACAAAAATTTCTCAATAAAAATGATTTAAAAAAAAATGTAAAGAATGTCCAGACATTGGCCAGCTTTATACATTGAAGGGAGTTAAAGAAGAATGTAGACACATAATCAAACACCATGATGGGGGGGGGGGATTTACAATGGAGAAGCAATAGTCAAAAGGCAGTGGGTACAAGGCACTGCCTACAAAATGTACAGATAGCTTACACATGCAAAGGGCATTAAACAAAGCAGAATAGAAAGTAAACTATAATGAATAACATCTTTTCTTAGGTGAGTGGAGACAAAGGGACTTTAAACAGCACAAGTCTTACAATATACAGTGCATCCAGAAAGTATCAATTTTTACCCACTTTGTTGTGTTACAGCAAAATGGATAAATAATTTTTTTCCTCAGAAATGTATTAAAAAAAAAAAACTGGGAAATCACTTATAACATTTGCAATATTTTTCAAATGTGAATATTGTCTATGCTGCTCATCATTAGTTGAAAGATCTTTGAACTGGCTCGAACTGAGAAAAAAAACATCCTCCAGCATTTGGCCTTGGTTATTGTAATGTAAAGTGGACCTTAAAGAAAACTAGCCAACACTAGATATCCAGTTAACAGGCTTTATCGGGTTATCCAGAAAAGAAGCCAAGCGTACCATACAGATGGAAGGAGGCATGGTCAGAGACAACCCAAAGTCAAGCAATAACTGAAATCAGGTCACTGTTGGCAACAAAGACACTTGCGGACAGACAGGCAAATGAAACACAATAACACACGCAAGTACACTGCTTTGCAGAGGCTGTAATGGGCAATAATTTTCCTCTCATTAAATGAATGGTACCACCTGGCACTATAGGGATGGTAAACAATTGATTAATGAATCTCCTTCAGCCAATTGGGCCAGAGGAAGTTCAAATTTAACATATCTTGCCCCACAGCGAAGCAGCAGGACTCCATGACTGTACAGTAAACAGCACATCCACAGAGACACTGGGGATGCCATTTGGCCAAACAGGAGTTATGACACAATGGATTCCCTCCGAGTCATCAACTGTGAAGGCAGTGCCATGGAGATCCCTAGTGTAATGCCTTTGACATCAGCTGACCAAAACCACAAGCAAGCACACTGGCTCTTTCATCAGGTAAAGAGTTTGAGAGAGGAGCTTGGACACTAGGAGAGGACTAGGGGAAAAGAAGGTCATGGTTGGATCTAGAGTGTCACAAACAAGATGGGGCCTTCAACACATATAGTGGCCATGTTAATTTTCTACCAGAATTTAGTTTTATTTATAATAACATTTACTAAGCCACTAATCTGCCCTTAATTAAGCTTACCTATAGACCTATATAGACCTATAGCATGCTGAAAAAAGTGTAAGGCTAGGTCTCCACAGCGTGGTGTGATCCGTCGGGACCACTATGTTAAGCGCAGTGCTTGGCGGGGGTCCAGATTGATCACACAGCGCTGTAGAGACATAGCCTAAGTTGTTTTAAATGAATCACGTAAAATCGAGTCAATAATTTATGCTATATATACAGTTTAAATTCATTTGTGTAAAATGCAACGGCTAAGTGCTGCTTCCGTCTTTTATTTCCATCTTTTTTCCTTTGTTTTGGAGCACACACATCACAAATGAAATTTCAGAATGATGCGGCTTTAATTAGAAATCAAACTAGCCGAAAATAATTTGAAGCCTTTTTCTGCCTTTTTCATCTGTACAATCATTGAACTGGAACACAAATAGTTTGGAGTGATTTTCTGAAACTACTGAAGTAAACAAAGTGATGTTCAGTATTTCAACCTTATAATTACAGTGAGTGCTGGGTACTCTGCTGTACAAAAAATAAGTCAAACGCCCAGCCTCACTCCCTCTGCCTATCATTGACGCCCCCACTCTACATCACTTGGCATTCTGCCCCTAGAACTTGAGTGGGAATATACACTTGAAGCTTCACATGCAAATACACTAAGACCCAGATTGTTAACTTCCCCTTTGGTTATAGAATGTGTAAAACAAACAAAATGTTGTAAAATATATAAGTGAAATGAAAGCTCAGAATTTTTAGAGTAGCATATTTCTCCTGTTAATTTCTTACCACAATACTAATCCTCCTTATAACTTTTTATGAAACCTAAAAATAAAAAAATAAAAAAACTTTTTTAAGGCAATCATTATACCTTTTTTATCATAAAAATGCTACACTTAGAAAGGGTATATATACACTTACAGTGCAACCAGAAAGTATCCACAGCAAATCACTTTCCATATTTTGTTATGTTACTTATTCCTATTTGGATTCAATCATTTTTTTTCCTAAAGGTGTATGGCCAGCTTAAGTGTGGATGTCAGTTACTGTTTTTGAAAAATGATTAGACATGTCGGTAAGTTTTTGTTGATAGTTCAGGTATCTGACGTTTTTTTCGATTTCTATAGATTTTGATTGATTTGTATTCAACTGTACTAGGGCGCATATGCATCAAACCCAGGAAAAGAATATGGGTTTTGAATCGATCACAATGGGTAGGGGTACAATCGATCGATTGATCGATGTTTGACTGACTATCGATTATGAATTTTGCAAATCTCGGATCGCAAATTTTTTTTCCTGTATATGGCAACGTTAAGTGCAATGTAAAGCGTTAAAAACAGCAAGCCACCACAAGAGCAGGCCACCACAGATCTCTAGAGTTGTTAAAATTTTACTCTATTTGCCAATCAGATGCTTGAGTCTAGGTTAGGAAGATGCCTGGAGAACAATACTTGCCCAACTACATAATATCAAGTGGTATTTTTTTCCGGGGTTGGGCTTGGCCAAAAAGGAACTTTTAATGCTTCAGGATACTAAACCATTTCCAAACTTTCATCTTTGTGCAGGAGTCCCAACCACAACAGAACACCTTTTAGGTGGTTACAACAGAGAGTGTCAATTAGTGCCTAACCTCACAAAAGCTCTTCTGGTAGAAGGATCAGCAATGACCATGTACAAACTTCTAAAGCTTTGTGGAAAGCATAGAAGACTTCCCAAAAGTGTTACAATTGTAAGCGAATAATTCTACTAATATTCAATTCTATACGAGTATAATCACCTCGCAATTACCTTCAAAATGAATGGTCCATTTTTTAATGAGTTTGCATCATGTAGAACAAGGTGTCAGAGTCTAAAAAAGACTTCTTCATCCCATATGCTTATCCTACTAGTGTTCCCTCACTACTCGTCTCCTCTGTAGGCAGCAAGGATACTCAGACTTTCTAGTCTACACATGTACTGCTCCCCGGTCTCTGACAAAGTAGCCAATAGGTAGGACTTACTGGGAAATGACAATGTCGCAAGGAAACAATATCTCATATTATGAGTTAACCCCCCTAGAGCTTCTGACGGCTCCATCTCGTCCTGCACTTTGTTGTCAGTATTGCAGCTGACGAGATGGAGCTGTCCAGCTAAGCTCAGATCCCCCGGCAGCACCACATACTCTCTGTTCTGTGCTGTCTGGGGGATCTGATGCTGTAAGCCGGACGATGTCACCCCTCTCCCAGCTAATTTGCATATGAATGCGGGGGCACATTCATATGCAAATTAGGCTCTTTTCAAATCACCCCCAGTGTCATTTCCAGATGTAATCTTTGAAGTTAACCCTTTCAGAGGGTGCCAAATGACATTGTATTGGATAAAGTGATAACTGTATCCAATACAATTCAAAGTAAAACAAAACACATTTCCAATTGTAATAAAAATTTTATTATAAAAAAACATAAATACTGTTTTGAAATCTTTCATACCAAATAGGTATTCAAGAGATTTTAGCATTCAAATGATACATTTTATAATTTTTTAAATGTACTTTTTTATAATAATTGTGTGTTTTAAACATTATTATTATCAAGATGTCTACAAGACCCTTATACGGACATATTTTTGGAAGTTACAGGCCTACAACACAAAAAAAAATTCCATTAGAGTCTATGGTGCGCTTTGGTACAGAAATCTGGACCTTGCAAGAGCGCTAGGGAGGTTAATGTCTACAGTGCAGTGTTTCTTTCCGCCCCATTACATTTTCCTACTTTAGCATACCTGCACAAGTAGAGATGGTAAGAGCCATCGGCCTCCACTCTTCTTAGCAGCTGGTTAGGTTTTGTTTGCAAAATAGACCCTAAACTTGTACCCCATCCCTGCATTGTGGGTGATGATGAAATGGACTTCCATATATCCCTTTAGTAAAAACCAGCTGTGTGGACATTTGTTTAATGTGTAAAAGCCATGAATGACAGTAATCTTAACATAGGCATCAAACATAGGCAGAAAAGAAGCTGGTTGCTCCAGTGAGTTACCCTCAATATTTGGTGGAAAACATGATGGAGTTGTTTTTAAGGTCAAAGGTTGGATTGGTTGGACTAGGTAGGTGTGTTTTTATTGTTGGGAGAGATTTTAATATAAAGAGGAACAGGTACGTCAAGTCAAATTTTCGGTCGAAAACCGTTAGTTTAGATAGGCACAATCAGTACATTAGGTCTATTTTTGTGCTTTAGAGAACCCCTGTTCTAATCTAAAGGCTTTGTGTATGATGCATTCTATGTAAAAGGACTAGATAGTAAATGAACACTTTTGCATACATCTTCAACTCCTCTGCAGTATATGCTTCCCATGACAAGCAAGATAGTTAATAAAAGCTCCTTCATCTCCTATTCCCAGAACATCTAATGTAACATTTACACTGTGACAACCACTTGTTCTTCTCCCCCTACTTCATCTCAGATAATTTCCATGTCTTCACATCTCCATAGTAATTATTATGTAGTTAGCGTTATTTTCTTGGCCTTTAAAAGAAAGTTCTTTATAGAAATAAAATAATCCAGCAAGTAGATATTTACACTCTCATTATATTGCATATGAGAATTTCTTGGAATTGCCATGCCTTTATCCATCATCATTTGGCACCTTTAGATTCAGGTTTACACATTCGCAGGTTACTTCTCCACTATGTAAATGCAAGATATTCAGTAGGTTCAGGGTACATTCTTAAAGCAAAACTCTAGACTGTTCTACTGGACAATCTGTAGATGTGATCTGACAGTTTGTCAAACAATTTGTACTGTAATGTGTTCCTTAATGCACAACACAGTGCATACCCACAGGCATTCACTATAAAAACTTGTTTAACCCATTTAACCTATTTAGAAAAGTTATTTACCTGTAAATAGGGATGGACCGAACTGTTCGCCGGAGAACAGTTCGGCCGCGAACTCGGCATGTTCGCCGATCCTCTCGCCGGCGGACAGTACGGGTGTTCGACCCGTCCTGTTCGCCGGCCAGAAGAAGATCTAAATTCTTCCTCCGGCAGGATCAGAACCTGCGAGATCGTGCCGGAGGAAGAATCTCTTCACTACAAGACCGGGCATGAAGCCGGTCTTGTAGTGAAGATTCCGGCTCAGAGTAGGAAGTGACGTCAGTGACGTCACATCCGGCTCCCGCAACCAGGAACAATGCGTTCCAGGATGCGTTCCATGGACCAGATGTGACGTCACTGACGTCACATCCGGTTTTTCCGATTCAAATTCCCCGCCTAGAGGCGGGGAATTTGAATGTGTCCGCGAACAGGGCAGACGGCGGACATCTTTAAAAGTTCGACCCGCCCTGTTCGCGGACACTCCGGGCTGGTGTTCGCCCATCTCTACCTGTAAAGCCTCTCTTGAGTAGACACCAACCCTAGCATGCTCAAAGTTCTCATTCCAGTCATACTCTACATTAGGGGTGTCAAAGTCAAACACACAGTGGGCCAACATTTTTAACTTGCACAAAAGTCACCAGGAAACCTTATTGAAAACATTTCCACATTTGAGGATTATTTTCCTGCTCACCAAATATAACAATGAACCTTTTCATAAAAAAAAAAATATGGAAAAAGCAAAGGTTATACTAGAACATCGCTAAAGGTAGCCATACACGGTTCGATTTACGGTTCAATTGATTATTTTAGTCGGTCGATTGAAAATTGAAGCATGTCCACATTGAACGATTAAAATTTTTAATTACCTTGATTGAATTTTGATCAGACCAGTTGGAAAATTTTAATTGATTGCTACCACATCAAGTGTAAATTAAATACTATTCCTTGTGTTATTCGCTTCAATTACAATCGATATATGATTGAATGGTCGAATTGAACTCATGCTAATGCACTGTGGCAACAAAGCCTGAGCCCTCAAAGCCCCCAACTTTCCTTGTGTCAGAGGCTTCCACTGCCTGTAAGGCAAGGGGAGTTACTAGTAGAACCCAAGATACCCCAATCTCTGGTGGAGTCTTCACCTATAGCCTACCCCCCGATTGAGCAGGAGACAAGACACATCTATCGCCTTCAGTTGCCCCAGAATTTAGGTGTACAAGGTATCCCACCTGAGAGCTGAGACTGATGAAAGCCTCTTGGGATCCCTAAGTAGTAGGTACATAGCCAAAGGTTTAACAGAAGAGTAGCCTAGGTACACCAGCCTAGCCTGGGGTTCATACACAGAAATACAGTCCAACAGATGCAGGATTCAAGGGGTTAAACAGCAGAGAGGTCTAGGAACAAAGCCGGGGGCATACACAAAGATTCAATCCAATAGCACAAAGCAGTACAGGTAAACTGATGCCATCACAGGTGGGGCAGCCATGCCTTATCCAGGCTTATGCAGTGAAGAAAGTGCAAGTTTAACAGGTGGAGTGGATCACCTGGACTCTAGATCTCCATAAAGCCCCCCCCCCCCAATACAACTTTCAATCACTCTGTACAATATTCTTTAGATCTTCCAACAACACTATAGTGCCGGGTTCTCCGTGATAGAATACATAATGAGTGGAAGGTTTAAAAAGAACCTTATATTACATGGTTTTGGTACAACAAAAGTTGATTGTATAGAAATTGTATGGTAGGTTGTAAGTTGTATGGGGGCCTTAAGCCTGCAGTAGGTGGACATAAATTCTGGCATGGTGGGAAGTATTATATAGTATAGTGGCAAGACAAAAGCCTTTTTTAACAAAAAAAAATCCAGGCCAGGATACATTTTGCAAAAACACATCTTAAGGCTCCCAAAAGCATGTGGGAAAAGGTGTTATAGTCTGATGAAACCAATGTTGAACTTTTTGGCCATAATTCCAAAAGATATGATTGGCACAAAAACAATACTGCACATCACCAAAAGAACACCATACCCACAGTGAAGCATAGTGGAGGCAGCATCATGCTACGGGGTTGTTTTTCTTCAGCTGGAACTGGGGCCTTAGTTAAGATAGAGGCAATTATGAACAGTTCCAAATGCCAGTCATTATTGGCACAAAACTTTCAGGCTTCTGAATATGAAGAGGAACTTCATCTTTTAGCATGACAACGACCCAAAGCATACATCCAAATCAACAAAGGAATGGATTTACCAGAAGAACATAAATGTTTAGGAATGGCCCTGCCAGAGCCCAGACCTGAATCCAATTGAAAATGGGGTGATCTGAAGAGGGATGGGCACAGGAGACGCCCTTGGTGTTTTAGTGTTTTATGCAAAGGAGAGTGAGCAAATCTTGCCAAGTCAAAATGTGCCATGCTAAAAGACTCATACCCAAAAAGACTGAGTGCAGTAATAAAATCTTAAGTATTTAGTCTGCTTTTTATTTGAGTGGTGCAACGTATAGGTCACATTTAAGGTGGGAAAAGTTCTGAAATGATTTATCTTTGTCTCATGTTTGTACAGCACAGGAACCTGACATTTTACCACGAGCGTGTAGACTTTTTTTTATATCCACTGTACTTCCACTTACCTGTAGCTGGCTAATTACATCATGCAGGACCAGGCAAAGTCACTGGACTGGAGCTCAAGCACAGTTTTTAAACTCAAAGCATACTTTGGTTTTGATTGTGTCAATTTCCAACAAATAGGATGTGATGAAGAGAAGTACCAGCCTTAAGCTGGTCATACACGGTAGATTCCCATGCAATCGATCTGCGATCAATCACAGCGTACCACATGGGCACATCAATTACCGTATGATGGGGACCCGGTTTCCCGGGTCTCTCCTTTCCTCAGCTGGAGAAGCAGCCAGCCTGCATGCCCCCCTTTCTTTCAGAGCTGGTCCCACCCCCTTCACACACAGCCATAGCTGATCACAGCCTGTTTGTGCAGCTCAGCTTTCAGCCCGTCCATTACATTGGATGGTGACTCGCAGTCCCCATTCAATGTAATGGATTTCAACCAAGGTTTTAGAACATGTTGGAAACCTGTTTGCTTGAGTTCCTTCGAGCAGGATTAATTGATCCTGCTTGAAGGAACCGTGGATGGCTCAGATGAAGAAACAGATTAGAGGAACATCGAGAGCCATGAGTGCATACAGCGCCCAATGTTCCTCTAATCTGTTACTTTATCGAGCCGTGTGTGGCTAGCTTTATTCTACACATTATTGTTAGTATTATTTTTTTATAAGGTAACCATGCACACAAAACACTGATAATAACAGTACAATGTAGATATGTTCTAATTTCACTAGATTGCAATCAAGGGAAGTCTCAGACACATCTTGTTATTTCCCAGTGTCCTTCACCTTTTGCAGAAAGCATTTACTGCGTTCATTACAAGACACATTAAAAAAGATTAATCTGGTTTATTGCCTTTGGACTTTGACTTCAGCATAGTATTTATTTTGTTCTTGTACTTTTATTAATTGAAATTACTGTAAACCTACAGATGAAACGCAGGAAGCCATTTGTGTTTTATGCAACAGATATCCCTGGAGCAACGGAGAATGTCCCCTTTCCTGTCCTAAGAATGTAGAACAAGTTAGGAATAAGCTCCTGGGTTCTCTGTAAAGGGATATGAATAATTATCAACAGTAATTGTTAAGTACCTCTCCAGAGATCCACTTCTTTTTCACAGGTTATCTGCTTCAAAGGAAAGCTTCTCAAAGAAAAAGAGCTAAGATAAAACTTGTGTGGAAAAAGGAAGAAGGCACATCAAATAGTAAGATACAAATGGAAATATAATGAAAACACTGTAATATATTACAAAGGGCTGCCTGGTCTTTTATTTAAAGGTATACTCTTTTCAATATTGAACATTAAGCTTTGAAATGTACATAGGTAGCAAAGTCTATCATCTCACCCCTTCAATTTTTATCTTGATCAGTTTTTTGATCAGTCACCTTGCCCATTCTAGACCATGGGCTGTGGCAGCCTGCTTATGGGCTATAAAAGTAGTTGATAATTATTTAATGAACAAGCTCAAATGTTGACATGTGGGTGGGCAGTGCTGCCTATAGTTGCTATTTAATCTGTACTTGCATAGTGTTCATGGAAAACTACAGATATTTCTATGCTATCACATGCTAAAAGTAAAGACCTAGTGCATATTGATTTTTTTTACTTACTTTTACTTATTACAGCTAATTGGGTAACAAGAAGTTTTAATAAAATAAACCATTGCATACTTTGCACACTGCCCAAAGGTCTGTTAAGGCCCCAATACACCTTTAAATCTTACCATTCAATTTATGTACAATGAGCTTTTATTCTACCAAAACCATGTTATATGAGGACCTTTCTAAACCAGCCATAGACACCTCGATCCATGGCTGGCTTGTGACAGACTCCTCACAATGTGGTGATGTCACCACGCCGTGAGGAGTCGGCTACAGAACTGAACGGAATCCTGTGTGCTCCATCAACACAGGCCATTACTGTCAGATTGTAGCCAATTAACTTGAAGATCGGCCACAAAAAGAACCAGCAGGACCATTCCGCTTGGGATCCAACCTCCCGGATTTTTGGGTCAGATCCTCAAAGTGGGCATCCCAGTAGTTGCGGGTGACCGACCATTATGGGTTCGGACACAGGGGTTGTTCCCCCACAACTATGGCCGGGAATCGTCCCGTCTATGGCCGGCTTTACAATTATTATGTATTCTATCAGGGAGGACACTATACTACATAGTTGTTGGTAGATCTCGTATGGAGTGGTCTAAAGAGTATAGTCAGGGGGTCCAGTTAGGGTCCACTCACCTGTCCAGTTCCAGATGACTAATTTTCAGGCTGCGAGAGCTTCCTCTTCAGCTGTTTTTGTTCTACCCAAATCATGATCTTTCTAAACCTTCCAACACTATGTATTCTGGGAGGAGACTACGTAGTAGATCTAATGGAAATTGTATGCAGTGATCTAAAGGTGTATGGGAAGGCCATGTTTCTGAAGAGAAATGCATAACTATTCGTTTTTCTACATGTACTGAAAACCCTCTATGTATTCCTATTTTTATATATTCTGAAAAGGAAAGATCCCATCTAGGTGAAAAAACATATTTTTCATTTCATCTCCGCCTATTTTAACCGAACCATTTCACAGCCAATAATGAGAACAAGCCCATACTTACAAGATCATCAAAACCCAACTCCAGTTAAAAGTTTTTTGGTTTTATTTTATAATGATAAAAGGGGGTTTTATAAAGACAGAGTTTTGTTGCTGTCAGTTATAGGAAATGTTCTGTTACTTTGCCCCAGAAAATATGTGATAAATTAAGAGACATCAAAACGAGAAATTAGAGGAATAGCAATCATCAGGAAAGAGCTCAAAGGATATCTTAGATAACTTTGGCCACAGAAAGATTGATCTTTTGTGTAGATCAGTGGTGGGCAACCGAGTTGGTATGGAGGGCCACAAGTGCGACCCTCAGTCTCACTGAAGGGCCGCACATAAAATTTTCAATCTATAAAGACTTGTAAAAGTATTTTATAATGGCAGCAGGCATAGCTTAAAGACATTAATTTTATTTTTTTAAATAACAAAAAGTGCTAAATTTAAACTTTAAGCATTAGGGAACACTATGGTATGGTAATGCACATAAAGCCAGTCAGTCACCCAGAAGGCTCCTGAGCAAGTCCCTTGTCTCTTCCCGCTCTAAGAAGATCCCAGGTGAAGATGAGTCAGTGGGGGATCGGTGGAAAGGTAAGTTCCCATGCCCTATGCATTAACAGTCTGCAGAAGAATGCCCAGAATAGGCAATATTTAAATTTGCAATATTGCGAATAATTCTACTAGTATTATATATCCACAAATATTCCCAATTTGAGTGTATGAATTGCGAAAATATATTCACAATTATAATATTCACATCACGATTACCTTGAAAATGAATGGTTACATTTGGTATTTTTTTTGCGCATTGCGAATATATCATCGCAATGCATGGCCATAAGCTTCCCAATGCATAATATCTCGAATATTGGAAATTTGCTAATTCTGAATAGACGATATTCGTCAAATATTCGAGCTCAACTCTATAAAAGGGGTAATTGTCAGTCATTGGGCTAAATTTCCAAACTAGGCTATAAGTGAGGGTGTAGAGGTACTGGCTGATCTGAAGGTTGTCTTTTTATGCTATGGCTCCATGCGGGAGTACTTCTTGCTCTATTCCTAGCCCGATGGAGAAGGATGTCACTCAAATGTTATAGATAATCCTTAAGGTCTCAGAGGCCTGAATCCCACGGGGGCTTCCTGGCAGTTAGTATAAGACCCCAACTCTCCAGTAGACAAAGTCCCTCCTAAAAATCATGTTTATGCCTCTTAAGAAGCACCACACATTCCACTGTATTGTGGTGAAATCAGCACAGTACAGAAAAAAGTCACATTAACTGTTTCAATGCTATTTTACTACACTTGTAATATTAAGTGGGAACCTGAGTGGAAACCTGAGCACTTGAAATTAACTAACTAACACACTAACATTTTTGTCATGTCACACTATACATTAACAATGTAAGTATTACTTTACAATTACAAGCCATTTATCTCTACTCAGTAACTACCCCTAGACTTAGATGATGTCTGTATTTAGAATGAAATGTTGCAAAGCTGCAACAAGCCACGTCCGAGGTTTCAACATGGTAGATCTGTAGTGGCCCCAGAAATGGTCACTAAACTGTATATATGCATTGTGTATTATAGGCACTGTATAATACTGTTTATGCTGTATATGCCTTCTATTGTTGTGTGTCTCCCTGACAAGGGTTGCACCTGTTGTTTACGAAAAGCTGGGACCATGACTCATGTCTGGGTGTATACTTATTCCTGCCCTCCAAAATGTAACAAATATAGTCAAGCCCAGCCAGGCCTTATGCCTGCCCCTTAGCTAGGACATAAATAGAAGTCCTTTAGAAGTTTCTGGGCTTTTTCCTGATTCTCCAGCAGAAGACTACAGGCTCTTCCTGGCTTCTTTCCTGCTTCTTTAACGTTACTCCGTGGAGAAGGTCCACAGCACCCAGCCATCTTGGTCCAGCCGCTCGTGAGCAACATCAGTTTGTAACATATTCCCTATGCCTGAACCCCATCCCTGCCTCTGGGTGATGGTGAAAGCATGTAAATATTCCTAAATAAACTGTAAATAGCCCCCACCTGCTGGACCTGGAGTTATTTGGGCTGCAAGCGGAACCTGGTAGTCGGCTAGAAGTCATCCACCTTAAAGAATCTGGCTGCGTGAGCACACATCACACATCACTTGAACGCCGCTACAGATCTATGTCTGGAGTTGAAATGATGAACACAGGCAATCATTGTACAGAAACCATAGCTTCTTAGTCAACTACAAGTCCATAAATTACATGCGGGCATGGGTTAATGCTGGAACAAAGATGGTGCCATTCTTCTAAAAGGAAAAGCAGATAAAGGCATCTTGGATCACTGAAGGGTATATAACTCTTGTAGGTATACTTACACACTACATACTTCAACAAATATACAAATAATATGATAAATAGGTCTAATTCAAGTTTATCATAACATAGTTAAAAAGCTGAAACCCAATAAATAACCTGACAGCACTGCTAACATTTTTAAACTACTTTAACTGAATCTATTTTTGGTAGCATGACTGCATATGTCTCTTCCTTTGAGGGCCCTGTCTGTGTACTATAAGAACACTAATATAATTGCTCCTAAAAGCAAGACGTTGTGCTGTCAGTTTCTCCTGAACAGCAATGGTTGTTCATTGGAAGAAGCATCCAAAGTTCACCCAACTACCATCAATAATCTATCATTGCTGAAGGCATTGCACCAGAAGGAAGCCGATTTGGCAGGGTCTACAGCCAGCAATAAGGCCATACACTATCCAGTTAGGAACATAACCAGCTTTGGTTTAATATGCTAAGAACAATTAGGTAAAGCAGTTGCATGTTTACATAGCATGGAAAACACTCTGACAGTCATTGCATTATGTCAAATACTTAATGCCATTCATAATGTTTTAATCTTCCATGTGAGCAGGGAAAATGCTATTTCATAGAATATAGTGATATTTTACAGTCTTTCAAATGCCTCTGTGGGCCGCAGATAAACCAAGTTTAGATTGATTGATTTAAACTTGCAAACACAAGTCTTCCACTTTCTTCAACCATCCTTAAACCTCCACCTCAGAGGAATGCCTGGCTTCCTAAACCCATTGCAAAACATACAGAACTGTGTAGTTTATAACATAAACTTATTGAAAATGTTACAATAAGAAAACATACAAAGTTAACAGAACAATAAAATGATAACAATACAACTGTCATAGATACAAAAGTTTTATGAATTACAATATAAGCTACTGTGTTTAGCATATTTTCATCCATATCCACATGTATTACAGGCTACCAGCAGCACAGTGCCAAGGGATATGCAGATCAAGTTAAAACAATCTAACTGCACAAGCATGTGTGTGCCCTAAAAATCTTAGTATGCAACAGATAACAACAAACAGCCACCTCTTCACTTCCAGAGAGAGAGAGATAATTGCACTGTAGTACCATGTCATGATTTCAGCTGTTTAAGAACCTTCCTGGACACTAAGATCACTTAAAGCGCACCTAAACTAAAAAAAATATATATAATTTAATACAATTTTTGCTTACCTCTAAACTGTCTCAATGGATCACAGTTGCTCCAAAACCTAAAAAAATACTTACCTACTCTGCTTTTATCTGTGGAAGTTGGCATCCTTACTTCTGTGTAGCTTCCAGTCTTACAAATGGCCACTGGTGGCCGCCAGATACAATGTCTTTCAATGGACACATAATGAAAGTAAATACTCTGGAACAGCTGCAGTTTAAAAATGTGTAATCTGACATGTTTTTTCCACGGAGGGTTTCAGAGCAGGCCAGATAGAGGAGGAGTGATGGGGGAATACACAAATATCTCCGTACAGGTAAGGATATTTTATACTTTATTTACAGATTGTCCCAATAGGGCTTGGACAGCTAGGAACAAAAGTGTATCTGGTGGGTTTAGGGGCACTTTGAGGTGTCAAATCATAAAGTGAAACAGAGAGAAAACCCTAAAGGACAAACCTCTATATATGGCTATACCTAGCATTGGGGGCCACCAAGCTGCAATGGCTAATACAGCAGGTTTGAGAATTACTGGAGTGCCAATTATCCAAGAGTAAGCTAATTGTTCCCTGGCATACCAGGATGTACGTTGGAACATGAGCATTAAAGCTAATCCTTTGTTAATTCCTTTAGCAAAAAAGTAATTCCACACTAGTGTTGAGCTCGAATATTCGATTTTCGAATATTTAGCTCGAATATCACCATTTCGCAAATATTCGCGAATATATCATCGGATATCCGACGTGAACGCGATTTTGCACGATTTATTGCGCTTTTATAATCACAATTTTATAATCGCGATCCATTGCAATGAATGGGATCGCGATTATATAATCGCAATGCGATTTTTTAAAACGGAAATGACGGATATTCTTCCAGTCGAATATCCGAGCTCCATTGACTTGCATGCATTGTGCATATTTGATCGCAATTGCGATTTTTAGATCGCAATTCATGTCGTAAGTGCGGATATTCGAAATTACGAATATGGAATCTAATATTATGGCGGATATTCGCGAAATTACGCAAATTCAAATATTGCCTAGTCGCTCATCACTATTCCACACAGAAGTTATTTGCTTCTTCATTTGCCCAGTGTAAAATCTATACATTACCATGTACTTGAGAACTTTAACCCCAACAGCCATAGGTGAAGGATTTCCATCCTGGTTAGAAATGCTCCCATCTTGTATATGGCCTCTGAATAGAGGAACCATCAGCATCAACGTGTAACCAATCGCAGCTGATGTCGACCTTTGCTGAGATGTGATAGAGTTCATAGTTCACTAACCCAATCCAAAACAGGTTAATACTGTGAAACTCACAGAGTAAATGTAATAGATCTGGATATAAGAATTCCTTCTTATATCCAGATCTATTACATGTTATTTGGGGCACTTCACAAGACAGTCAGATAACCTATGGGATTGTGGTACATTAAAGGCAGCATAGGCTCTATAGGCCATTTTAATATACACCTCCCTCTAATTTTCATTTGTTACTGCTTTGCACAACACCTCAGCTCCCAGCACCTTTGAAGGAGCTCTGCCGATTCCTCTGGGGTGCACTGTGTGAGATATTTTGGCCATTTCAGTGCCATTTTGACCATCTTGTTAAAAGTTGGAAGCCTTTATTTTCAGGCAATTTGTAGACAAGAATAGTTCTGTGCTGATGTTTAAATGTTTTATAACATAAAACATATAACAATTGTATAATGACCATAACTCAGGTGGCAGAGCACAATAATGGATATATCTATTATCCAGAAAGTTGACCCTCCACCCTGTACAACTTAAAGACATGCCAAATAGTAGAAATAGTAATACAAACCTATTTTTTTTCCTTACAATAGGATCATAAGTTTAATAGGTCCCAAGCCTAAAGTCAAGCTATGAACTAGGGACTAGTTCTAGGAACTAGGCCTGGTTTGTAGGCCAGGACAACATCTAAACAATGTTCCCCCCATGTTTCTTTGGTTTTACTTAAGTCAACCTGGTTTCCTCATTCATAAAATCATACTGGTAAGTTAGTTGGCTTCTCTGCTTGTTTAACAGGTACAGTATTTCGCTTGTATTGTTGAGATGCAATGCAATGAGATCAGACCCTTTTATTTAAGTTAGCATGCTAATGTTCTTGCTTTTATAAGTCCCTTAGCTATAACAAAATGATAAACTTGTCTGTATGAACTATTCAACTAATAGTCCCAGTTGATTTTGATATGTTATTACATTTCTTTAGTATTTTTTTTTTCTCTAAACCATTTGCCTTCTCTACAAATAATAGGGCCAAGGACACAATGAAATTAGGGCAGATAACCTGAGCATAGTGCAAATCCAACAGCCTTTCTGAGCATTAATAATGGATCCTAAAAGTGGGACAGTTGACCTTAGGGAACAATCACTAAAAATATGAGAATACAATGTATAGTATCTAATATATTGCAAGAAATAATTCAAGAACCAGCAAAATTATAGAAAACCACAAGCTGGTAAATTATAAGAATAACGTGTCCACTACAGTTAATTTTTTTTGTGTTTCTTATTATCTTTGATGGATACAAAATACAAAATGCTAAAATTATTGAGGCTTATAGGATTTAAGACCTTTAAGCACAACCTTGTTTTCCTGTGAAGAATGTATTGATTTACAAACCATTTAATCCCTATATTCCAATGAAAATAGTATACATGCAAGATATTAAAAGATATTAAAAACTACTACTGAAAAAAGACTTCTGCTAAGACTGTGCCAAAAAGGTTCTGTAGATAGGAAGCAGCTGGTAAAAAGACACCACCTCCACTTATATACAAAATGGAGAAAGAAATTATGAACAATATATAATTTAAAAAAATAAACATTACTGTCATTTTGATTTATTTTACATTATTAACCTCCCTAGCGCTTTTACAAAGTCCAGATTTTTTTTTATGTTGTAGGCCTGTAACTTCCCAAAATATGTCCGTACAAGGGTCTAGTAGACATCCTGAATATAATAATGCTTGAAACACACAATTATGTAAAACAATAACATTTAAAAAAATAATAATAGGTATAATTTGAATGATAAAATCTCTAAAATATTTCTTTTGTAAGATAGATTTCAAAACAGTATGTATTTATATTTAGGTTTTGTTAATAATAACATTTTTATTACAATTGGAAACTTTTTCTTTACTTTGAATTGTATTGAACACACCAGGGAAGGGTTAACCGCAAAGGGGCACATCTGGGGAATCACACTGAAACAGTTTTCTGGCGAATTACTTTTAAATCTCCCGCCGCCGCCCCGATGGGACATCATCACGTCACTGGGGGGGACATCGCCTTCAGTGAAGAAGCCAGTTCAGATTATCGGAGCCACAAAACTAAGTATGCGCTGCCGGGGCTCCGATCTTCGCCAGGCGGACCATCTTTTCTTTTTTTTTTTTTACCATCTTTTCAAGCACAGCAGCACTGGATGAGATGGTGCCGTCAGAAACGCTAGGGGGTTTAAGAACTCACGTTTAAAAGACTCCAAAGGATGACAGGAAATATAACAAATGGGGTGTGGCCTGGCACTGGACGTATATGCAACTCACAGCAACCCAACCCACACATGGTGAGCCCTTCTGACCTCTTTCAGCCACAAGCAGAAACAACCTGGGCGGTGCACTGGGAGGACTGCATTTTTTCCACAGAAATTCTCTAACAAACTAGTATTGAAGGCTCCTTGCTTGAAAAGTATGGACTTCACTATTAAAAATACAAGGTAGCAGCTAGCAATTTATTAATGTTTGGTTTAGGGAAACAAGAAGTCCAGTATGGGATTCTATTAAAAATGAACTTAGGGCAGTGGCAGTTTTACATATAGGCAATATGGGTGGCAACATAGGGGGGTGGCATCCGCCCATACTGCCCATATCAGTGGACCTTTAGCAAAACTACCCCCCAAGAGCACAAAGAATATCTAGCCATAGGGTGGAAGAGGGAGTGCTCACCCAGGATTCCGGTCTGCCTAGGACCACCACTCCACTCGGGGCTGCCATACACACCCCGATGGGTGCAGGCAGACCAGTCCCGATCTGCACCGGGATGCAAACGTGATGACGTCATCACGTTTGCACCCTGGTGCATTATGGGGCCCCTTCAGTCGGCCGGAACCCTTTGTGTGACGCCGGTCTTCATTGAAGCTAATGCCCTCGGCTCCCATCGGCCAGAGATTATTGGACATGTCCGTTCTCTGGTCGGCTGAGCAGTGGGGCGACAGGGATCTGTCGCCCCATGTGGGCACATGCCGATTAGCGGCCGATTTTTAACCTGACCAACGGCGCGAGCGCGCACGCCCGTCGGTCAGGTTAAAAATCGGACGCTTATCGGCATGTGTATCGCTAGCATTAGAGTATTGGACCTTGTAGACTTAAGACAGGTTTAAGGTTTAGATTCAGTCATACCTTGGCCATCTCCACCATATTTCCCCTTGTCCTAATTTCAACCTTTAATATGTATTCAACATATCCAATGTCAACAGAGAATTATGGCCGTACCATAAACATGTCTTTAAAAAGCCAAAAAACTCATTACTATCTTTACCTGAGTTTTCCACAGGTAGGGCCACTACGAGGAGGGGCTTATGAAGGAATTATTACTGCAGGAAATGTAACATGTCTTCTATGGTACTGAATCTCTTATGAAACTTAAACACATCTATAACATCTGTTGCTAAAATCTTGAGTTTGGGCTACATATTTGGATGTCATATCTGTACTGCACCAACATCACAATTTGATTGTTACTAATAATGGTCCAAAGCCATAGGAAACAATCTCTATAATTTGTGGCATTCACACCAAAATTGTTGTATCTTGGTTAGACGTGTTTATATCCTACAAGACTTACATTTCTGATGTTTGGTATTTAACTTTAGTGGTTTTTTTTTAGATTAAAAGTCATCCATCTACATTTATGTTTCACATGCTGTACATAAACTATGTGTTTAATGTCATGAAGATAAAAGATGCCAAAGGAGAATCCAACCCACCAATTCTAGCCTAAATAAAACCTATGGGTAGAAAAAAGTAAGTTGCTTCCAAAATACACAACCACAGAGGTCATTACTTGAAGTAAAAGGTCCAGTGTGTACTTTCCCTTAACAATTTTTTTAAACCATTGCTTGTAGATATACCAAACCCTGTGGAAACAAAGTTTACTTTTCTGCTTGATCATTGATAAAAAAAAGCATGATCATTTGTTCCACTGTTTGGTAAAATCACGGGTTAAAAAAAGAAAAAGTAACATGTTAAATTATTGATTCAAGTTCTGGAATATGTCACAGTAGGGATTTACAAGGCAATTAAGTCTATTTATATAAGCACTGTGTAGAAAATTATTTGACAGTATTCAACAATATGAGTTGATGGAACACTGATGTAACTTTTCTGGTATAAATTGTGCAAGCAGACCCCACAACAAGCATGTATGTTTTATTTGAAACTATATAATCTGGGATTGGTCTCTTAGTAACAAATATTAAACCTGTCATTATATCAGCTGTCATGTTTGTTTCTACATGAGTACAATGGAATACTTGTAGTATGAAATGTACACAAATGAAAAACACTATATTACAGGTTTGGGACATGGTCCCTACCTATGTGACATTGGGGGGCTGCTAACCTCTTCAAAGTGGAGAAGGTTTTGATTATTAAATCCATTCTAATGAATGTTTTTTTTTACTCCAAGTTGATCTTTAGGTAGATGAAACATGTCAGTAGTATTTACAATTTGTTCTGAAATTTCATGAGTACATGCAAGTTTTAAATAGAGTTGGGTTACCCTGGTACGGAAAATTACATAAAAATCAAAGATCAGTGATGGAACTACCAATGTGTAGCCTAACTGACAGCTGTTACACCACACCAATTTTTGCTTTAATATGTTTGCTTTCAAGAATTATTAAACCCTCATGTAAAACATACTGCACCCTATGGTTGAGCTACATCCTTCCTAAACAAGCTGTTAAGTTTCTATGTTGGATAGCCTTACACTGTTGGAACCAGTTTACCTGACCAATTACTTATAGCAAAGGTCTCAGAATGGGCTTTTCAGCCCAAAAGGATCATGAGTAAGGGGGAGAGTGATTCATGTGTAGAGGGGGATGTACTCTGTTGGAGTATAATCAGGTACATGCTAGCTGTCAGAAGAGCCAGTAGTGCCTAACCAGCAGTCTGATCAAAGTGTGCACTCTTACACAGGATACAGGAGATGCAATGACCCACTTGCCTAGGCACACAGAGAGAGCCCTTCTTCCTTGTATTGCATGTAGGTCATGCCATGCCATGAGGAGCTGTATAGAGATTAAAAGCCTGCAAATCTAGAGGTACTGACTCCATCTTCCTGCATTGGACCCAATAAGCATTATACCCCTATCGAGGCAAGGCCATTGTCTTTTGGCCCCCTTCGATCTTTGAGTGACACCTAAATGTCAGCAGCACATCCCCCTTAGTCAATCCCTCTTCAACTGCTATGCTGTAGAAAAGGATGTCAAGACAGATTTATATTTGGGGCATGTTATTAATATATATACATTTAAATTATTTTGGATGCATTAAACGTATGAACTCTTTTTTTTGTTAAAGCTGATCCTTTGAAAATTAAAAAAGACTGGGCCTACCCCTGGTGTAGCCCTAATCCCAATTAATCTGCTCTAAATGTTTCAGTGAAACTCATATAGTCATATTTATAGTAACAAATTAAATTGATGGTGTAATACACTCCAACTTGATTGTAGAATCACAGCATGGGTTTAATGTTTTTTTAAGCATAAAATTAGTTTTGCTGTTCTAGAAATGCTGGTACCTATATATATAGCAACATAGAGGTGTTTCCTTTCACACAATTCCACTTTTAATGCTATTTCCAAGCAACAAAACTGGCATAGCATCTCATGCTACCTCATAAAAAAACTTCAAACAAAAACAATTAGACAGTACAAAAAGACAATATATGAGTATCTAATATAAAACAATGTTTTCCAAACCAAAGAAATGTTTCTTTGAATACCAGTGCATGTTTTTCAGGGTATCTTTCATAAGGTGGATTATACAGGTAAGTGTCTCACCAATGAGGATCAACTAACTGGAAGTTCACAAAATATGCATGGTTGGTGACACTTAAGGACAAAAAAAAAAACTAGTTAAGGAGGTAGCAGTGGTTTTTAGCGCATGTGCAGCCCTATCATAAATGTTTTTAAAACCTGCCCCTTCTTTTTACCCAAAATTGCTGCTTCCAGTGTGTTCAGCATTACACTTTTAACCTGACCAAAGCATGTAACTTTGTCTTGTTAGCGATTGTTGTCATGTATTGAGGTGTAAATGCATGTGCTTCAGGCTTGTTTAAGAGACATCTTAAAGAGGAACTTAAGTAAAATGACAAAATACATGAAATGTTTAATCTGCAAAGCAACTCACATCAGCATACAGTGCAAACTGAGCTCAGCCTTCCTAGTGATCTAAATTTGCGGCATCTTTCCTGACAGTATTTCTCATCAATTAAAGTTCTATCAAGCTAAAAATATATAAATTTGTGAAATTTGGTAAGATCTTTATTGTACCTAACAAAATATCACAAACTAATATATTTGTTTTAACTTGTTACAACTTTTGTTAATGAAAATTGCGAAAATTGCATTGTCAATGATTTTTAATGAATAAAAGTTTTACATTTGTGATATTTTTTCAGATATTTATTGTACCAAATATCACACTTTAGTATTTTTTATTATTATTAATGAAAAGGGACTTGTCAGTATTGTGGAAGCCAACTTGCATTTGTCATTAATAAAATGTAAATACTATGGGAGGCGGATGGAACATCAGAAATGTTCGCATTTTCAGTAGACAGCGAACACCCAATGTTAGCTGTGAACTGTCCACAAGGTGAACAGTCTGCCCATCACGACTAGCGATGTGCATGGGGGCCAAAGCGGTTCCAAAATAAAATAGATTTCTCTGTTTATATTTATTTTTACAACTTTATGCCAACAAAAACCAGAACAAACGGTGCCACCAGGGATGTTGTGATAAGTTCCTTATTATTTTATTTGGAAACTGCTAGAGTTTATGGGAGATGATGCAATTGGTTGATGTATATTGGTGTTGTTTATGTGACATATATGACATCAATGCTTAGGTAAAGTTAGTAGTGGCACACACAACATAACACCTTCCAAATATATCAGTGGCCATGATATTTTTTGTATAAATAAATTCTTATACCAGCTATGCAGCTGTGGGAAGTGACATTGCAATGCATGTGTTTAAATATAGTTTTACAATTTACACAGCTTCCCACCTTTTTTAAACGTTGTATTTGCAGGTTGGTAAAGGCTGGGAGAGAAAGGAAAAAGTTTATGGGATTCAGAATTTGTGACAAAGGATGGACAATATATTATTTACCATCATTCATTGATTTTTGTATTCTAGAATGTTGGCCAGCTCTTTGCTTTCTGCCATTCACAGATTAACTTTTTTTTACTGTTGGATAGTTTATCTGAAATGGCGAAGGTTAATGAGCTCATTTCTATTTGCCTATTAATGAATTCTTGTGTGCCAGATGGGTTTCAGTGCCTTACTGACCTCTTTGGCACATAAATTGTTAATACATATTCAGTATTTCAAAAATAAAACCTGGTTTTACTTTTAAGTGACTAGTTAATACCAGATGATTATCATTTCGCTGTTATCAGTCAAGCCTGCATAAGATTATAATTGCATGCATAATAATATATAAGCATATTCTTCAAGAAATGTTTAGGCGTGCATTTGCAGTAAAGGAGCAAGCATCAGAGAATTCACACAGTACTTACATCTGCTTGTGGTCCTTTACCAGCACCTGGACATTCAAACGTGACAAATTCATGGCATCTTTTGTGAACTACAAAGCTGCAAACTAAAAGAAAACATTTCATTACTTCTTTAGAAAAAAATTAAGTCATCAAAAACAAAAGTGAATGCCTATACATCAATTAAATGCTTTGTTCAGGAAACCCCAGAAGTCCAAAAACAAAGCTTAGGTCACACACAGGGGATCAGCCCCATGAACTGGGTAGCCACAGGGTTATTCAAAGAAGTGGACAAAACACAGGTCATACACAAGAGATCAGTCTAATAAAAGGAGCAGCAAAAGGATTAAGGAGTAGAGTGCTCAAGCTGAAGCTAATTAAATGAGGCGATGCAAGATCAGTTCAAGTTCAGAAATAGGTGCAAACAAAGAAATCAGGGGTTAACAAAGATACTTATTTGAAGGATAAACAAGCTGGAAATCTTTAGACCCTACCCTTTTCCAGTGATCCTGTGCCCAGTAGTCCACCATGTAACTGAAAAGGTGGAGAGGTTGGAGGCTAGATGAAGATCCATTGATCGTGTCTCTGCTCCGCTCTGGCCCTCCAGTCTCTGATGTCTGCCGCAGGGACGGTACTGTGGGGAGACGCTATGTGCAGGGGTGCACATAACTTTTTTAGTGAGCTACTGGGATGAGTACCAGGAGATGGTGTTTGGTACTCACCCCATATGTAGGGTGGTCTAGCTCACTATTTCACTATGTGCATCAGCTCCCTGCATGGTAGATTCTGCTGCAGACTGACCTCCCTGTTCTTGATTCAGCCTCAGATTATCTGTATCCATCCACAGATCAACAGCTGGCTTTGGGTCAAATGTAACTCTCACAGTACAACACCGATTGAACCCCCAGATCTCAGTAGTGCAACTTTTCTCTTGTCAGATTTTATCCTACATATGCCTACTCTGATCTCCAACACCCTTATAAGTCCAATCTTGTGTTTTAATTAGTAATTTACATTGCCAATTTGACACTCCTAACTGCAACCTTTTATAGTTATTAAAGTTTCCCTGTGGTCATCCAAGAGACATACCTTGTATACATTTAACAATATAGCTGTAATCTTAACTCAATCTCCAATATCCGTTTCAGCCAACGGGTGTCACTAGAGAGCACTTGCCATCAGACACAAGCATGACTTCCTTCTCATCAGAGAGGAGGGGAAAGCTTGGTGCATCTCGCCTGTAGTCCACAGATGTGCTTAGGAAGGAAAAGAAAGGTATGCAGAGCTATGTTTTAGACAATTTTGCGTACCAGCGTACTATTTATGTGCACCCCTGGCTATATAGATGCCATACCACAGCCCAATCTGGGTGCAAGGGGACTGGAAAAAGTAGAGATCACCTTCCCTAGTCCTTTTGAGCCCAAGAGTCCACTTTGTCAGTGGAAGGGCGAAGCAGATAGAGACTAGATGAAGACTCCATCTAGTTTCTGCTATGCTCTGCCCCTTCAGTCCGTCATACCCACTAGAGGGGTAGAGGAGGAGGATGGTGGTGCCAGGAACTAGGAAGAGGGGAAGGTAAGCACATGATTTTAGGTGCGAATGTTGGCCTGCCCACATCAAGACAGCTCACAGGAAAGTACTGTGTATTTGTTTTTAAATCTTTGGTTAAGTAAAGAACCGCTTTAATATTAGTCAGGGTAATACAAAAAAAGATAACCATAACAGTTTAGCCTAAAAAGTTATATCTGTATAAAACTGTTTATTATTAAATGATTCAATATAATAAAGATTGGAAGCTCTTTATGGAATGCAGGTTACCTGCTCTATCCTTGCCAACAACTTTAAAAAAGGAAAGCAAGTTTATATGACCAAGCTGTGCTTGCTGATGCTGGCTTATAATCATGCTGTCAGGCATTTAATTATTTATGACAGGTCTAACCAATAGTTCTAAACCTTTACCCCAAAGCTAAAAATACTTTTTTTATTCAATTGTTAATTTTTAAATTTGGCATAAAGTGATTTTTGACACATTAATGTGGTGTGCTTGATTTACTAATCCAGTTTTTTCTTGTACATCAAAAACAACTTTAAAAAAGATATCATAAAATAAGTGAAAGATACGATTTACATTTACAAAGAAAAATTTTGGATGTGTCAGTACATTCTTAAAGGCCAGTTCAAGTCAAAACTCACGTCTTAAAGAGAAAATATAGTATATTTGCCAGAAAATAAATGCTTGAAATATTTACCATATTTTTTGGACTATAAGACGCACCCAGTTTTTAAAGCAGGAAAACCAGAAAAAAAATATTTGATATATAAAAGTGTTGACATCATTTGGGTTAATGCAATGGATTAAATGAATGCAATATCAAATTCAGCCAGTAGATGTCACCAGCAGGAGTACACACACACAGCACATCACACCATTTCTTCACTGATCAGGAGGAGGGGGCAGGAGTCTTCTATTCTCTGCTCTCCTCTCTGGCTGCCAGTGTCTGTGGAAGCTGCAGAGTTACTGCATGGACACGAGAGGGATAGATGGAAGTTAATCTATCCCTCTCTTCATTGCTTATACCAACAGGGCTCTGGGCTCTGTTGGCATAAGCAATTATACAGTTCAGGTGGCTCCCTGGCTAATCTTCTTGCTGGGAGCCAAAGGGTCAGACCATAAGATGCAGACCCCCCCCCCCCCCGATTTTGGGGGTTATGGTCTGAAAAATACAGTACATATTATGAAAAAGCGGTAATTCATCTCAAGCGGGGTAATTAGTTGGCTCAGAGAAGTTATCTGAAAATGAAATTGTTCCTCAGTTCCTGCAGCTACTAGGATTAATGAAAGTTTGTTTCAAAGTTTACTTTCTTTGTTTTTATACATAAAACATTAATACACTGATCATGGGTTTTCGTCCATCTAAAACCACATATCTGGGCATTATATATATCCAGCATATATTTTGTATTGAATTAAAGTGGTTCATTACACACTAATTTTGTTATTTTTATCAGCCAGTATCAAGGTAAAGTACACATACAAAATACAAAACAATACTTGTGGGTTAATTAATAATGTTTTGTGCATTAATTCCAAAGTATCTGCATCAGTGTGGTGTGCCCTTTACCATCATACTTTTTGTTCACAAAAGGAAGAAGTAAAAAAAAGGGAAATTTGTATTTGTATTTGATTATTATTCTGTCCCATTACTTTGTATTTGGGATAATGAGGGAATATCACACACCTGGCCATGGAACAGCTGAAAAGCCAATTGTCCCATTACTTATCAAGTGGGAGGCACATTTGCAAACTGTTGTGACTCCTCCACTATTCACCTGATTTGAATGTTAATACCCTCAAATTAAAGCTAACAGTCTGCAGTTAAAGCATGTATGTGTTTATTCCAAATCCATTGCGGTGGAGTATACAGCCACAAATTTTAGACTTGTGTCGATGTCCCAATATTTATGGACCTGACTGTACAATTGTGACCTGGCCACAAAATGAAAACTTCAATGCCTTTTAAGAAAGAAATTACTTAACTTAATTTTTTTTATGTATAGGGAAAAACCATAAAATAAATTCTAAAAACAAAAATCCCCACACAAAAACCATTAAAAGAATGTAGAGGTTCAATAAATAATAAATAAATAAAGGGATTATCATTTTATCCATTCCAACACATTTCAATTACAAGAGCTTCTTCAGGGCTTAAAATGATAGGATTAACCTCCCGGGCAGTTCACTCGTGGTGTGCTGTTAAAAAATGTCCTGCCCTCCTTTGGACCCCAAATACATCCTCAGTGTCACCACTGATGCTCTAAACAAAAACAACGCCACCTCCATTGCATTGAGGTCAATGGTGCCGCCTACCTCCACCCTCTATAGTCATATATAACATCATCGTGGTGGTCCACCAATACAGAGGAACGCCGGGGGCATTCAGAGGACATGTGAGTATGTAACGATATCACTGCACCAGTGAAGGTACTACAGCTTTCCGGGGCACAGGCTTCATAGCTGCAAGGATAATTTTGAAAGTAGGAAAACCACAGTTCCAGAGAGGAATGAAGATCTTTACAGTGTCCTATGTGTCAATTAAAATTTGCACTTTATCTGTTTCTTATTTAATACATACCTTTTGGTGAAAGGTGTCCTTTCTATTTATCATGCGAAGTTTAAAGGTATGGAGAATATGCCTAGCTTTAGCGCACTGCTGTCAGTAACTTGCGCTGTATGAATAATTGGTAGGAGAAGCACATTAAGGTAGAACATGTGTATAAACTAGTACATATGGCGGAACCTATGTGTAAATATAACAACAAATTATACAACACAGTGTTTAAATACATCAATATAGATTATCAAGATTATTTACATCAAGGCATATGATGACTGTAATAAGTGCTTACATTTTTTTGTTCATTAGACTGCACATATTAATATTGGCCTGTTACCAGGCTATGGACATAAATTAATCAATTGTGCTTAACAAGCATGAAAATGCAAACAAATATTCTGATTTTAAACTATGTAGTAAATTACAAAGCTAGTGGAACCTGCCAGCCCTGCCACCTCCCCCTCCCATCTGTGACACTGCAACCGTTATGTTTGATCTCAGAGTATCTCCATGATAAATGTTACAGTTGGTAAGATAAGATCAAGCTGATTTCCAATGGATGCGTAGTAGCTTGACAGCATGACAATGTCACAGAAAGATTGTATTTAATTGGTATCCCAAGATGGTGCCACCCATTACAGTTTGTGAGTATTAAACTACTTCTATACAAATGCTATGTGATTAATAAAGATGGCCGAACTATTTGCTTTTCTTACAGACGTCAATTCTGGTTTTACCCAATACAAATTCTTCGAGAACAGGAGGGAAATTTAAAGTTCCCCATAAACAGGCGGATGTCAAACTTTTCTAAAAGTCCGATCCTCCTATTCGAGAACGATCAAGGCCGATGTTCAGCCATCACTAGTCATTAACATGAGGATTGCCACAGGTGTTTCCATGGTTTGGGCACAGGACTGTTGACATATGGTTAGGGTCCCATGGTCCCATGGAGAAAAGACATTGAGAATACAAAAATCAACTGTAGAGGAACCTGCCCTCTCACATTTATGTTTTTAAGGGTCCATAAACAATATTAGATTTGTGAAATTTTATTGCACATAATTAATAGATAAAAAATCAGATTTAAATCCATTACATTGCTCCATCAGTTTATGCATATAAATATGCATTTTGTTGCTTCTTCAGGGAACGTTTAACATGTGTGTAGATACATTTCAGCATTGTTGGAAGCAAAATGCTTCAAGAATATACATTTGGTATAGACATTTAACCCTCTGAGCGTTTCAACCGTGGCACGGTTTTTTTATAACCGTGCCACGGGCAATCGCGGTGGAGCACAATGTGCTTTGCCACGATTGCCTGCCCAGTTGCAGGTAGTAAACATAAGCCCGGCGTCACTGGAGACGCCGGACTTACGCTGAAGAAAGGCGACGCCCCTCCAGTTAGATGGAGGTCTATGGCGCCGCCTACCCCCTCCCCCTTCGCGTCACCGGTGACGCGATCGGGGGCGGACCCGGAAGCATGCCGGTGCTCCCGACCGCCGTAAGAGGACCGCGAGACCTAGAGCGTGGCTCTAGTTAACTGGGGCTGAGTTTCATGATGCATGAAACTCAGCCCGAGTTAACTCGGGCTAGACGCTCAGAAGGTTAAAGGAACTCTGGAGGAACGAGGGTTCTGTCAGATCTCCAAATTCTCAGTCTGCATTAAGCCACCCATACACGTTCCGATTTTTTGTACGAATTTTGCCCGGGATCGATCAGGCGAATAATCGGATGCGGAATTATGTAGCGGGACCACTTTGAGCGTGTCTGTAAATTTTAACATAGTGTCCGGCCTATGGATCGGTGATAATTCGAATTCTGACTTTTCGTGCCAGTCGACTAATCGACCATAACATTTTAAGTTAAAATCGTGTGACCCAATTGGACGAAAAATCGGTCGGGAGAAAAATTGGAACATGTATGGGGGGCTTTAGATTTCTTTAAAGAGAAAGACATTCTGTATCCCACAGGTGTTTTATGTGTCATCCCAATAGTGGAAAGATTGCAAGCATGCTCCCATTGCCACGTCCTCACTGGGAGAGAAGTTTCCAACAATACTGAAATGTAGTGATGGCGGAACATCGGCCAGGTCTGTCCGCGAACGGGCAAATCTGACTTTTAAAGAAGTCCGCCGTCCGCCTGTTCGCGGACAGATTCAAATTCCTTGCCTCTAGGCGGGGAATTTGAATAGGAAAAACCGGATTTGACGTCACATCCAGTCCCTGGAAGGCATAGTTCCTGGTTAAGGGAGTCGGATGTGACATCACTGACATCACTTCCTGTCCCCGAGATGGTTTTTCCACTAGAAGACTGGCTTCATGCCCGGTCTTCTAGTGAAAATATTCTTACTCCGGCACGATCTCGCAGGTTCTGATCCTGCCGGAGGAAGAATAGAGATCTTCTTCTCGCCGGCAAACGGGGCGGTTTGAACACCCGTACTGCTCGCCGGCGAACTGTCCGCCTTGCTGGCAGTTCGGCCATCGCTACTGAAATGTATCTACACTTAAACATGTAACACGTCCTGTTAAGAAACTGTATTGCAACAACGATTTAACATCTATTGTCTACCTCAATATCATGTTTTTTCTCTTGACATATATATGAGATTGCATGTGATACACTTTGAAGCAATGTCTTTGATTTTAATCCAAATTTTTTTAAATGTCTAAAATCTATTGTTTATGGGCCTTCAAGTCCCCCTGTCTCCATTTGAAAAAAGTGAGAGGACTGGTTCCTTTACAATTGATTTTCTGATTGATTTCGAATGTTGGCCTATTATAAAGAAGGTTATCACTTTCACTTATAGATTGTGCTATGACCTTGACTTTGGTGAGCTTTTCTTTAGACTGTGCACCTCCAGTGCATTGTCTAGACTCCTTCTTGTTTGGCTAGTGTAACCTGATTTATATAGGTATCTGAACTACATTTGGTAGAAAACATGGTTCAGCAAAGGCTGAATCAAATTGGGTGGCTAGCTCCATTTTACTATGGTAAAAAGATAAATACAGGGACATACCTATGAGAGTAAACCATTATGTTTATTAGGTAGGAGTAAGAGTTAAAAGGGACTCCAAAGGTACACACAGTCTATCATCAGAGGTGGCCATACACAGTTGGAGCAAAACATAGTCTTCAACATGGGCAGCCATCAAGTATCATATATGCATTTGTATGTATTGTAAATCATAAAACATTGGGTTGTAATAGTTTGCTCAACACATTTCAGTCTTATGGCATCTTCAGGAGGGGATGAATCCCAACATGGGTATCAGGTTGGATGACCTCCACACACACATCTGTACAAAAACAAAAAAATCGGTACATATCATAGTGCCCATATATGGGCTAATGCTGCATGTAATATCTGTAAATGTGGGTCCATATGGGCCACAACAAAAACCAAACAGACAAAAATCATAAAACTATCATCAATCTTTGTCAATGCTTTATGCATGGGACTTACATACCGAGGACCCGTAGTCTCTGAAATGGTTCAGGACATCTCCAGGCCTGATGGTTTAAAGTAAAAGTGGTCAATATCCAAGACTGGCCTCCACCCCAGCCAGGTTTAACTTTGTGTATCTTTGTTTACATATGCACTAAAGTAACTGTAGAGATAGGCAGCCACTGGGTGAAGGAGGGAATGAGCCACAATATGGGACAAAGTAGCAAGTATCAACAGTATAGAGTGAACATAAAGACTCACCAAACAAATCGAGGTGGATAAGTCAGGAATAAAAAAAATGGCACATGTGATGCCAGACATACAGCTAGAGCCGGCTTTGCAATAGCGTCTATCTGCTCCTCTTATATGTCCTCCCATTGGCTCATGGGGGAGCCCGCATCAGAAGTGAGTGGCACAGTACTTATCCCCCTTCCACGGCGGGCATACTGCCCCCCAAGAATGGGACACAATCATCTTCCAACCCAGTCACTCTTAGGTGCCCCTTTTTCAAGACCTTATACACCACCCTCTTCATAGGCAACTCCAACTCATAAGCATCTCCCACATATCACTACACTTACTAAAAAGTTTACATTCATACATGTAATAGTAAAATAATATACCATATATATATATATATATATATATATATATATATATATATATACATAGTACAGTATGTGAAATTGACACCAGTAGAAAAAGGTGAAGCAGAGTAATGCTAGCCATACACAGCCCGATAAATAGCCCGATCAACCAAGCCCGATCGAAGTTTGTCGATAAAAAGATCAGCGTTTTCTCGGATGATCTAACAAAAAATCCCCACATAGAAAAAATGATTTTTGAACGATGTAACAGTTTTGATCGTACATCCTAGTCGGAGTTTATCATCATTTTTGTTGTCCAATCTTTCATTCAATGGGAAGTAATAGTAATATCGGGGTTGATCGGTGTTCATTTAGTCGGGCGCTACAAGAAAAGTAGAACGATGTAACCGGACCGATTAAAATTTTCCAACATGTCCGATCATGTGATGCCCGATTTTCTGCTAAATTTTGATCGGGAAAGCTCTGTCGGACCATGTGTGCAAAACCCGATTTATGCCCGATTAACCAAAAACTTTGATCGGGCTTGGTTGATCGGGCTATTTATCGGGCTGTGTATGGCTAGCATAAGACTAATTTACACAGGTGGTTGTTAACCACCCGGTAATCTGCCAATTAGTGCAACTGACTAATATCAACATCGACATTAGGTGTCTGAGTCTGTTGGTTGGTTTTCGCCCAATAGACCTGTCACAGTACCATTATCTAAACGACACCTAGTGCCTGCACACGTTTGCAGACAGAGTGCCCGGGCGCTTTCCAGAAACTACCATGTAAATGAAGCCTTAGAGACATGTTCTACTCATTGATCTTGTTTTCAAATCCTAACACAAACTATACTGAATCTATGGCATATGTACCCTTTATATTTTCATAAACCCAGCTTCTGTCCCCCCCTGCAGCTTTTCCCAGCCCTCATTAATTGGCACATCAAGAAAACAACCCATCTCTGCGGGGGATGATGCTAAGTGTATGTTGCCAATGTCTCACTGTTTGTACCAGCTCGTGCAATGAAATGGGATGCTTATATCCGCTGCCTAGTACTTTGATCCGCAAACACTTAAATGCCAGTGCTTTGATACACATGTTTCATGTAGAAAGTGACATTGTGAGTCAGACACAAGGTACTACAAAGTGACAGAACACCAAAGTTTTCAATTACGATGAAAAAGAACACAGACACTTTGGTGAATTGGAAAATATTGGCAATTAAAGAAAGACTGACTGTGTATACGTACAGGGTCAGAAATGCATCACTAAGGTAGGTGTACTAGGCATCTTAGATCATCCAAGGATAAGTGAGTTTTATATATACCTTGATTCATAGTTCTATGATATTACAACTATTGAATGTTTTTTACGACTTGTTAAAAATAAGAGTGAACACAGCATGGGCCCCTTTCCGTTAATCAGAGATCTGCTCCAGGTACATAGGTTGCTCTTCTCTGCCATGAAGGCCCCATGCTATGCTGAGAGCTGCACATAAATAAGAAAGCAACAGGTCACTCGAGCAGTCCTGAGCCAAGCAAATTAGTAAATACATCAGTTAGCCTTTCACTTATAGAATTACAAAAGCAGACTGTAGATATGGTTTCTGCCCTTTATCTTCATCTGGGCATAGACTGCTATTTTCCTTCAGCACCATTAATAGCTGACCTTTTAACAGAATACAGAACTGGCAGTTTAACCATACCGTTAAAGCTTAACACATATTTTAAAGGTAAAGTACGTATATGACAGCTGTTCTTTAACCTTTAAATTTGTTTTGCCCTCTATCCATTCCAGACACTTACACAGCTCTGTCCAGTAGCACAGCAAGACTGTTGTCTTTTCTCAACTTTAACTGAGCAATACAAGGTGAGGATGACAAGGTCACCTTTGTGCTTTACCAAAAATAATGATAGAACCCTTATAATCATGGTTGTATTTTGGTAGTAACCTTAACAAATGTGTTTGGCTATTATGCTTCTTCAGGAGAATTGTATACCACTTTAGGAACTTACATCACAGATAAAAATTAAACATGTCAGGGGATCCACTGGGGCACCACATGCAGCCATAACTTACAGTGCAGCTGAAAAGTATTCACAGCTCATTACTTCCTTATTCCAAAATGCACTAAAAAAAATTTCCCCTCGGAATTCTACACACAACACCTCATAATGACAATGTAAAAACGGTTTATTTAAGGTTTTGCCAAATTGCAGTAAAAAAAAACTGAAAAAAAAAATCATAAGTACATAACCCTCCCCATTCAGATCGTTGCTATACCAGAAAATAACCAATAAGATGCTACCAAAAAATCTTGTAAAAATACATACAATTATTATTTTAAGGAACACATAGTGCTATTAAATGTCCTTGTTTAGTTATAAATATCAACAGGCTTAGTTCCACACCAGAGTGATATTGCTGGGGACCAAATGGTACATTTACATAGCAATTAGTGGCAATTACTGACAGTATTTTTCATATGTAAATTTTGTTTATTTTACTTCCCCAATTTGTTATTTTACTGCAATTGTAGGGTTTGATGATTGGTAGACTCACAAAAGAATGCAAATTGTTTCATATTATAACCCATACATTTATCTACAGATCTAGGAAGACAATAATAGTAATGTGATTATTATTATTTTTATGAAGCTTGGTTATTAGCTTGCCTGATCTGTTTTTTCCTTTTTCTTTTTTTTTTCCTATTTTTCGAAATCCCATACAATTAAATCCTGCTTCACTTCTTTGTTCATCTCAAACATCTGTTTCATAGTTAGGCTATTAATAACACAGAAAACCTGGGTGCGAAATAGGGGGTTATAAGTTCTCTTAGGACAGGGTTTCCCAAACCGGGGGGGGGGGGGGGGCGAAGGTATTCCAGGGGGGCGCTGGCCCTAATTTTTAACCTGTGTTTGAATAGAGAGGGGGACTTGATAATATTCCTCAATAGAAAAGGGGGCCCTGCAAGAAAAGTTTGGAAACCACTTTCTTAAAAAAAAGCTCTCCTGCAAGAACATGATCAGATCGATCAGTTGATCAATTTGCACTGCTCTGATACTGATTTAGCATTTATAGGAACCAGACATAAGCAGCACATGATCCTGAACTTTTTCAAGGAAATGCTTTTTCAAATCGCAAATTTTTACTGTGAATATCGTCACTTCGAGAATTTGCAAAGATCTCGAATATAGTGCTATGTCTTCGTAACCTCAAATGTTCGAGATTCTGGGGAAAGCACCATGCTTTGCATTTGCAATATTCGCATGTACAAGTGCCAATATTTGCATGAATTACTTCTATGCAGCTGCTATTTCCCTTTCTGCCACTAGGTGTCACTGTAACAACACATTGCGTTCCCAATATTTGCATGTAAAAGTGCAGATTTTAGCATTACATAATAATGAGAGTAAATCTTGGATTAACAAGTTTACTTCGAACATTTGGAGAATAATTCGCCAAATGTCAAACATTAGAATATTGCCTATGCTGCTCATCAGTAACAATAATACATTTTTTCAGATAAAAAAGAGTCTTGTGTAATATACACTTAAATGTCTTGTCAACTAAAACATGCTATCTTGCACAGTTTGAAGAGTTTAAACGCCTCTTCCTCAAACTGAAAAAAATCCTTTAGTAAAAATATTTCTATACATTTTTATAGGCTAACAATAAAAGATATCTGTAAAATAACACAAGCTTGCCAACAGGGGCTAAGCCCCAGGAGATGCATTTAATTGCATTACTGCACATTTTTACCTATCTCTTCCTCCACTCCTACTAGTCTTTGGGAAAGAAGACAAAGTGTGTGTGTGTGTGGGGGGGGG
>CM070038.1:69777870-69801830 GCA_036250615.1 Ptychadena robeensis
AGCGTGTAATAAGCAGACAAATAAGTATAATTGAATTACCACCAGTAACACATGATATATGAACATATAGTGTAAGATGATGCCTAAGACAATAAGCAGCCAGACCATCAATCAACAAGCGAATGGTACATTAAAAAACACAAAACGAAACAAGACAGAGTATCAGCAGGTTAGAAATAATCCTAAATTACAAAAGGTTTTAGTATGTATATCGGTTTCAAAGTCTTTGCGACCGATACAGTTTATAGACGCAGAGAAACTGTCCTATTACACTCCAATCGGAACGGTGATTCGACGACATCTCCAGATGCGCAAACAAATCAAAGGATCGTGGCGGCGCATCTACAATAGGGTTCGGAGAGCAATGCAGTCTTCTTCAGGATGCATCAACCGAGTTGGTAGTAGGGGTTTTGCACCCACATTCCAAAGTAGGACGATGTCCCACGGCAGGTCCAGAGCACAGTCATCAATGGAGGGGGACAAACGAGGAGCAAGGGGGAACGGAGAGCCAACCACCAAAGGCCGTGGAAAATATCACGTAGTATAAGTGGGCTGGTAGTACCCAATGTGTATGTCAGAATTCCAGTGTTGGTAGGTCGGGTAGTTGTAGGGGCGGTGGGGTGGCTATCCAATGATCACCAGGTGCCCCCAAACCAATAACTTTGAAAAACCAATACACTACTATTAGCGATTTTTCTAAACTGCGGATACTCTGTATTGTTTTGTTTTGTTTTTTAATTGTAACCTCCCTTGTGATATGGTCCTGCTTTATTGTCTAACATCACATTTACTAATGTTCATTATCATGTTACTGGTGGTAATTCATTATACTTTATTGGCTATTACAACTGGAACACAAACGCTAAAGTCCCCCTGTCCACACCCTGGTGAGGGAGATGTTTGGCCTGGAGTGTATGAACCTGGATTGGGTGGTCCTGTCCACTGGGCGGATCCTCGGACCAGTTTTTTTTGAAAGTAATCTAAGTACAACTTATTTGAGGAATGAAATTGTTTATCTGGTAGCTTGGGCTAGAAATTACTGCCTGGATGCAGTAGTAGAACTCTTCCTAGACAAGCAGAGAAATTGTATTGATTTCCCAGCATCCGTTATATTTCTGCTCTTAAAGCGGGACCTAACACACTGTAGGTGACTTTGCACCTCAGCCATCAGGCTGCCAATAGATAGGGCAATCCAATGTCCAAAAAAACCAAAAAAAAAAACAAAAAAAAAAAATATGTAAACCAGGAGAAGAAAGGTTTTTCAGAGGGTGGTGAGAAGATCCTCCCTAGCTGGGATCGTTGAGCAGAGGCGTGAGGGGGCGCTTGTTAGAGCGGAGAGCTCTAAACTTCCGGAAACATCAGCTGTTAGTGGGGCCACAGCATGCCTATTTTGGGCAATTCTGTCTCTGTGACGTCCCTATCAGATTGTGCTGTGTGCTCCCCCCCCCTCCCTCCCCCCTCCCTCGAGTGTCATCTGTGAAGTGATTGTGGAGGAAGGGTTAAGAGAGACATTGCTCGGACTGGCAGGGGGCAGAGGAGTTAATAAGATATTTTATATTCACCCAGAACCTAGTCATGTCTGTCCTCATCATACATTCTACCATGATTGGATGAATGAAACCTTTTCCTGAAATGATTGAAAGGTGTCATCTGTGCAGGTGTTTGTGGGGGAAGTGTAGGAGGAGACATTGCTGGGATTGGAATGAATGAGAACTTTCCCAGACATGGAAGTGTCATCGTGAGGAGATTGTGGAGGAAGTGTAGTGGAGACATTGCTGGACTGGGCGGCACGAGGAGGTAATAAAAGATATTTATAAACCTAGCCTCCTGTGTGCCCCCCAAATCCATGCCACCCCCATAACCTGCACACACTGGAACCCCTTCACCAACCATCTCTGGAAGGATCCAGACCAACAAATGTCATCCAAGAACAACCAAGGTGGGATTGGTAAAATATGTTGCAGGGGAGGGGGTTGGTGGGTGGTAAGGTGGTGGTAATGTTCAACCGAATGGGCGGAAAAGTAGTAGATTCAGGCGCCAGTACGTAAGTGAGGTGCCTTAGGGAATGAGGAAGTGAAGATTGTAAGTACCATTTTTTTCTCTGTTGTAGCAGTTCTCACAGAGGTGTACTGCTGCAGGGTGTAATATGTACGTTCATGTATGTGGGGGATTTTTTTTTTGAGTTTTACTTCCTCTTAGTAAAAGTGTGACATGGAACATTATCCACCAAACTTGTACACTTCATGACAATTAGTTGGATGTTTTTCAATTCTGGTGGGGGTATAGACCACTTGGGATTTACCAACAAAAATGGTGGGACCCTCAAACCCTGGGATTCCTAGGGAGCGGAGAATACCAAGGTCTAATACATTGTCAGATAAAAAGTAATTGGTTCATTTGATTTAAATGTACATAGAAATAGAGACAAATTGTGAGCGGGGAGAATATACACATTAGAAACGCCCTGACACACAGACGCATACATGAATCAAGGGACAGTGATAAAAACGGTGTGATAACATTTAAAATGACATTTAAAAATTCAAAACTCAACGCGTGTCGCCCTTTTATTGGTTCTGGGCTTCACAGGAGTATTTGAGGGTAGATAGAGATAGGATGCGGTGAGTAGGTCTCCTGGGTTTTAAAAAGGGTAGTTATAAAGTAAGGCAAGGTATATTAGTGTCATGTTATGACAAAATCCAATAGAAAAAGGCAATCGAATATGTTTCCATATTCTAGTCCCCTTCCAAAGTGGACTCTCGCTTATACAAATAGCTCATAGTGGTTACCCAATGGTTTACCTAGCAAGATTCATCCATCACATTTTATTAGGTTTATCTAAGATATACATAAATTATGGAATATTATAATGTCCTAAAATATACCGTATAAATATAGCAGTGCAACATTTTGTATGTAGTATAGTAGCAGATTAAAAAGCAGTTACCTTCTACTTGAAGTCTGTTTTATTCTTAGTGTCCCAGGTACCTCACCAACCAAAAAGTGATTCCCCCTTGAGAGGTTGGGGAGAACCGATAGCACAAAGTGCGATGGAGGGAAAAGTCACAACAGTGGATACCTATGCAGGCTCTAGATGTCAGTCTCTATATAAGAATTTAGCATATTATTATTGCTGGTCAGGTCAAAATCTACAGTTGTATATACTGGGGTGTTAAAACGGTTGTTCAACAACCACCAGTTGCAAGTAGTGTAACAAATGAGGTTGATTTTGCAGTTAATCCTGACTTGTGTGTCTCAATCTTATTCAATAGGATATCTGGGGGAATATATCGTATCAGAAGTCAGTTAGTCTTCAAAATATCATAGTATGGAGTGGCAGTGTTGTCCAAAAGTAGAAATAATCTAAATTCTTATATAGAGGACTGACATCTAGGAGCCTGACATAGGTGATCCACTGTTGTTGGATTGTTTCCTCCATCTGCACTTTGTGCTACGGTTCTCCCAAACCTCCTCAAGGGGGGAATCACTTTTGGTTTTTGTGACCGGTACATTGGGACACTAAAGAATATAAACAGAATTAAAGTGAGGTAAATGCTTTTTAATATGTACTATATCACCATACACAAATGTTTGCACGATATATTTATACGGGATATTTTAGGACATATTATATTCCATTAATTTATGTATATCTTAGTAAAAAAGAATAAAATGTGATGGATAGAATCTTGCTAGGTAAACCATTGAGGAACCAACGGATGCAGCGATGGATAAGCGAGAGTCCCTTTGGAAGGGGACTAGAATATGGAAAAAATATTCGATTGCCTTTCTATTGGAATTTTGTCAAACATGACACTTAATATACCATTGCTTACTTTATAGACTACTTTTTAAAAAACACACTCCAAAGGAGGACCTACTCACCGCATCCTATCTCTATATACCTCAAATACTCCTGATGAAGCGCCAGAAACAATTAAAAGGGCGGAAACGCGTTGAGTTGAATTTTATGTCATTTAAAGGGTACATAACCGTTTATCACTGTCCTTGATTAAATGTATGCGTCTGTGTGTGCAGGGAGTTCTAATGTGTTAGATTCTCCCAGCCTCACAATTGTTCTCTATTCTAATGTACATTTAAATAACAATGAACCAATTTTTTTATCGAATGTATTAGACCTTGTTATGCTCCGGCTCCCTAGAAAATCCCAGGGGCGTTTGAGGGGTACCCACCATTTGTTGGTAAACCAAGTGGTCCTATACCCCACCAGGAATTGAAAACATCAAACTAAATTTGTCCAATTATATAGGGATGTGGAGCGTTCCAACCGGAAACCATGATAATGAAAAAACAAATGAACAATTAATATATGCGAATCTTTATTGATTAAATCATAGACGGGGATCATAGGACCTTATTCTTGAATCTTAGCTTGTAAACTCTCTGGTCTGTCATGCTAACGCCACTCCTTTTAATCAATAGAGCAAACTTAGAAAACAATCTGGATGATGTCACAAACTCGCACCTGTAATGCCCAAACTGCTGGCAGGATGTTTTAAAGTTTACAGCTAGCAAAGTGTTTACTTTAACTTTCTACTATACAATAATTACAGCAAAAACATTGTAAGCAATTCAAGCAGTTGCTTGCTATTATTCGCACACACTCCTCATTAGACGAACCCTTTCTTACACAGGCTGACCGGATTCCTTATTTTTATATTCAGGGTGAGTCCTTGTTCCCACCAAGATAATTATTTACTGCTGCACATGTTATTGGATAGTACAATGAACAGATTTGCATTACACCCAACAAACCAGATTCACATTAGGGAAAATGCAGGCAAGATAGTACACACTGGACTTGGATGCCAAACATTCTGTAATACTGTCCTTGAAGATTGTTTAATATTCAGTAGCTCTGTTTTTAGTAACAATAAAAGAATTTTAAACCAGCATGATAATAGGACATATGACTCCTTCAGTACATGTAACAGATGTACTCTAAACTATTTTTATTTGCTTTAAAATTAGTGTTGCTTGCAGGTCTCTAAAAGGAATGGGATGCATTGACACACTGTTGATTGTTGGCACAAAAACAGTGAAATGGTGTTGTTACAGAGCAGCTTACCAAAACAAGTTTGTTAGTGATGACGAACATCAGCTTTGCTGTTCGAAACAGGGGAATCGAACTTCTGCAAATACCCGCCATTCGCATGTAGTGAGGACCGAAACTAGCATGTTCGCCAGGTGTTCGCGAAACATTCTGGCGAGTTTTTTTTTTTTTGTTTTAAGTTCGGGACCCACCCCTATCTTTTTACATTGGTGAAACTTTGACCCGTGAGTCAAAGTAAGCAGATAATCAAGCCAATGAGAACCACCAACCCCTCTCGGACCATCCCCCCCCCTATAGCATAGCAAGTAGAGACGCATTTCACATGGTGCTGGAGAAAGGAGACAATTCAGATCAGAGAGCTGCTGCGTCGTGCATTAGGGAACTATTAGCTAGGCCAGTATGGTCTGTTCTACAGTGTACTCTCTCTCATTGTTCGCTTTGACTGCTTGCTGTCAGGATAGAGTCCTGAAAAGACCCAAAAGCCCTTTTTAGGGCTATTTTTTTTGTACCCTTGTGCCTGGTGGCTGGCATGACAGGCTGCTGCCAGTGATGTTCAAGCCCGTCTTATACACAGTGCCTACTGCCAGTGCTCATATTGGTGGCACTTTAGTTACCAACAGGGGTTTTTCACCCTATTGGTAGGTAATTAGTGTAAATATTGCCCAGCTTTTCATCAGTCAGCCTAGGTGCCAACTGTGTGTGCGCTACACATGCCCAGTGCCCACCCATATTATCTGGTGGCACTTCTGTTAACCCCAGGGGATTTTTTTTTTCCCCTATTGTTAGGTGTATTACTAAATATTGCAGGGCTGTCGTCCCATTACAGCCTGTGCCAACTGTCTGTTGCCCAGTGCCCAGCCACAGTTATATGGTGGAAGGGTAATACCCAGCAATTTTTTTGTATCCCTATTCACTAAAGGGACATTCACTAAAAAGTGCACGGTCTTTCCATCTCTTACAGAAAGCCTTGTGCCTCAACTCTGTCTGTGCACAGTGCCAGCGCACAGTTATCTGGTGGACAGGGTAACTATCCCAGCAATTTTTTGTTACCCAGTTCATAAAAGGGAAATACATACAAGTGCTCACGTGCTTTCCATCCATGTACAGCCTGTGTGCCAACTGTTCCGTGCACCACCCAGAGTCATATCTGACTGGGCCACCGGGCCTTGTACGCAAAAACAGATAAAATGGACAGGCAGAGGCAGACCATCCCGCAAGGGGTCGTGCGTGGTCATGTGGTCGTTTGGTTCAGTGTGATGATTTCATGTGTGCGGCCCTAGAATAATGGGCCAGTTGTTCAGAGGCCACCTTACCCGTACAACACACAGAAATACTGTGGGACTTAGTTGTGACTGGTTTACAACAGGAGCTGACACCCAATCTTTCGACCATCCACCAGCTCTGACCGCTGGTACATCAACCTCATGCCGCACTGCTACGGCTGTGCTGACAACCTCTCCACAGTTGCCACTCGCCTGGCCCGACCACCAATACTTGCACCATCCAAGCCGCTAACATTTGACGACCACTCAGAGGAGTTGTTTGTTCACATCCTCCTTTTGTAAGTAGGTAGATGGATTGATGCGCAACCATTATTGACCAGAGCATGTAGATGACATGGGGTACATGCCAGTCTGACACGGTTAGCATAAACACCCATGGAGGTGCTGGCTGCTGTGAGTGACGATGATGTTGTACCCGCTGCTGCTTCCTTTTGCTGATAGTGTCAGTATAGATGTGAGCGGTTTGATATGATGATAAATGTATGATGCGAGATATTTGTCCCGTTGGATGTCACGTGGGCTGTGCCCAACACCAAGATGAAGAAGTAATAGGGGGAAAGTTTCAGATGGTAGAGACAGACGAGGAGGAGGACCGTGAGACGATGTTTGTAAGCATTGGGGGACGGTTTCATACGTCAAGGAGCGCTTTAGTGTTGCACAGTCAGGCAGCATTGTATCGGACACCTTGTTGTGTCAGCCCAGACAGCCATGTCACATCAACCGCATGCTGTTTTGCCATCCCACCAAGTTATGCCGTCAGTGCAAAGCTCGAAGTCAGTTGTGGCAATTTTTTATTGTGTGTCCCTGCCAACTGATAGCAAGAGAGAGGGACCTTAAGGCTTCGCTGTGGCCCCCCTCATTTTGCAACCTGTGGCACAGTAAGATATCTGAGATCGTGGTGAAGTCCAAAACCCACCTCGGCTACAACCCTGACTTTGGAAAGAAGGGCACATGAATGGTCGACATCACAAAAGACTCCCTATGTGGATCAACACATGGCTACAGCAAGCAGCACACACACTGGAACGACCACCACTCCTCCTCCTGTTCCACGCATCTTCAGCCACCTTCAACAACCACTTGACTGTCCTCCTTGCCCCACTCTCACACCCACCCAGCCACTTACGCCTCTCGCTTTGAAGCAGTCTTCTCCGCTCATCTGGGGCTGCCATGGTCAGGTCGTGTCTTAGTGAAGGGACATGTTTGATACGGCCAAAGAAAAACAATTTCACAGATGGTCACCACCCCCTTTGCCACGGGACGTCCCCTGACAGCTGGCCTCTTGACGCGAGCCTGTAGCCCGCACAGCTTTGTACCATACCAGCATGCGTAGGAGGTATCTGAGGGCCTTCAAAAAATTTGTGGTCATGTGGGACACCGCAGCAGTGGAGGTACCGGTCGATCGAAGTTTGTTGCAAACAACACGGCAACATCCCCAATTGCTATTCCCTTGTGGAAAGGAAGTCATGGCAATCTCTGGCATTACAGTTTGGTTGGGGCAAGGGTGTCCATCTGACCACTGATACCTGGTGCTGCAACAGCACGTGTCAGGGCAGGTAATATCACGTACACTGCGCATCATGGGAGTAAACCTGCTGAACAGACTGCCCATCGCCGGAATGCGTGGCTCGCAGCCGAGTTGGTGACACCGCCAAGACTTGCAGGCAGGCCATGCTGCCACCTCTTCTACTCCTCCTACTCCATCCTCCTCGGCTGAGTCCTCTTTTCTTGAGATGTCTGGCTCCACATCATCTTCATCCTGCAGCTCCCCAGGGCTATTCCACATCCGGATACGACAGTTGTCACGCTGTCTTGGGGCTGACTTGCCTGAAGCAGAGAGCCACACCGCACCAGCACTCCTGGCCGCCCTTAATGCACAGGTGGCTCAGTGGCTGACCCCGCACCAACTGGAGATTGGCAAGTGGTGGTGACAACGGAAGCAATCTGTTGCGGCATTGAATTTGGCCAAGTTGTCACATGTTCCGTGCATGGCACATGTGTTAAATCTCATTGTGCAACGCTTTGTGGCACAGTACCCAGGCTTACAGGAGGGTCCTCAAGCAGGCTAGAAAGGTGGTGTGTGCCTCCATCATGCGTTCCTACACGGCTCATGGCGCAGTTTCTGAAATTCAGCGGAACACATGCAGTGAGGAGATTGATTTGCGACATTCAACACTCCATATGTTCGACCGCAGCCTTCCCAACAAAAAGCTTGTCAATGAGTATTTGTATCACCGGGTGCTAGGACAGCCTCTGCGGAGCTGGGTATTTTTTTGCCATCACTAGACGCTCATGCGCCAATGCTGTAGGGACTCATGCGTCCTTTTGAAGCGGTGACAACCTTGTTAGTCGCAGCGAAGGCACAATCAGCGACCTCATCCCATTTGCCTTCTTCCTGGAGTGTGCCCTGCGAGAGTGCCGGATAGGCTGTGGATCAGCGTGAAGAGGAAGAGTTATGGTAACCACTCCCACCAAAACAGCCTTAGCAGCCTCGCTTGCCGAACTTGCGGCAACCCGGGAAGAGGTTGTCTGGGAGTCAGAGGAGGAATGTGGCTTGTTTGAGGAGGAGGAAGACCACCTCAACAGCACCCACGGTGGCTCCTTGTGGTCACCTATACTGGGACCTTGTGTTGTACGTGGCTGGGGGGAGGAACAGACCCTCAATGACATCAGTTGAGGAGGAGAACGGGAAATAAGTATCTCTGCATCCATCCTCGTGCAAATGAAGTCTTTTATGCTGGTCGTGCCTGTTGAGTGATCCTCGTATCAAAGGATGAAGGAGAAGATCTGTACTGGGTGGCCACACTACTAGACCCCCGATATAGCAAGAAAGAGTGGAATTTTTACTGTTTTTTGGGAGGTCTGAGAGGATGCAGCAGTTGGGAGCAAGCTACAAAATCTGCTCTACACCGCTTTTAAGGGCGATGTCACAGCACACGTGGCTCTACTATTGAAGTGGTCCGAGGACATGGCGCATCACAGACGTGCTGTTTGATGGAGGACACAGCGCTTCGGGATACGCCACAGCGCTTCGGGATCCACCCTAAGAGAACGACTCGACGACAGATCGCAGACTACGCTCGCTTAACTGCGGATATTGACACGCTGAGAAGCGATGAACCTCTTGACTACTGGGTGTGCAGACTTGACTCTGTGGCCAGAGCTATCCCAGTTTGCTCTTGAACTTCTGGCTGTCCTGCTTCTAGTGTCCTGTCAGAAAAGGACCTTCAGTGTGCAGGCGGCATAGTGACAGAGAAGCGAAGTTCGCCTCGGTCAAAAAGTGTGGATTACCTCACCTTCCTTAAATGAACGAGGCATGGATTCCGAAGGGACTGACAGTGGGGGATACGTTTGCCTAGCAAAAGGCCTGATTACATGCCTTGGCCTAAAATGGTCCCCACGCTGCATACAGGATACTTGAATGAATCCTCCGCCCCACACTAGGGTTCAAGCCGCATGTTTTCTTTCCATTCTGTCCTGGAAAACCTAAATTTGTTTCTGGCCGCTGCTACAACAGCGCTGCTACCATACCAATTTTTGTCAAATGTACATGACAATTTTTATGGCAAGTGTACTGCCTAATTTTTTGGCCTCTGGCTGTCTTGCATTAAAAAGGCACATACATGTGCCAATTCCCTTCGTGATCGCTACCTGTCGTGTGTGAGGGGCTGGCATCACAGAAGCGATCACCCTCCAATGAGTGTGTTGCCATGTTGGCACACCCCAGATGAGAAGGCGATTGCTTCATAGTGATCAGACCAAAAGCGATCGGTTGAATAATTTTGTTGTATGAAGAACTTATTTTTTTGGATCATATAAGTTGATCTTTAAAGTCTAGTAGGTCAAAAAGTGGACAACACTGCAGAATTATTGTTAATGGGTCACTCAACCGTTTCAATGTTAACGGTGCATTTAACGGGGAGTTTGGTGTATCAGAGTTGTTGGTGTGTGAACTGTGAAGCCGGAGTGGACCTTAAACTAGCTGATCGATACGACTGTGAGAGTCTCCGAGGGATCACGATCACAGTCAGGTTGGATACCCAATCTGTCTGCGGTCTTCTCCTATAGACAAGCCCCGCTGAACGGGAGACACGATATGCTACCCGACTTCGGTTGCCCCCAGGAGGACTTAACGCACAAGGTACCTCACCTGAGAACTGAGACCGGTGAAATCCTCCAAGACCCCCTCTAGAGTGAGTTCAGAAACAGTGACAGATGAAAGTCCAGGTTTGTGGCAGGGGTCATAAAAGGAGATAAGTCCAATCAAACACGGTCTAAGGGTATCAGTCATTGCAGTTATTTTCCCATTGACATCATTGTAGAATCCTTGGTGTGGATTTATGGGTGAAATTTTTTTTTCTTGGGATTTGCCATGGATTCCCCTCTGTCATGTCATTGACCAGGTGTTAGACCCCTTGAAACAACTTTCCCAACACTATTGTGTCCAGAAAGGGTCCCTCTGTTTTTTAAAATTCGCCTCCCATTGAAGTTAATGGTGGGTTCATGTGTTCGCCGGGTTTGCGAACTTTTGCGGAAGTTCGCGTTCGCCGTTCGCGAACATCAAATTCCGGGTTCGCGCCATCCCTATTCGCATGTTCACAGTGAACCTCTATTGACTTTAATGGAGGGCAGACTTCTCAAACCTTCAGGTCATATTTGTAGCCAAAATACTAATAAAAAAAAGTGTCAAAAGGGTGCAGCCACCTGGACAGTGTCATGCCAGAGGGGAATTAATAGCGAAATTTCCACCCAAAAATACAGATTTTTTAAAATGCTGTTTTTTCATGTCTAATGGCCAGAAATCACAACTTTTGCCAAAACTTAGCTGGAGTGGGCTGCCAGCCTGACAGTACCTTCTGCAGCACAGCGCATTTAGTCAGATCTCTCTGCAATGTCCTGCTTTAGTTTGTGATGGTGATCTACAACTACCAGCACACCTCAGCTCATACAGCACATACAGCACACCCTACCCCCACAAAAGGACTCTTGTGGCTTGCTGCAGAACACCATAGCTATAGCGGCAGATCACTGGATGGAGTATAATAGTAAAGCTCAGCTCAGCCATCACTCAATGAGTAGCAGCTCTCCCTATCTATCTAGTGCTGCAGATACATGATAAATGTAAAATGGCTGCTGGACTGCTTCTTAATAAGGGGGGGGGGGTTGTCCTTCAGGAGGGAAAAATGTGTTATTGGCTGTACTGTCCCACCTGACTGTGGGGTGAGGGGTAAAATTTTGTCTCAATGTTAAGGTATAGGAAGCCCATAATGTTCGCTGGCCTTGTGAATTGCGAACATGCTATGTTCAACGCAAACTGTCCGCTGGGCAAACTTTTCGGCCTAGCTTGTAGTGATTGCTGTCTTTCAAGTCCTTTACTTCTTATGACCAGTTGGCGCACCCGATTCCCTGCCGACCAGACCGCTGATCAGATGGGGGAACGTGCACGGCATCCGATCGGCTGTCAAAGCTGGCTGTCTATGCCCAGCTTTAGGTTTTGTCTTATAAGATCTCTTGAGTCCTCTTTATTCTGTGTAACAATTGCCCCACTGTTATCTTTTTATTACGATGTCTTTACTATCTATTAATGATTCTAAAGCTATTCATTTTTACAAGAATTTTCTTATTCAATGGAAAGCCAGCCACGTTGTTAAATTCAGAATTATACTGGGTTAGCACTGGCCTTTAAGGCAGCCAGATAAGGAATTATAATAGAACTGTATTTGGTAGTAATTTAAATATGACATTCTTGACTGATTGTGTTTTAATTTAGTATTAAAATGGTATCTTTATAGTGTCAGTTTACAGAAATAGGTCTTTAGGTCTTTGAATAATAAGAACACGCTGAGCTGCAGGTAAAAGAAACAACGGTGATTATTCATGAGAACAGTATCCTCAATGTGCCTAAAGCTAAACTCAGAGGAAACCAATAGCCCACTCTGGAATTGTTAAATGATCATTTACATCTAAGGAAATCCCCCAAAAATACACCAGAAGCCTAACAACAAACAAAAAATAACTTTAAAATGTAACTTACCTCCAAGCATTCTAAAATCCTGAAAAAAAAACTTACTATATCTGCTGTGCTTTCGTCTGTGAAAGTTGCCATATTTCATTCTCTGTAGATACCAGTTTTCTGGGGGCCACCATATTTGTTTTTAAAAGTAAAAACGTTTCTGCATAAACTTGTGAAAGAGACATGAGGATGTTACTAATTTTGATTACTCGACTGCCTGTTCAGCTTCTCTCACACACAGGGGGGAGGGGAGACAAGGGGCATTTGAGATGATCTCATTACATTTTTCTCATTAGGATTTTTTTGCAGAAAACAAGGTAAACAACGCATTCACCTGACCCAAGAACCTGCTGCCCATCTACTTCATATAGAAAAAGGGTCCTGTGGAAACGTTAGGGTTTCTATTCAGTTTACAACACCGGCATCTTTTCTCCTGGCCGGCGGTCTTTCTTCTTAAAAATGCCATGTAGGAATGGCAGGGTAACCCTCCCAATACTTGGGAAGCATAAGCAATAACATAGGCATGAATCTCTGCAGTTTCAGTCAAAGAAAAGCCACTCCCCCAGAGTACAGAAATTGCAGAAAATATTAGTGAAGAAATGAACATGGCAGAAGGTAAGCATCATCGTTTATCATTTATTATAAATGAACGTTTAAAAATATTTAACAAAAATAACTTATTCTACCTGAAACAGGGGGATTAGTCCTCCTGTCAGGGAATAAGACAAAATGTTAGGGCTTTTAAGGAACTCCTGCACTCATAACTCACTTATAAAATTTAAAAGAAAGTCTTTATTATTCACATAGGACTTGAATACAGTAAAGCATTATCAAGGGTCAGAGCCATCAAGGTTGCAAACCCGTATACATTAAGAACATATAAAAGAAAGTCTATCCCTTAGATGGCACGGGATCAGAGGGGCCCCGTATGGGTATTTTTGGTAAAGGTGCCTGTGGGTTCTATCCAGTTCAGCCATCATAAACAGATGGTATCAAGGTCCATGCAGAACATCTAACAATGGGTCCGTCTCCAAACTGAGACTTGTTATTGTTTTTGTGTATAGGTGCCCTCTAACTTATCCTTCACTTCCCTATCAATATTGGCTGCTATCAGAACCATAGCATTCTCACTTACAGTGAAAACTGTGTGGTGGGGTCGAAACCATGTAACACTAGACCCGTATATTGCCATCTGCACTTAGGAATAACATTTCAAATGCTCGGGTAAAAGTAGCTTCTAGTATTTGCTGGAACTCTTAAGCTAGGAATACATGGGTTGATTTTTTCACAGATTTTTAACAGCCGAGCACTGTGTGATCAATAGATCTCGCTCAGCCGAACAGGGATCCAACATGTTGGAAAACCCTGTTTGATAGTATAGTATCGGCTGGGCTGCCTGCAGGCAGCCAATATTGGAGAAGCTCGGCACCAGCGTGATGACATCATCACGCTGCTGTCGACATATCTTAAACGGCTAAAAAAATCGAGCCATGTATTCCCAGCTTTAGTGTGTATTGCAAAGAAGATCTTAAAGTGCCACCAGAAACCAGACAATCCACAGTGCTTACAAAGTCGAGTCCAAGGTTATGTTAATGAATAAATACAATAAAGGAATATCCAACACATTTCAGGGGCTCAGCAGTCACCCTTCCTCAGGGCTTTGTACAGAAGTAATAGTAATAGGACAGTTGTGGCGCTTAGGGTTTAATCTTGGATTTCTATTTTTTCTGTAGAACTTTATGTTCTGTGTTGTGTTCTTGCTGACATTAGGCTTTGGTACTGAATAAAAATGAACCTGTTTCAATTATTTGTTCAGCCATGTGTACCAAATAGACTCAATTACAAGGCAGGGCTGTTGGACCTTTATTGTTTTGAAGTGGACACATGTCTACTAAATATGTAAAATGTTGATAGAGACCTGAATAATATAAGGGTTACGATTGCATGGCTTTATGTACCTAGGAAGTTCCATTGTGTTACATAAAAATAATTTAGGATCATTATGAATTGGCAGTACAAGAGCCTGGAAGAAGAAAATCAGGAAGTGTTGCCATCTATATTAAAGCATTCTTGTATTGTGGCATTTTAAAGAGTTCAATAAAAGATTTAAAGGTTTAATATACGTATATCTAGAAAAAACTGTGTTAATGTCAGAGACATTATGTAGGAATATTTTTTTTATACAGTATGTGTGGGAGGTTCTTTTGTGCTAGTTGGGTTGTGCATCTTGTGTGGGAGGTGATTTCACCATAAAAGGAAAAGGGTTAGACAAGCAAATTGCTTCATGTCTAAATAAAACACTGAATTCATGGATAACTATCCATTTTAAAGACTAAATAAAATTTTCATAGAAATATACTATAAACAACGTTCCAATGTCTGCTGCTTAAAATGAAAAAAATGAGGACACATATCATAACCCTCTCAACCATTAAAAAGTTTAATGGTCCTGCCATCAAGATTCTCTCTCTCATGTTTCTTTAACTAACGGAGCAAAATTTAAAATAGCACAATTGAAAAAAAAAACATTTAATGCTAACAGAAGTTCCTAAAATGGTAATCTTTTATTTTGTTGATAATGTTTGATTATATGTGAAAAAAGTTATGTCAAAGTATCAGCAGAATTTAACATGCTTAAGAAAGAATTGGATGCTTTTCTTAGTAAGAAAAAAAGTATTTGTTATGGAACCGTGTTAGTCTAGACTTTACATTGAATCCCTAAAACCACACCATCTCCATGGTGAATTATGATGGTTACGGTATCATATTATTTAGTTGCTTTTCTTCTGCTGAAACTAGTGATGTAGCCAAGGTGGAGAAAATAAGAAGCAGGTCCAAATACCAGGTGTCACCCTTGTAACTTAAACCATGATATAGAGTCTTACAGCGTTCCAGAAATTAAGCAGGGTTAAGTCAAAATTTTTGAGGATTAGGATATGGAGACAACTATCTAAATGGCACCATACATGATACAATCACAACGTACAATACACAATATAAATTTTGTACAATTAAAATAAATGTTATTAAAACAACATGATCTAAAGTTTTTTTTTTCTAAACTCTCCATATAGGAAGCTCCAACATAGTATAGTAGTATAGTTTGCTTAAGATGGATATTATCTTGCATTAGACAATGTAATTGGAATTGAAAATAGTGAGACATCTTTCTTTTTAAGTCATCCCTAAAACCCAATACATGCCTTAACCCCCTCTAAACTTAAAAAAATGCTTGGCAATCATTCTGAGCCATTTTATTTACTGTAGTTTCTTATAATTATGGAGTATTTAGCAATGTATCTTTCAGATTTTAAATAAACATCAGATCATGACAAAGGGAAATACACGAGGGAAGCAGACATCATGCCAGTGTAATTACAAAATAAATGATGGCAATAAAAACCATAAAGCAACATATAATTACATAATTAGAACGTGCAGTACGGTATAATTTGAATATAGGCTTCCCTACCAGTACTGTATATCAGAGGAAATTGTATATACAAGATAAAACAAAAAGTGAATGCTTGTGTAAAGGTGGAATACATGAAAAACTCTATAACAGAGAAGAGAAAAACACAGTTTGATCGTGAGAGAATATTATTATAAACATTTTAAGAGGATAAAGTGAAAGTATAGTGGATATAAAAGTGTACCCCTGTTAATGCCAGGTTTGTATGTCCGCAAGGTGTTCGACCTGCCCCGTTTGCCAGGGAGAAGGAGCTCACTATTCTTTCTCTGGCAGGATCAGGAGCAGTAAGATCCCACCGTAGGAAGAATCTTTTTACTGAGAGACCCGGCAGAAAACTAGAAGTAACGTCACTATGCGTTCCAGGTACCGGATGTGATGTCACTGACCAACAGGCGGGGAATTTTAATCTGCCCGAGAACAGGCAAAAGTTGGACTTTTTTAAAAGTTTGATCCACCTGTTCGCGAACGAACCTGGCCGAATTTGAGACATCACTATTTGTGTGTAATAAAAAATTAGACCTTAATTTCAAAACATTGCCATCTGTAATTTGACATATAACCTGTGCAATTCATTAAAAAACGAAAGATTGCAGTCAATAACAATAAAATGTTTGCTTAAATGCAAACACCCTTATCCTCCCTGGTGGTAATCTGAGTGTGGCTCGGGGTAGATTTACATGAAGTGAAAGGTCACCCTTAGCCAGATTCAGAATTGCTTATCTGATCCAAATGAACAAGGGGCATCCTTTAGCGATGTCTATTCATCCCCTGCATCCTAGCTGCATGCATCGTCATTGATGGCACCTACCTGCCTCAAATTTTTCGACTTGCTAACTTTGTGAGCTGATTGCAAAGCCCCTGAACATTGTATCATCACCAAAATTACTGGAGATATAGAGAAGGGTTGTGGTAACATTTAAAAACAAGGTTTTGCTCTAGCACATGTAGTTTTTGCATAAATTAAGTTCAAAAACAAAGTCGAAAATTCTCGACTTTTCGATTTTTGACATTTTTATTTGATTTGAACTTAAATTATGCAAAAACTATTTGTGTTAGAGACATACTTTTTTGTAGTATACCCCCCCCCCCCCTCTTCTCTACATCTCTAGCAAGTTTGGTGTTGATACCATGTTCAGGGGCTTTTCAACTAATTCTAAATGGTCAAATTTTTTTACATCTCCACTCTTGTTCACCAGAAATGGCCATCCGGCTGTCCTAAGTCTTTTCATCTCAATGCCGGGTGGGAAATTTAAACAAAATTAAAAAAATGTAATATGTTTTCCTTTTGCGTACCAGTTTTTAAAAAAAAATAGCTTGTTGGGTAGAAGTATATCAGCATGGCATATCTTGACTTATATGTGTACTCTACTTTTTGCAAAAGTATTATCCTATCAAAATGTATTGACGGTCCAGATCAAAAGATCAGTTGTTGGATATAGGTCTGGTTTCAAGGTAGGCCATTCCACAACCTTTATTTTCTCATGAACCCATTCTTGCATTGATTTGGTTATAGCCTTGGCATCATATCATGTAGGTGAATGGTTTAATTCTCGATCTTAAATTTTAAAGCAGACACCCGAAAGTTTTTGGGCCAGATATGTCTGCTTTTTTTTTCTTCTCTTCAGCATATCACAATTGTACAATATGTTTATTGTACAAAATTGACATTGTGTATTGTATGTTGTGATTGTATCATGTATGGTGCCATTTAGATAGTTGTCTCCATATCCTGATATCTATCTGGTCATCTTTACCCAAATGGAGAATTTATTCCATTTAAGCTTCACTGCCTACTAATCTATGTTTTTAGCTGATCCACAGGTAACTGCTACATTAACAGATCAAATACATATGTTCAAGTTGTGAAACTTGCCAAATGGTTTTGTAATACTGATAATGAATTTCTGGGATATACACAGCCCTACCAGACATCACTGCCACCCTTTGACCATAAATTTCTCTATTTTAGTTCTATAACACAGGTAGGTCACTCCTTCAAGTGGATGTAAACTCAAAATTAAAAAAATGATATATAAAATGTAATTATGACTTACCTCTGAGCTGGTACGATGGTAATGTAGTGCTCCACAATAAAAAAATATACTTACCTGCTGATTCTTGGAATCATATGAGAGTTTCTATGTTAATCTACCTGGTTAATTTATTGAAATATCATAAGTGACAACTGTCAAAAGCAGGTAATGGCCTACTTCAACCATAATATTGGAGCATTAAGGAGTTTTTTTGTCATTTGTCTCTTTTTCTGTCTAGCAATGAGCTGTTTTTAAATTATACAGAAATTAAGGTGGTTAAATATTTTTTGTAACAATAGCTCATCGGTCATCTGTACTATATTTTCGGCCTGAATATAAAAGAAACAAAATTGACAGCAATGAGCTGCTTCATGATTACATTCTACAAGAAAAGTGGAAATTAAATTTTCGGAGCTAAATTCGAAGATTAGAATTTCAATACTGTGCACACTAATATCCAACATCAAAACCCAAACCATGAAACAGGCATAATCTTATACAAGAAAAAGAATTGAATAAATGACGGTGAGGATTGAAGTATAAGTATTAGAAGGTTGAAAAAATAGATACACTTTAAGCTACTATTACAGGCACTGTCATCATATACAGTAAATAAAACCTGTAAAATGAAGGATAATGACATGGTATAGGATGACTGCTCTGCACCTCTTCTGGCAGTGTCCCTCGGGGAAGAACCTGTTTGGCGTTTTGAGTCAATTTTGTCCATAAATAAAGCTTTGGGCCTGTCTTTCCCCCCAACCTTCTCCCTCCTTCCATTCCCCCATCACACCCTTTGCTTGTTTGTGGATACGCTTAAAGTTTGTTGCATAGTCATGATATACAGTAGTCGGTTAAGAAATGTGTATTGATGCATGCAGGATGTGCAGAACTGGAGATTTCTCTGGTGCTGCACGTCAAACATTTCACCTTACATAGTGAAGTTGGTGGGTCCTTATGGTCCACATAGTCATTTGAGGGGCACATGCATAAGTGGTGTGTGGGTGGGTGGGTTGTACGGATGTAGTGCTTCTACTGTGTCACAGTACAGGGTGGAATGTGCCTCTGATCGGTGTTGTTTTTTTTTACTTTGTGTATATATAAAATATATTTTCAATACATTTGGACAGCTTTTACTCATGCACATACAGCTCAGAGCATGTTGGGTCATGTTTAGGCTACATCTTGTTTGGCTTTCAGTAACCTGACAAAGGAGAGCTACAAAAGGACCCTTGATAAGCCCTGAACTATGTTTGGTCCATTCACCATGGCTGAGCTCTACTCTGGATGGAGGCACTTCTAGAGCTTATCCTCTCATGGACACATCCAGTCCAGTACTGGACCACTTCTATAAACCATGCACACCATGGTTTATAGGTTTATAATTCCAAGTGACACCAGATCAGACCAGATCGGATTCGGTCTTATCCTCTCATGGACACATCCAGTCCAGTACTGGACCACTTCTATAAACCATGCACACCATGGTTTATAGGTTTATAGTTCCAAGTGACACCAGATCTACTTTTAGGTGTACCTGGCCATTACCCAGACTCCACCAACACATTTTGTTTTTAAAATAAAGATATACACAGGACTTTCTGTGTGTAACAACAGTTCCCCAAGAACATGTTTTTGTTTTTTTTATGTATAAAGCTTGTTGATGCCAGAGGTCAGAGGAGAATGGCCAGAGTGGTTCAAGCTGATAGAAAGGCAACAGTAACTCAAATGCCCACTTGTTACAACCAAGGTATGCAAAGGAGCATCTCTGAATGCACATCAAACCATGTAATATGAGGGACTTTCTAAACCATCAAGTATACCTGTGTTCAATCGCAGAGGACCCGGCACAACATAGTTGTTGGTAGATCTAAAGGATATCTGACAGAGAGATCTGAAGTTGTATGGCCAGCTTAAATTGCAAAAATCCTGGACATGATATCATCATCATAATTGTTGGCGATGTAGTAAAGAGATATCCATAGTCACATTTGTTGTATTCTATATGTAATTTCTCCTATTATGTATGTATTTATGCTATTTAATCTTTTTGCACATTTCATACTTTTTTCATACCAAGATTTACACTTGTAGGGGGATGGAGCTTAAGCAGGTGCTTGTAAGAATAGGGCTACAGGTTTTAGTAGACGAGACGTGTAACAGCAGTATCCCCCAAGCAATTCATTGACAGGTATATTGGAAAGAAATTGACTATGATAGCCATGAACAATGTCTTGCTTGCCTTGCTGGACCTCAGGGAAACAGATCCTGAAGTGTTAACAAGTGTGGATTCAGGCGTGTTATAGGTGTGACTTGATAATGAGAGAACCTGTAATCACAATCACAACGTGTATGACCTTGTATTGCTTTGGTGTGTAATTCACAAATTGTGCTATATATGTTACACAAATATTCACACAGTGTAACAAAACAGTTTATCATAGAATCTTCTTCAGCAAGAACACAAGCCGTAATATAACTTTAATTTAGCCAGATATTTATATATGTCAACAAGGATGTATCTATTTATTGAAATAGTCAAGCTGGACAATATGGTTAGGAGTTGGTAGCGGAAATGTTGTGGGCTATCCATGAAAACATAGCCTTAGAAAACACAAACCAACTGCCACATGTCTGCCTTTCAACCATTCTTAATTTGCAGCTGCTTACCATGTTTCTAAGGCCATGTGTCCACTGCTAATTCCCCTCGCTGGAAAGACGCGCATTGGCACATTTGCTGAAGGATTTGACTTGCAGACAATTTGCACCGGTGATCTGCTGCAGATTTTGCGGACGATCCACCAGCATGCGCGCTTGTGCCAATCTATCGCCAGCAAAATCGTCCACAGATTGCAGGTGCCCACATGGAGCAGCCGATCCATGCCTGAAAAAAACTTGATTGGTCCCTATTTCTCTGGTCCCTTGATGCCCCTATTTCTCTTGCTGATGCCATTCAAAGTAATGACCATCACACAAAGGGTGCCTGACGATCTTCTGGGCGACCAGCTGCAGCATGATGATGACACTGCAGTCGAGGAGTATCTCATTCTTGTCTGCCAAGGATCAGCAAGGGAGGATGCATATGTAAAGGTGGACTGGGGATGTATTTTTATAACAGGTAAGCAGCAATTGTTATTTTATATGACAGAGGTTTCTTATCCCTTACATTAACAGATATAAATGATTATGACACAGAAGCTGAAAGTACCAGCATATTTTAGTAAGTAATTACTTGCCCACTAAAGCTGAAATCCTTAAAGACACACTATATATTTATGTTTTGGATAACTTGATGAGGAGTACACAAGGATTAAAGAGGCAACAGTTGAGAAGGGACAACACACATTGATGATGTAGCGTCACCCAAATGCTGCTGATATGGTGAATGTAATAATGTCCACACACACTGGTAGAATGCAAGGAGATAACTTTACTTCTCTATGCAGAAATATAAAGCCTTTCACTATTCCTGAGCCCAGGGATAGGGAATGGTCTTTACAAAAAGCCATTGTAGGGTACAAAACATTACAAACGTCCATTAACAACATTTGGCTGAGGCTCTTACCTAGGTGCTGTTGTCTGAGAATAGTTTTTAATCCCAAGGTTCTGATAAAAGGGGAGTGAGGATCCTTGAAGTCCCTCAGGCCTAGTGAATGGTCCCAATCCCACAAAGTCCACAGGAACTCGGCACAAGTGCTGCAGGCAGACAGACAGAGACCTTGGGCCCTCCTATGATATATATACCCTGTATGACACGTCTGTACCTCCCTTGTTACTGGGAAGTAATTAGTCTTATAAAGGGGAGGAATTCTTGAAAGTTCTATGGCCAATCCCATCAGGAGGGAGAGTTTAACTTCTATGGCCTGTGAACCTGCTAGGATCTGCAGGCGCATTGATCTGCCATCTTGAGAATATTATTGACTATTGGCCTGCATCATTAATACTCCTTGTAAAGTGTATATCACATTAATTGATGTTTTAATTATAAAATATCAGTTAATACATTAGTGTTGTATTTTTGGTTTTCTCTGGCAGTAAGCTTATACCAAGGCTTATGTACAGTAAGCAAGCCCACACACACAGATCAACGCTAACTTGGGGTCTTTACTAAACATAGGTGATAAATACAAGCTTTCTCTATGTGTCTGAGCTCAGAGACAGAGCACTGTACTTAGGATAATTGCAACTAGGCAGGAATAATCCCAGGGTGGGCTGTATTGTAATCCAGACGGGTACTTGGCAAAATCATTGTACATAATTATGTAAATTAATGGGGTAAAAAGAAAATGAGAAAACAAAAGAGTCTTTGGGGGGACTGGTTATGATTTTCATTTAGGAAGAGGATACATAACACTGTACAAGTCTTATTCTAGTATTTTAAATCAAGAACTAGAACCTTCTATAGATGGAAAACACTCCTTTCATAAAAGAATATAGAAACCCTACCAACCAACATTTCAAGTGCTACTTTTCGGTCTAGTAAGTATTATATTAAAAGCTTCTTCTTATTCCATTACATTAAGTGCAAAAAGAAATGAGTTTAAAACTTCCTATGTAACTTTTCTCTGTGGAATACAGAACACACATTTGAAAAAACAGAAATGTTTAATGGGCAAAATAGAATTCCAAAACATAAACTCTGCAAAAAATTATCTAAATTAGCTGAATTCTGAAATGTGCTGACCACCCATAAATATATTAAAAATTCAAATTCATCATCCCTGTACATCCGTTAACACTAAGGTACGTACCCTAAGTTACTCAGTCTCGATGGGTTTCACCCCAAATCTGGGGCTTCTTCAGGAGAAATGCTAAGTATTAGTAAGTAGTACCCTGGGGACCCCCTTGGGCTCGAATGCTGACAAAAGCAGCAAGATGAATTCTAAAGTGTTTCGGGCAATGCTTCAAAACCCATTGGATGGTGCTTCACAGTGAAGATAGACATTGACCCAAAGCATACTGCAAAAGCAACCAAAGGGGTTTTTAAGTGAAAGAAGTTGAATGTTATGCAATGGCTAAGTCAATCACCTGACCTGAATGCATTTGAGCATGCATTTCACTTGCTGAAGACAAAACTGACAAAACTCTTTAGGGAGGGGCGAGACCCACTAACCCCTGTTGGTCTCCACAGAGACTACTTCAGATGGTAATACCTGTTGTATTTAGACCTCTAGTATCTCCACATGTGCTCCTTTGAGCATCTCACAGGGTTAATGAGCAGAGTTTACATTTTTTTCTATTTTGCCTTCCAAGTCCCGCTTTTGCCCCTTAAACGGTTTTATGATTTTTTCAAATTTACTATAGGGGTGCGGCATTCCCAGGAATGGGATGAAGCTCAGGGGGTTAATTCAAAGGAATTTATCGCCCACATTTATTCTCTGCCACACTCATACAGTATATTGAGTGAATGTTGTCACCCAGGCATAGTTGTACAGAACACTAGTGATGAGCGGCATAGGCAATATTAAAATTTTGCAAATAATCTTACTAATATTCAAAGCGATATTCGTAAATATGACATTTGCGCGTATAACCATGCATTGGGATAATAATCTCATTGAGATTATATTCAAAATATTATCATGTTAGGATTATTATTATTATTATCATGATATTCGCCATTAGAATCTTAGAGCTCAACACTACAGAACACCTCTCTTTATCATAATAAAATGGAGAAGAGATGTTCCAGGTGACAATACTACAAATTTTGCATGGCTGAACATTCCGTTAGTAAAGCTACCAGAAAACTATGTAACTGTGGTATGTTTTTGTTTCCAAACAAGGATTACATTTTGTACGGAAATTTGTCCCACTATCCCAAGTATAGTGCCATCATCCCAACCAAATATAGAAAACAGAAAGTAAAAAACTTCTATGTTCCTGCTACCACACAATTGTGTAGGGATCGGTCTAGGGATTTTTACGGCATCTAAAACAGCGTTAGTATTCAAAAAACGAACACAATTAAAGACTTTGAATTGTATACTTGTATTGTTAAACCATATACTAACACTGTTTTAGATGCCTTAACCGCCCCAGCGTTAGGGACGGCAGCACCTCGTCCAGCGCTCCAACTGCTTCTATC
>CM070038.1:69808549-69821440 GCA_036250615.1 Ptychadena robeensis
ACAGTCTCTCTGCTGTTAACATATCTCTCTGTTTGTTAATATGGCTGGATTTGCCGTACTTTGACTTGCCTGGACAATATTTATTACCCTATCCCCGTGTCTGATTAACAGCAAGCACACACAGAGAGCAAAGTCCACTCCAGCTACAAGCCTGAATGAAAACAGCTGATGAGGTGCCGAGCGGGCACAAGGGTTAAGCGGAGAGCCTGCTTGCCGGGCGGGGAGGCAACGATTGGCTAAGAGAGCGTAAGGGGGCGAGCCAGGACAGGAGGGGCGGAGGCTGTCTAGGAAGCAACCGCAGGGGGCATCGTTTTGCCAGAGACGACATCACCCACCCACCCTCTGTTTTTCTTGGTTTTCGGGGGACTGTATGGGTTGGTTGTGCGGTGTCAATTGTAGTACGGGTCTTTGCACAGCGGGCGGTCCTCGTCAGGCCGAGGAGGTTTAGTAAGAGCTATTAGGGTGACGTGCTAGTAGGATGGCACACCAAAAATGTTATTGTTATGAAAAATTTGCATTGGTGGTTCCTGTAGTAAACATTTTTTAATTTAAAGTTTGAAGTCCCACGTGCTGAATTTTAAAGGGCAAGTGGCTGACGGACGGTTGCTTAGTGGAACAGTTATTAATGTTATTTAAAGTTTTTACGTTAGTAATTTATGCCAATTTATGGATAAAGTATCTGTATTACAGGCGGCACTGTCAGGGAGTTTTATATTATCTTAATAAGCGTGGCCTTTTTATTCCACTTCATGAAACATTTACCTTCCAAAGAAGTCGGTCTCCGTTCTTTTTGAAGGGGCGGGGGTAAGGGTAGAGGTGGCAGCCTCACACTGCCCGGTCATGCACCTGACATTGCGACACAGTATTACTTCAACCACCTATCTGGATCAAGAGCAAGTGTCCTGAACTGAAAAGAGATTACCTCTTCCTACGGTGGGAGCTGCATACCTAAGGACAAGTGGAACCATCGTAGCTATTGATTTACCAGGTTGCAAGTTCTCTGTTGTACCATTGGGATACTACCCTCAGCGCAGCTGATTTTGGACTTTAATGCCTCCCAAACCAACGCCTGTAAGGAAAGATGCCAGCATCAAAGATGTCTAAAAGATGGGTGGATGTTTTTAGTCTCCACCGGTTATGGACGTGAGTAAAACACCAGAGCGCAGCGGCGCGGCAAACACACGACACAGACTTACAACATACTTCCAATTAACCTCGGCGTACCGGTACGCCCCTTAACGGGGACCTTTCTAAGCTCGTCTTCGCGATAAGTTTATCTGCTATACAACCCCAGCTCTCCACACCCCAGACTCTCCTCCCTCTTCATGGATAATCCACAGATATCCACGTCCTGCAAGTATATTGAACGCGTTACCACTAAGAAGATTATGACCTTAGCACTACGGCGGAGAGACGTTAGAAACATATAGATGAGCTGCAGCCGCAAGTTCCCTTACGGCCACCAGGGGGGTGGCATTGCTCTAGAGCAACTGCTATCACGTTAAAGATCGTTTAATCAATTGAAAAATCGGATCAAACTTTCAGCGCAATACACTGGAGCTTTATACTGCTCACTAAATGAAAATAGGCTGCGCAGAATACATCAGGATGAGGGGTACCAATTCTGTAAAAATCAGATTGAACACACCGTTCTGAAGGTATCAACACTGCTCAAAACCTCTGGTACAGAATAAAAGACCGGCTGCATAGCGGTGCAGCCTCTCGTAAAAGTCGTGATTCCCCCCCCGGCAGATGTTTCTCGTAAGATTCTCCTTTCCTGTTAAGGAAGAGTTTCAGAAAGCTTGGCATATGGCCAGTAAGGCTGGAGAATAGCTGAAGATTTTTCCCGTTATATCGGGGATCACCTACGCATAGGAGAGATTTACGGCCCCTGTTGGTCTGATAAAGGAAAAGAGGCTTCTATACATGGGGCCATCCCCCACCTTAAAATACACAGGGGGCCGCGTCCCTTTATTTCAACATCTCAACTACCAGAGTATTTACTTTGTTAGAGCCTCTCCAATCTGGGTAAAGAACCTGGTTGGACCGTAATACGTTGCACGAGAACACAGGTGGTAAAAAAAAAGGATAGCGGAGCAGCGAATCCTTATCGCACACGAAGAATTTAGTTGGGTTTAGTTTATTGTACTTTTGATGGCAGTTGTGATCAGATCCGTGGGGGAAGGATACAAACCGGGATGAGGGAAGTGTGTTGGTGCTTAGCAAATTTTTGTGATGCACATGTACGGGTGATATGTCAAATTTTGAAGGAAGGTGAGGGGCGGAGTTGGCAGACCGGTTAGGACTCGCCCCCAATTAGATTCCTCGTATATAAGATCTGGAATCGAGGAGAGTTAGGTCCAGTGACAGAGAGGGACTTGCCACTACACCCGCTACTTTTTGGGAGGGGGGGACAGTGGGTTCGTCTGGCCCTGTGTTAGGGGGTTTTAAAAGGTTAGGTGTGTGGGGGTTTCCTTGGTTTTTGTGGGGGTTTTCCCCTTTTTTTTTTTCTCCTCTGTTCCTCCGTGTCCCCACGTAAGGGAAGCTTAGTGCCTCCATTAAGAGTAACAACGTTAAGTTGAGGTAACACTCCTGAAAAGAGAACAGGGTATTACATGATATGAAGAAAGCGGTCCATATAGTGGGGGTTTGTGCAATAGACATACTTAATAAAAAAAAATACCAAGATTCTTAATAGCTTCCAACTGTATTCATTGCACTCCCCAATTCATAAAAGCAGGGGTGAGTACCCTGTCGGGAAACATGGAACTGGACTTGGGAAAATATTGGACCGAAAATGGTTGGTTCTTTTCTGAAGGGGCAACTAGAGGCCAATGTCCCACTTTAGCAATGTTTATTTCCGATTTGATCAATTGTTTCCTCCGGCGAGCTATGGTACAATAGAAAATTTCAGGAGGGGATTTTGATTCGGGAGGTGATTTTAATCTTGCCACCGCGGGGGGGAACCCGCCGGTGGCTAAGGACCCCACCTCTCCTATGTAAATTAAAAATTAAGAAGAGCATCAGTTATCAACGGTAGATACCTGGAGAACCCACCCACAGAGGGGACTATACTATTTTTCGCGACACCCAGATTGTACTCAGATGGACCATTTTTTTTTAGCTCACGAGGATTTTGGTTACTGATAGACGTAAGGATAGACAACATATGGTGGCAGCATACGCACCCGTACATTTGGAGGTGAGTTGGGGGACAGCAGAGGCAGGGTGGTCCTGGAGACTAAATGAGTCATGATAATGATCCAATTTTGGTAAGCCAAATCGCCCTATATGACAGCCTTTTTGAGCTTACTCAACAGAAACATCCCCATTATCATGGGGAACCATAAAATTTGGGTCTAGGAAGAAAAGGATTATTATAAGCTATTGAAGAGTATTGGTAAGCCCAACGGTAGAAATCATGATATTCAACACGGGCCAGATTCTGCATGGTTTACGACAAATGAATAAATTACTGTTTGAGAGAAGCAATTTAAGTACACTAACTAAAAAGAAATCTTATGAATTTAGTAATAAACCGGTAAAATGCTGGCACGTATGAGACACAAGGGCTAAATTACATCCCCCAATCATCGGGAAGATGGTAAAAAGCCTTCAATCCACAGAAATTGCTGATATCTTTATACTCTATAATGAGTTTATATATCTCCCTCAACCATGGATTCGAAGGCGAAGGAGAAACTTAGACAAAGCTCTCATTCCTGATAGACTCTGGGATGCCTAACTTAAGAGTAGACATTGAACTGAGGAAGACAGTAACTAGAGATGAATTGAACGCCCTAAAGGCGAAATGGTAAAGCTCGCCCGGAATGGTGACGATTAGGTTCTAAAATTTAAGATATTCTAGCTCCATGGCTTGATGCCTTTTCCTTGCAGAAGGAGCTCTTCCAGTGACTGATACTGCGAGCTCAGTTCTTTATGCGAAAAAGATAAGAACCCACGTCTGGTAGCCCACGGCCCTATGGGCTGTTAAATACGGATGTAAGCTATACGCGAAGTCCTGCGAATAGATGAAGGAGAGGATTACCGAGGTTATACTTTGATCAGGGTTTGGTCAGAGGGAGGGGGCACGCGATAATACCATAGAGGCCATTAATCGTAAACATGGCGAAGTGAAAACAACCCCATGATATTATTGCCGTTAGACGCTGAACAAGCCTTCGACAGGGTGTCGTGGGTATTTAGGAATCCCTATGTAGAAGTAGTGGATGAGGGGACGCGATGTGGCGGATACTGTCCTGTATTCCTCCCCACAACGCAATAAAAGTGAACGGAACCAGATCGGATTATTTTTCTTAGCCAATGGAACACGTCAAGGGTGCCCTCTTTCCCCTTATTTTTTCCACTTGGAACCCCTGCTTGTATGATCAGAAAAGACCCCCTAAAATACAGGCCTGAGAAGCAGAAAGGTGCATAAGTGCCGATTGTCTGGTTTTTTTAACAAATCCACAAGTTCCTTCTAACTAGTTCAGCCCAAAGTGTTATGCCGAACTAACAACTATAAAATTAATCTTGGAAATCTGAGGCCCCTGGCGGGGAGTCGCAAGGGACATCTAAGAGGGTGACCCGCTTCCCTTAATTGGGGAAGAGAAAAAATAAATCCTAGGGACACCTCTGTGCCATTTGAGGCCTCTTTAAATAAATTTTCCTCCCGCTGTTGGCTCATAAAAAGGAGGAAACTTTGGCCGTACACTTATATCCTGGTTTGGCAGGATGTGCGCGATCAAAGATTTCTCCCTCTTTTATATATTATGCAACAGCTCCTGAGTCCCGCCTTTTTTTTACACAAGTCAGGTCCCTCTTAGGGAGTTCATCGGCAGGGGAGGTCCCCAGAATTAAGTGTATCTTGAGCCTCCCAACGTCTAGAGGAGGTTAGATTACCTTGTAAAAGCCACTTCGGCATACACTAGCCCGCGTAGTGGATTGGTGGCCATAAAGAGAGAAGCGTTGGGTAAGATGGAGCAGGGAGTGTATAGGGGACTCAGAGGGCTCCCTGGGTCAAGAGTGGTTGCCGAAGGAAACACTCGCCCCTACTATGGGTCACGTTAAAAATACTAAAGAAAGTGCTGCTGTTACTATCTCTCTCCGATCCTCACCCAATGTTCCCCCTCTTAGTATCCGGCTTCGCCGTCCTAGCTTGACCTCCAAGAGCCCTGTAAATTCACTAAAAGGTTTTTTTGGGCCCTGACTTCGTAGGCCGAGGTTGGTTTTCAATTGAGGACATCATGAACTAACCCAGGCAATGTGGACTTGGTCTAGTTACCCTTTAGCACATTGATGACGACAAAATGAGACGGGCTGGTAGGGAATTAACACCCTTGAGAAAATATGAATACAGCAGCCAGCCCAGTCGCATGTATGCGCTTATAAACGTTATTATCGAGTCTTAAGAGACATTAACTTTCACATGAAAATGGGAGAGAGCTATCTGTCTCAGCTATCTGCTGCTGATGGGGGCAAAAACTTTTCGGTCCTCCCATAGTGGCGCCTATAGCATCTAAATCCAAGAGAGGGTATAAAATAATTCCGATTGTTAGGACTCCTGCACATCTAGCATAAGATATACAATACTTGTTCGATAGTTTGTTGGAGATGTGGGAAGGAAACCGGTAAAACACTTCTACAACATCTTCTTGGACATGTAGAATGTAACGCATTAATTGGGACGCGTCCGTGGAAAAAATAGATTATGAGAAAATCACTGGATAGATTGGGGATAAGCCTTAAACATACCTCCTTCCATTACAACAGTTTCCAGTAAAATGGTATATACACAGTCATTGGTCTGTCATCTTATAAAATGCAGCCCTACCAGGTATACCCCTGGCCTGGAAGCAGACCTCCACTCCTACTGTGAAAGCAATGGTTTGGTAAGAATCGGCCACCCCTACACTGGCCTACTGAGACGATATAGCCCTCTACCTCTCTCAACAAGACCACCCCTGAGTGTCAATTGGATGGAGGAACTCACGGCAGCAGTGCGGCAGAAGGAGAATAAACTGCATATACGGTGGTTGAAATGGCAAAACGTTTTGTTGATTCTGTAATTTACTCTAAGATATATGATACATGAGAGGATGGGAGGAGGAGGGAGGAATAGTTTTGCTTGTTTTTTTTCTTTATTTATTTTTGAGTTGGTTATTAAGTGTATGTGAATATTGTGTATATGTACAGCATTTATGTAAACCTTTGTTTTCTTTTTGTGGTTTTTTTGTTTTTTTCTCTCGGTAGGGGGGGGTACGGTTTTAAGACTCGGTAGTTTGTAAGAATCGGAGAAATATATAGGATGAGAACTCACGGCAGCAGTGAGGCAGAAGGAGAATAAATGCATATACGTGTTGAAATGGCAAAAGTTTTGTTGATTCTGTAATTTACTTAAGATATATGGATACCTGAGAGGATGGAGGAATGAGGAGGAATAGTTTCTTTTTTTTTTTTTTTCTTTTTTTTTTCTTTATTTATTTTTGAGTTGGGTATGTAAGTGTATTTGAATATGTGTGGTATATGTACAAGCATTTATGTAAACTTTGTTTGATCTTTTTTGTGTTTTTTTTTTGTTTTTTTCTCTCGGTAGGGGGGGGGGGTAGGTGGTGGAGTGTCTTGGTTTTTTTTTTTCCTGATATGCACATGTATTGTATCATGTAAGACTGACATCATGTTTAATACACAATAAGCGCAGTATAATCATATCATTGTACGGATGTAAAATATTTGAAATGAAAATAAAACAAAGTTTTAAAAAAAAAATAAAAATATTCAAATTGAATTCGCTATTCCAGTGGAGTGCAGAAATTATTAGGCAAATGGTAATTTTTCGCACATCTCCTCTTTATGCTTTGTCTTACTCCCAGCTGTATAGGCTTCGAAAGCCGTACTACCCAATTAACGCATATTAGGTGATGTTCCTCTCTTAATTATAAGGGGCGTGGTCTACTGACATCCCACCCATATTAGGGTGTGCATAATTTATTAGGGCCAACTTCCTTTCCTTTGGCAAATGGGTCAAAATAAGGACTTACAAGGCCTTCGAAAAGTCAAAATAGTGAGCTATTCTTGGCAGAGGGTATGCCAGCACTCGTAAAATTGCAAAGCTTCTGAAGCGTGATCATCGAACAATCAAGCGTTTCATTCAAAATAGTCCAACAGGGTTCGCAATAGTGTGTGGTCGCAGAAAAGTCGCATTGAAGAGGTTGCTGAGCATTGTTTGTGTAAGTGGATTGTGTGTTTGTCCTTGCTGAACAGAACAATCGTGTGTGGTTGAACAGGTTCTTGTTGAACAATAGTCATGAAGCCTTGTTAAAAAGATTGTCATGGTCCAAAATAAGGGTGCCTTAGAAGAAGTAATGAACGATTTGTGGCTAACCGTGGAGAAAGCTCAAGAGTATGTTAAACAAGGGATAAGTAGAAAAGAAAATTGAATAAGAAACATGGCAGAAATGCTTTAATTTTGATGCTAAACTGTATGATGAATATTACACGAGTGAAATTCCCTCAAAGATGAGTAGAAAGGCATAGGCAGAACAATAACAGAGACAATTCTCCCCCTATCTTTTAACATTGCGAAACTTTGACCCTTGTGAGTCACAGTGACAGACATAATCCAGCAATGAAGCCCCCCCACCTCCAGACTCAACACCCCTATAACATATCAAGTACAGGACACCATTACACATTCTGCTTAAGAAGGAGAGAGTTATGAAAGAACAGTGCTGCGGCTATAGGGAACCATTAGCTAGGGCAGTGTTCTGTGGAATCTACAGTCTGAAATTCCCATCCATCCATCGATACCCATCCTCCATCCATGGGTTATTTATCCATCCCCCCAGTGTCCTCCATACGGACCACACCACCAGTGTCCTCCACACTGACCATCAACCACCAGTGGTCCTCCATAACTGACTAGTGATGGCCGAACATCGGCCAGGACTGTCCCGCGAACGGGCGGGTCGGACCTCTAAAGAAGTCCGCGTCTGCCTGTTCCGCGGACCGATTCAATTCCCCGCCTCTAGGCGGGGAATGTGACATCAGAAAAAACGGATGTGAACGCAAGTGACGTCACATCCGGTCCCTGAAACGCATACTGGAACGCATAGTTCCTGGTTCCGCTACCGATTGACGTCACTGACTCACTCCTGCTCCGACCCGGTTTTTCCACCGAAACCGGCTTCTCTCCCGTCTTCGTGAAACATTCTTCCTCCCTCCGGCCGATCCCCCCCGCTCTTGATCCCCCCGGGGAAGAATCGAATCCGCTCCTCCGCCGGCCACACGGCGACACCCGCACCTGCTCCGCTGGCCGAAGAGGGCGAACATCCTGTTCGCCGCCGAACTGTCCCCTTGCGGGCAGTTCGGCCATCACTATACTGACCATCACCACCATGTCCTCCACACTGACCATCACCACCAGTGTTCCTCCATACTGACCATCACCACCAGTGTCCTCCCCCCTGACCATCACCACCAGTGTCCCGCATACTGGGACCATCACACCACCATTGTCCTCCACACTGACATCACCACCAGTGTCCGCCACACTGACCATCACCATCAGTGTCCTCCACACTGACCATCACCACATCAGTGTCCTCCACATGACCATCACAAGTGTCCCCATACTGACCATACCACCATGGTCCTCCACACGACCATCACCACCAGTGTCTCCACACTGACCATTCACCACCAGTTCCGCCATACTGACCATCGCCCCATGTCCTCCACACTGTCCATCTCCACCAGTGTCCGCCATACTGACCATCTCCCACCATGTCTCCACACTGTCCATCGTCCACCATGCCCTCCATAAAATTAAAATTCCCTTTTAAACTGTAGGCAACGTGAAAGCAGAGCCTTCCAGGTTGTTATCAGGTGGAATTCACACAGGCATTTACCAACCAGTTGTTTAAGTGCTCTCAGCTCCCCTCTTTGTTCAAAATCCCATTGACTATCATTGTAGAAATCCGTCGTGCGTATTTTGCTGACTGTTGCGTGCAAATTTTTTTGCGAGTTTTGCCATGGATCCCCCTCTTCTGTGATTGTCCAGGTGTTAGACCCCTTGGAAATACTTTTCCCAACGACGGTAGTGGGTGGCCCGAGTCCCTTTAAAGTCGCCCTGCCCATTGAGTCTATGGCGGTTCGCCGGGTTCGCAGATCTTTTGCGAATGTTTGCGTTCGCCGTTCGCGACCCATAAAATTCCGTTTCGCGCCATCACTATACACAGAGGACCAAATAATTGTACGTGTAAATCTTCCCTTATGGAACAAAATGGTGCAGTCTCCTAATAATATGGAAATCATGTGGCCGATGTAAAACGGAAGCCATTCACCCTAGTCCTGATTTCCATGTGCAAGTGCGGACATGTGAGTGATTGTGGAATCAGTAATGAGTGTTTAACTCTCGAAATCTCTGTGGTCTTCTAAGCTCCAAGGTGTCCCGTATCCTTCAATTGGACTGATCTCAGTTTAAAACTACCCCCTGATAATAAATTTTAATACTTTGCAGAAGGTTTAATGTTTTGCGTGTGGATTGTTTTGTCCATGTATCGAAATAGATTTTCTGTACAACTTCTAATATAAGCAAGTGAAAAGCAAACTCCATACAAGACCAATACGTGACTTCAGTTTTATTCACCAAATTTGGTTCCAAACTTTTACCGTCTGAGAAGCCTAATACCTCAAAATCTCTATGAAGGCTCAAACAAGGGTTACGATCTGAGAATATTCGATTAAAACAGGACCTGCAGGTTTAGCATAGGAGAGTAGAACATATTAGAAGAGACTGTGGGTGCCATGATATAGGGAATCAGCAACCGATGTTTTAATAATGCCTTCTAGTGTTTCGTTTAGGACCACAGGATTAATGACCAATGCTATGGATCTGGACCTTGGATAACTTTGTTTGTTTGTCCTAATTATAATTTTTGTGGTTTAGAGGACTTGCCACCAACGATTACATTTTGGGTTTGCTAGGACTTTTTTTTCTAGTCAATAGACAAGTAATTTAAATTTTTCTGACGAAACCCAGTGTAAGGTTTGCACTCATGTTATACGCTGACATACTATGTTAACTAGGTAATTTAACTGGGAATCCCAAAAAACTTTTTGAAGTTGCCTGGGAGCATTCTATGCTTTTGTTCACCCCCTAAATTGGATTATTTTTTATTGGATGCAACAAAGATTTGATTTATCTTACAATTACTTCTGTTCAAAGTTTTCAGGAAATATTTTTAACTACTTTATGAGCAGCAATGAATCTGTTAGCCTTTTTTTTACTGTGGCTGATAGTGGGATTTTTGGGGGATTTTAACTGGTTTCGATTGTGTCGACCCAGCCAACAGCATTCATTTTAATGGATGTCAGTCCTAATGTGTGTCTATTGTCTTTGTTGAGTTACTCTAGTGGTGGTGATGGTAGTATGGCCATAACATTATTCTTATCCCCTATTTATCTGAGTTATATTATATTGATTGGGGTTCCTCACTGATTATTTCTATATTTGCATGTCCCCTTACATGAATGCACAGACCATTTATTTATCGCGAGACTAAGTTCATATTGTATTTTTTTATTGTTATCCAAAATCCATACTTGGCCACATGATTAGGTATACTGAATTCTGAGACTTTCATAATTTGGATATAGTCTGAGTACTATTGTACTCGTAGTTAATTTCTGCCGAATGCCCCCTAACCCCCCCCTCATGTTGCGCGTGTCCTACCACAGATGTTTTTTTTTTCGATACCCTATTGGTGTAACCTGCGTTGCCCCTTCCCTCAATCAATTTTTCACTACAGCTTACTCACTACGAGCTAATATGCTGCTGGCTAACTGCCAATTCTTCACGGAGATCATTACGTCATTGGTAAATGGTTTACAGGAGTCTTACGTTGCGACCCTAGGAAGGTGGCATGAAAACACAGACAAGCTTGGAGGTATCTGACCACAGCCAACGATGGCTCGTCAATGAGTTTGCGTTTACAGCCGTAGCAGTATAGATTAATAATGGAAAAAAGTAATATGCCATTGGCAATATAGTCTCAATGATTTTCAGTTTAACTTTGTCATTCCAAGAGTCCTGTAGACATACACTGCCTCGAAAGTCCGTAAAGATTTTCAAGTTTCTTTAACCTCCCTAGCGGTTGACGATCCAGCTCGTCCAGTGCTGACATGCTAATGCACTGACAGCTTACCTTCCACCTGTCGGAGCCCCGCGCGCTCCTTCCGATCCGGCGTCCCGCGGCGCTCGATCCCCGGCGGCGTCTCTCTCCCCTGACTGAAGGGATCCCTGCCCCCCCGCGGCGTGACGTGATACGTCCATCCCCCGGCGCCGGCAAGCTTCAAATGAGCCCGGCTTGCATATACAACCTCGCCGCCCCTCCGCACAAGACAGTAAGTGTCGCTGCGGGCTCCGGGCTTTTACGTTAACTCGCCTGAAACAGCGTGTACCCTAAGCCGGAGCCCCGCAGCGCCACTTACCACGGCGGCGGCTCCGAGGCTTGATATGCAATCCCCGGCTGCTCACTGATCATCGGCCATTTGAAGTTCCGCCCCCACCGATGTCCAGTGGGGCGGCAATTCAATGCCTGCCATGATCAGTGACACCTGTCATGCATAACAAGCCTCGTACCGCCGCCCGGTAAGTGAGCGCTGCGGGCTCCGAGCTTACTTGATCCCGTTTTCAAGGCGATCTACCGTAAGCCCAAGCCCCGCAGCGCTCACTTACCGGCGGCGGCGGCTCCGCTTGTATATGCATACAGCTGCTCACTGATCATGCGGCATTTGAATTTCCCGCCCCCCACGATGTCGGTAGCGCGGAAATTCAATGCCTGCCAGTAGATGACAGGTCCGGATTGCAACAGAGCCTTGCAGCCGCCCCCCGCCGTAAGTGCGCTGTGGGGGTCCCGACTTTACGTTAATCGCCTTGAACACAGCGATCTACCTAAAGCCCCGGAGCCCTCAGCGCTCACTTACCGGCGGCGGCTCGAGGCTTCTCTTCATCCCGGACCTTCATCACGGCGGCATTTGAATTTCCCGCCGCCCACCGATGTCGTGGCGCGGAATTCAAATGCCTGCCATGTAGATACAGGTCCCGGATTGCTACAGAGCCTCGCAGCCGCCGTCGCCGGTAGTGACGCTGTGGGGTCCTGACCTTTACGTAGATCGCCTTGAAAAAGGCCGATCTACAGAATCGGAGCCCCACGCGCTCACTTACCGCGCGGCGGCGGCTGCGAGGCTTCTGTATGCAATCCCGGACCTGTCTCTCCTGGCAGCTTGAATTTCCCCCGCTCACCGACATCGTGGGCGGCGAAATCAAATGCCTGCCATGTAGCGGTCCCGAATTGCATAAGAAGCCCGACCGCCGCCGGTAGTGAGCGCGGCAGGCTCCCCCCCCGCTTTACGTTAGATCGCCTTTTCAAGCGATCTACACTAAAGTCGGACCCCACCGCTCACTACCGGCGGCGGCGGCTCGAGGCTTCTGTAGCAATCCGGACCTGTCCATCTACATGGCGCATTGAATTTCCCCCGCCCCACCGTCGGTGCGCGGAATTCAAATCCTGCCATGTAGGGAAATTTAAAGTTCAAAAAGGTGATGACGTCATCACGTGCAATAAAATTGACCAAAAAATATTGGAACATCGGCGGGCACCATTATGTGCCTCCGATGTCCCCCGATGCCTCTGCCTGGGAGAAGTGAGTTCCAGCACTCACTTCTGCCTGTCCAGAACTCATTTCTCCTAGAAGGCTCCCACTCGTCCTCAGCTGTTCTCAGCCGAAGCCGGAAGTGCAGGATCTGCCAATCATGGCTTCAGCTGAGAACAGCCACCGGGACAGGTCAGTGTTTGGCTTCTCTAGGCTCCGTTACGGTAATTGGAA
>CM070038.1:69837785-69855377 GCA_036250615.1 Ptychadena robeensis
AAAAAGATCAAAGGTGTTGCAATACTCTTTTCCAGACACACGCATTTCGTGAAGATTGATGAATTGATTGACCCTGACGGAAGGTTCATTTTGCTTAAGGGCACGATCAATCAAACACCCGTCACACTGGCAAATGTATATTGTCCGAATAGAAACCAACAAAGATTTGTAACTAAGATCATCAACCTATTGTTGGAATTCACTACAGGCATGCTAATATTAGGGGGAGATCTCAATGTACCTCTCTCTCCCATTATAGATTCTTCAAATGGTACATCGTCACTGACTTACGCTGCCCTTAGGAACATTAAATCTAAACTGCAAACATTGTCATTGCATAATACTTGGAGATACCTATACCCGACAACAAAGGATTACACTTTATATTCCCCCCCTCACAAAAAATATATGAGAATTGACTATCTCTTCATTTCTCAGAAAGATCTCTCATCGGTCTCGGAAGCTGGGATCTTGCCGATTACAATTTCTGATCATGCACCGATTTGGTTCTCTCTTAACCTTAGAGCGGAACTCCCTTTAAAGAAAATTTGGAGAATGGACACCTCCTTACTGGGAGATCCTCCAATCTCTCACACGCGATTTAAAGGATTTCTTTGATAGAAATGTCACACCTGACCAATCTCCGCTCAACATATGGGAGGCACATAAATGTGTTTTGAGAGGTATTCTACTGGCCCATTCCTCCCGCAGGAAAAAACAACACCAAGCCCGTGTTAACCAACTATTATCCCAGATCTCTGGCCTAGAGAGGGCTCATAAAGCGACCTTGGCGGTGTCCACCCTGAGGGACCTAATGGATTTGAGGCAACAGTTGAAGGAACTGTTAAATGCCCGGTCGAAAAAAGCGTATGTTTTATCTCAGAAGCTTTTCTACGAACAAGGAAATAAAAGTGGTAGGTTCCTTGCTAGGGCCCTTAACTCTAAAAAAGCGTTAAGGACCATACAACAAATATCTGACACTCAGGGCAACAAACACGTCACTACAGAACAAATAACTAAACAGTTTGCCAACTATTATAGAGACCTCTACAATTTACCCAATGAGCAGACACAGGACAAAAGGGTGCGAATAAGGGAATTTTTGAGGAAATACTCTCCTCCGGCAATACAACCCCAAACAGCTGCGGAATTGGAACTCCCTATCAGTGAGGGCGAGTTTAGACTTGCTCTCAAATCTCTAAGACCAGGTAAAGCACCGGGACCGGATGGTTTCCCGGCGCAGTATTACAAAACTTTTGTTGATAATTTGGAGCCACACATTCTTAAACAATTACAACCAACTATTTCACCATGCAGACGTATCCAGATCAATGGTTATGGAGGTTGCACATTACCCCCCAGTCATCCAAAGGGAGGGGAAGGGATCCTTCCTTGTTGCAGTAACTATAGGGGGGGAACGATCTCGGCTTTTGAATGTAGGACTTAAAAATATTTACTCCAAAGATCTTGCGACCAGATTTGAGTCATTTGTTACCCCACTAAAACATGGGACCCCAAGTTAGGATTTGTCCTATGGACGTGAAGCTAGGGGATAATACGATCAAAGCATTACATTATTCCTACAATTGGCGGGTTTACCAACAGAACATGCTTTTTTTTTCTCTCACACCGATGCCGAAAAGGCATTTGATAGGGACTTGATTGGGATATATGCTAGCTGGTTGCAAAGGGGGGGCCATTTGGGAAAACCAATGTTTGAGAGGGATTTCTAAACCGTTTACACATTTGCCCCTTCGCAAGGTTTAGGGGCCGAATGGGGTTCTGTCCGAAAAACCATTTTCCCATTCGAAATGGAAACGAGACAAGGATGTCCCACTTTCCCCCCTAATTTTTCATGACTGACTCTTGGAACCGCTGTTGCTCCGACCAAATCAGAGAAAATCGGATGTCAGGGGAATTGTTATTAAAAACAAGGAATCTAAGTTTTGCTGACGACCTCTTATTTACGTTAACACACCCCGAACTTGGACGCTACAGAGATACTCTCGATCTTCGACCAACTTTCAAAGAATATCCAAACTTTCAAAATTAATCAGTCAAATCTTTCGCCCTGAAATATAATAATCCCAGGACGACAGGAGGACTTTACCAGAAAAGAGTTTCCCATCATTCGAGTGGTCAGAAACAACATATCAATACCTAGGTATTATTCTACCAAAGGACCCGACAGGAAGTGTCAATAGGGAATTTTCTCCCATACTCAAAGCCTAAAGAGGGAACCTAGCTAGGGCAATAGGCCCCCCGTTCTCATGGTTTGGAAGCATGGCCATATCAAAATGAACATTACGGGCCAGATTTTAAAACCATACCGATTAATCTCCAGACAGTTGACACTCCCTCGATCTATTTTGCGGCAGTTTTTTTGGGGGACATAAAAACCATGAATCGCCCTGACCAGAACCACTAATTGCTTCAACCGCGAGTGGAGTGGGGTACTGGGCTGCCGAACCCCATTTCTGTGAATTTTATACAATTAATATATCAAACTGAATGAGCACCCACATTACTACAGCACACCAGTAGTCCATAACCATTCGCGAGCGCGCTACAACAACAACAATAAAACACACAGGTCAGTAATGCCACCGGCGAGTAGAGGACCCGCCGGTTGGGCTTTCAGTCAACTAGGTTGGGGACCAGGAGTATACACTAGGAGCGACGGAGCGGCGACTGCATGGTATGTACTGTTGATAGGAAACGCAGAACCGATAGATAGGCCAGGCTGAAGCGGATTGAGAGTTTTTCAACGGAGCATATTTAAAAGTGCACAACAAAAAAAAGATAGAGAGCAAGTCTAATGGGACGGGGGAGAGAGTTCCAGAGAGTAGGAGCGGGCCCTATAGGAGTAGTCCTGAAGCCTGCGTGTGATTGGAGGTTATGAGTGGGGGAAGGGTCATTCGTAGGTCCACTGGGGAGCGGGGGGGGGCGGTTAGGGGGTTTTTTTTTTTTTGTTTATTTTGTCTTTGTGTACCAGGTTGGAGCTGTGTCCGGCGGCCCGGCAGGTCACACAGTGCACTATTTCCACAGCCCGGCCCCGCCCCCCTTTGGCACTTTGCCTTTCTCAGGGGACCACTGGCAAGCACAGTGCTAAGGCTTTGCAGCAGACGCCGACCAGACAGAAATGAGGCGCGGTTCGAGGAGTCCGTTGAGTCTGGCCGCGCGTCATGAGTGGCCCTGCGAAGAGTGACCCGTCTTAGTCTGAAGAGCGACGACCAGAGCGGACTACATTGCAGTGATCCAGAGCGCGCTGATGAGCAGTGATGTACCCCGGCCTTTGGTGTCTCTTGAGGGACGCGGAAAGGACGCATTATGGAGGGATGATACACGGAGATGGAAGTGGCAGGATAGGATTAGCCAATGTTCTGTATGTGGGAGTAAAGGAGAGAGCCAGAGTCAAAGGTGACCACCAAGGCAGCGCTGATTGTGGAATGGGGGGAGATGATGGTGTATTTACTGTGAGTGGATGTTGGGGGGAGGAGGCTTGGAGGGTGATGGGTGGGAGGGAAAGATGGAGAGTTCTGAGTTTTGCTAGTGAGTTTAAGAAATTTCGGTCAGCCATCCATGAAGAGATGGCCGATAGGAACAGCGAGATGTTGGTCCAGGGGACCGAGGGAGGGGTAAAGGCCGGGTAGCTAGGTAGATTGGTATCGTCAGCCTATAAATGGTATTCAAAGGATGAGATGAGTTTGCCAAGAGAGGAGGTGTAGAGGGAGAAAAGGACCGGGCCAGATTTGTACTATAGAGCATGTCATTTGGCTAGGGCTCTGGATTGGGGTCTACATTCCTAGTCTAAGGCGTGGGTTGCTCTAGAACAGGATCTGGCAACTGTGCCCCTTACTATTTTGCCTTGGCTTCCACCACGAAAGAAGAAAGATGGGATCATTCTGTCTCCTTTAACGTCGGCCACACTACATTTGTTCCAAGACACGGTAGTTAGATACGACCTGACCACCTACCCCAACCCACTTACTACATTGACTTATAACCCAGTGTTTCACCCGGGGATGGACCTGTTGGCAGAGACATACGATGGACCTCCAGAACTTTACCGAGCGTACAACTTTTTTATCAATGATACTTTTAAAGATAGAACCGTACTACACCAAGAGGGCATTAAACTACCCCATTGGCTGTACCTTCAAACAAGACACTACCTTAATTCCCAAGCCAATAGAAAGTTGATTTGTAGGGAACCGACACCCCTAGAGATAGTATGGGCGAAAGGAACGGCGATTAGACACGCAATCTCTATGACCTTTGAATGTGAGAATACAAGAAAATAATTTTAAACTACGCAGTAGGTGGTACAAAGTACCTCCGGTCCTACATAAAATTTTCCCATTGACAGACGACAAGTGTTGGAGATGTCAAAGGTCCTCGGGCACTTATAAACACATTTGGTGGGCTTGCACCTCAATAGTACCCTTCTGGAAAGAGGTGGCATCCATAATGGAAAGGGTGACAGGACAAAGGATCCCATTTACACCGGAATGCTTTCTTTTGCATCACACGCAGGAAGAAATTAAAAAATATAAGGGTTCTTTGACGTTTCACATGCTGAATGCAGCAAAATTGCTTATCCCACTCTTGTGGAGAGACCCCAGACCGCCTACAAGAGCTGAGTGGTTCACACAGCTAGGTAAAATTGCAAAAATGGAACAGCTTATTCATATGGCTCATGACTCCCTCACAAGATATATATCAATCTGGTCGCCGTGGATCTTGTTTCATGAACAAGTTGTAAGGGAGGAGAGGAGATTTTAGAGCTTGTTTTCCCACAAGAGACATCAGAAATACGCTTCTGCTCACAAGTATGTGACACGACGAGTTGGAAATGGAGAGTAACGTGTGGTCTGGTTCTCCGTGGAGTCTTAATTAACTCCTTTAATACACCTTCTGTGACCTAAATTCACCTGTAGCAATACCTTGTCTTAAGGGATATCACTTCTTTTAGCACCTAATATACAGTTGGACCCACATTCCCCCTTGTAAGTTTTATATTATCTCTTTCTACGTTACGAGAAAAGAGGACAAGGGTTGGGTCGCACTTTTGTTCTTTTTGTATATGTTTATATTGTTACTGTTATTCTTTTCCAGATACGTAACACAGTTAATATATGATTGTTAACTATTGACAACTACTATTACCTTAGAATTGTTATAATCGAGAATGTTATTGATGTAATATGTACATTATGTACTACAGTTATGACTTGAATTATTTTGTTATTCTTATATCTTATGTTTTGCAAAGCTGAAAATGTCTGAACGTGTATTACCTTTGCTTTTCAATAAAGCTTGTTTGAAAAAAAAAAAAAAAAAAGAAGTTGAATGTTATGCAAGTCAATCACCTGACCTGAATCCGTTTGAGCATGCTGAAGACAAGACTGAAGGGAAAATGCCCCAAGAACAAGCAGGAACTGAAGACAGTTGCAGTAAAGGCCTGCAGAGCATCATCAGGAATGAAACTCAGCGTCAGGTGATGTCTATGCATTCCAGACTTCATGCAGTAATTGACTGCAACCAAGTATTTAAAAGGGAATGTTTTATTTATGATTATTATTCTGTCCCATTACTTTTGGACCCTTAACAAGTGGGAGGCACATATGTAAGCTGCTGTTATTCCTACACCTGATTTAGCTTGTAAATACCCTGAAATTAAAGCAGACAGTCTGCAGTTAAAGCACATTTTGTTTAATTCAAAATCCATTCTGGTGGTGTTTAGAGACAAAAATTTTATAACCGTGTCAATATCCCAATATTTATGGACCTGACTGTATGTGCGCAAGCCTTTGAGACTGCTTCCTAAAGCAAGAAAGGGGGAATGTGTAATGTATTACTAATAGGGATTACACATGTATGTGCGCAAACTCTTAAGACTGTAATGTTGTGGTATTTGTAGTGCACCAAACAACCAGATCCTTTTCAGTTATGTCTATGTTCCACACTGTCTTGCAGGCTTTCACACAAATAAACGGAATGTGCAGGCAGCTAAGGGAGTATTTACATGTCTTTACTACAGGAATATGTACATTTTCACACCAAACCTAATGGCACGGATAGGGCATAAAACAGTCCCCTATCAGCTGCTGGGTACCCTCCAGGGCTGAGGCCGACTCCCGAGTATTATCCTTCCAGGGGCGTTAGGATAGTAAGACAAACCAGATCCTTGGAGAAGTTTTGATGCCAAGCTGCAGCTTCCTCCTACTGGATTTTCCTCGCTGGGACCTCTACCAGGTGTCCTGATCGCAGTAAGCACCCAAGATCAGTAGTGCCCAATGAGCACAGACAAAAAGCCTAGAAGGTTCTTAGAACCCAGTAATTTATACCTAGGAAATGGGAGTTGTCATGTTCTGTCTCCAGGCAGAAAGTGACCGCTACAAAGTATAAGAGAGGGGAAGGAAAAACTGGCCTTGCGTTCTGAAAAATTCCCAAGCAGCTGCAAGATGCAGAGTTAAAGGGACATGAACATATTAAAAGAATTTACGGTAGTGTAATAAAATGTACAATAATGCAATTTTCTGGTCACTACAAGACTGCTTCCTAAAGCAAGAAAAGGGAGATGTGTAATGCATGACTAATAGGGACCACACAAAAAAAGTTAGGTACATTTCTTGGGTGATGGGTAGTAAGTTTGGTTGAGGCAAAATAGCTCAGATTGGTTTAGTGCAAAAACCCCTTGTTTCAGACACATCCAATAGTTCATTGTCATCTAAGGGATGGGCTATACAAGGTAGGTGGCAGTAGAATTGCACCTGCTTATGTTGTCTCCCCACATTTATATATCATCTGTATATATAATGACATTGAAAAGAAAACATTCAGCAGTAGCAAAATAGTGTCATGAACAGGCATCCTTGGGAAAGATTCCAGACCCCGGGGATATGTTCTTAACAACTTGACAATTGCTATATTTAAACATCCTGTAAATTGGTTTGTGAATTGAATGTAAAGTCTATGCTAATTAAGATGGGAAATCAACATTGTGCTCATCAAATTTTTGGGAGTTTAAGCTCTGAACAGACAGTCTTTGTGATCCATGTGATATATTTGGTTTACTGATACTGATTATCCTTTGCTGTAGCTTCAACCTGTTGTGTTTGTCTACATCAGTGGTGGCCAAAAGTTCATATGGAGGGCCACAAGCGCGGCCCTCTGCATCACTAAAGGGCGGCACATTACATTTTCAATCTGTACTGACTTGTATAAGGATTGTTTAATGAAAGAGAACAGGTATAGTTAGAAGACATTGTTTTTAAGGGAACACTAGTATGACAATGCACATTTTGTGTCATAGATATCACCAAAGCCATTGACAACATCTATGGGGCACATAACCTTTAATTCAAATGTTATTTGCCCCTATTCTGAGGTTATTTGCCGCAAAATATATTATAAATCATCCCTCATTTATTGGTGGAATAGTGGGAGCATAGACATTTACCAGTCTGCTAATCCCCCCAACACTAGAGGACATTGCCATTCTTTTTCACTTCTCTCACTATCCTCCTGGCCAGCACAGGTGTCACTTTTGGCTTCCAACCACGTTCTCTGAGATTTTCCACAGTGCGGAACATCTTGTATTTTTTATTTATACTTTGCACTGTAGCCACTGGAACTTGAAAACATTTAGATATGGCCTTGTAGTCCTTTCCTGATTTGTGAGCAGCCACAAGGCGCAGCCACTGGTCCTTACTGAGCTCCTTTGTCTTAGCCATGACTGCAGACCAACTGCAGAAAGTTGCTCTTCTTCACCTGTTAAGTTGATTTAAAAAGCTGTTCCCAATGAATCAGGGTAATTAGGATGCTTTAGAACAGCTTGGACTATTTGTAATGGTATAGAACTTTGGATTTTCCCAGAGACTGTGACAGTTTGTGAATAATTTTGGACATGACACTTTTTGCTCAAATGTAAATAGAAGCTGAGAAATATTTTTTTTATTCCACAAAAATGCCTCTTGTACATCGTCTCATTATCCTTTGGGAGACACCTATGTCAGTTCATGTCAACAAATAACTTGCTGGTTGAAAAAAGGTAACTTTAAGTCAAAATTTGCCTAGAATAAGATTTGCCTGTATGAATAATTATGGGCTCGACTGTATAAGTCTTTTAAGGAAAGTAGGTTAATATTTGTTAGATAAAATGTAGACAAAAAGATTGGATAAATAGACCTGAAAGGTCAAGCTCACTTCCAAGCAAACAAGCATGCAGCAAAGTGCACAAAAGTTGGGCGGCACTTTGCTGAATACGCAAGCTTGATACTTTCTGGGTCAGTAATTTGGACTGTTTTAAATGTGGAAGATTAAAACACCTACATGACAAGTATTTCGTAGGGCCAGGTCAGCAATGATGCATTCATATTCTTCTTATAATAGGTAAGCTTTCATAGCTGTCCTGTTGTGGTCCTGTTGAGTAAACATTCCATCAACTAACATGAGATGGAAAAAACATTCCTAAAGTAGGGAAAGTACACATGTCAGCTTTTCTTGAAGCTTTTTCCTCTTCTTTTTAAGTGACTTTCTGTACCAATAAAATTAGACAAGGGTCAAATTCCCAGTAGAAAGGCAAGCAAAATTGGAACATGATAGTTATAATCTTCACACTAAAACTAAAAATAATTAGGTTTTAGCTGGAGATCTGCTTAAAGGAAGTGAAATTTCCTATGAAGTAATAGGAACCAAATAGTATAACTGGATTCGTTTACCCCAAAACTTAATTCAATGTATTATATCAGTTAAGATAAAACCCTAAATAGATGTGTATCTATGTGTATACCTTCTCACAGTTCTATGTTACAAACGTCTGTTCTTGCAGCCCCCCAAAAATGCCTAATTTGCAATTATGTTGTAACACTGGCAACCAAAACACATTTGACAGGATGCTTGATTGCAGCCTTTTCACAGTAAGTGATCTTGCATAAATTATACATTGTTAAAATGATAATCTATCCTTCCTCAAGGACCTGCAGAGCATGGCACCATAATGCTTTGATGGTGCCACCAACAGAGCGGAGTTTCTTGGAGGAGGCAGAGTTTGTTTCGCAGGGGGCACGCTCATTAAGATTTTTGCACTTCCCAACTCAGCAAGCTGCAAATCTTTTGCATTGCTGAGATAGATTGACACTTATAGTGTGCAGACAAGTAACAGCCGCACTACACCCACTCAGACAGTTACAGTTAGTTATTAAAATGCAGATACAACCTTACAGAACTAGTTCCTTGACACTCCGAAATCCTTAACAAAGGGTGGGGCTCCGTACCTAAGATGGTTCCTTCCAATGACCTTTTCTATGACTAGACCACTTTCAAGGGCCTTACAACCCCACAGCTGCCATGACAAGCTTTGAAACCTGAAAACAAAGGAATTAATCCAAGTTGTATAAACCAAAGAAAAATGGGAGGGCAGGAAATTCACCCGATGCACACTATCCTCCGACTGAATTGTGGGGAGTTCTCCTCCCACACTTAACTACAGGAGGACCCTGCCTAGCAACTGACCCTTACTAATCAGGTACAGAATACAAAAAAAATTATACCATAACTAAGCATGTTTATATGTTTTTACTAACTCTGTATGCCAGCTCCTAATTCCAGATCTAATTAATATGTATATTGGACTGGGGTGGAGCATAACCTTGTATGTCATTTAATGTACAGTCTTTGTATTGTTTTTTAACTGCATGTGTAATAAACTTTGAAAGCCACAACTGTCTTGATTCGGAGAGTGGTGGTCATCCGCTTGTGCTCTTTGTACTTTATGACAAAGTTGGAGGGACAAGGCAAAACACGTCAGACCTGTATTTAGTTACTGTATTTGTCGGACTATAAGATGTACCGGACCATAAAGACGCACCCAGTTTTTAGAACAGAAAAACAAGGAAATTTTTTTTATATGTAAGTGTTCACATCAATTGGGTTAAGGCAATAAATTAAATTAATGCAATATCAAATTCAACCAGTAGATGTCACTAGCAGCAGTACATTCACAGAACATGGCGTCACATCATTCACCTCACTGATCGGAAGGGGGGCTACAGAGTATTTTCTCCTCTTCTCTCTGGCTGGACCTGTGTCCGTGGAAGCTACAGAGTGATTAAAGTTTCCTCGGACATGGAGAGAGGAATAGATGTTAGTTCATTTATCTCTCTCTTCATTACTTATACGAGCAGGGCTCTGGGCTCTGCTGGCATAAGCAATGCAGTTCAGATGGGAGATCGGGACACCAGCCGCATCTCTCATCTGACAGCTCCCCGGCTAATCTCCTTGCTGGGAGAGCTAACGGGAAGCCAAGGCGGGTCTCGCATTTGGGCCATAAGACTCAAAGTTTTTTGAGTGAAAAAGTGCGTCTTATGGTCCGAAAAATATGCTATTTAAAAAGGGGTTGAGCTTTAAATTCGATGGCAGGCATTTTATGGTGTGGTCATTGGTGGTTAACCGCCTGGGGGTGCACAAATAGACATCATACAGCTTTCTAAATGCACTCATTACTTTTTTTGGCTCCATATTATATTGCTTAGTTAAAGCTGAAGTTTAAACTTTTTAATTTGCCTTCTTTAGAAGCCTGCACAACTGTGCAAGCCTGAAGATAAAGCTGTAGTTTAAATTCATACTTTCAGAACACTTAGCCAAACTGGTAATAGACCATCCATAGGTCTAAACTTGCACACTTCGTGAACCAGATTGCTTGAAAACTAAAAATAACAGGTAGCTCAGTTCTCAATAATAAAAGAATCAGACCTACAGTCATGTAGAAAGATGAAAACAGACAAACAAATGTGGATGAAATTGGGGAGGGGGTTGCAATTATAGGTCATTGCCAAAGGCTAAAGGAACCCTAACTATGCTCCTGATTAAGGTCGTTTTGCTCTGGTGATAGAAAACAAGCTTAAAAAAGAAAAAAAAACCCTATACATTTCCAACCCCTCTGACATTTATATTAAATGACATTTAGTAAGCTCAGTTGTGCTGTGGGATCTTGAGAGCATGGAGCCCAGGAAACCTTGGTGCCTGTAAATTTACATATTTTTATATCTGGCAACCTCAATGGCCTCTCTTGGATGACAGCAGTCTACAAGAGTGCATCAGTGGGAATAAAACAAAAGGATTGTTTATCTATGAAAAGAAATATGACAGAATATATGTATATAGCCCCTAAAGGAGCAGTAACATCAATAAAGTCATTTGGCCTTGTATAAAAGAAAAGTGCAGCAAAAGCTCTTACATCCTCCAATTCACCTAAAAGGTTAGAAATTACATTTATATTAGAAACCTTTCTTTGGTATCAGGAGAGAAAATGCAGCCATAAATCAAGAGCTGCTGGTTCATTATATAAACAAGAAGATGACTCCCAATCGATTGGATGTACTGCCCGGTTCTAAAAGTTGTTCCTTTGTTTTTATTTCTGATTCCAGTTTATTACAAAAATATAAGCTGCACTTGGCTAAATTGTTAAAACTATACAAAGACAGATATTTAGTGTTTTACCTGGATTACCTGAATCTTTACTTAGTCTGGACCTATACACTCTGCTTACTAGCCTTTCCTGGCAAGTAGGCATCAAAAGTCTATGATGACCTATTTGAGCATGTGTTTTATAGTAATAAAAATATTAAAATGTCTCCTATGGAATTTAGGATTCTATTCCTAGAATATTTATTTAATGACACCAGCCCTCCAACTGACTACACAGAGAGGATTTTCACATTGCCACTCAAAACCCATAAATAACAGGGGCCAAAAAGCAAAAGATCTTAAACCAAATAATTGTTAAATTACCAAACTTATTTCATTATGTTAAATAAAAAAATGCACTACTACGTTTTGTACTTGAGATGAGAGGTGCACTCACACCGAAAGCTGGGTTCCACAGATGCAGACCAAGAAGAATGCCACTCTTCCAGATAAGACACAAAGGCTCGCTTGGCCTGGACATAGAAGAAGACTTCTGGACTTCTGTGTTATGGTCAGATGAAACAAAAAATTTATTGTTTGGACACAATGATTTTCATTTGGCGTAAAAAAGAGAAGCCTTCAACCCAAAGAACACCATCCCCACTGTCAAACATGGTGGTGGGAACCTGATGCTTTGGGGGTGTTTTTTAGCCAATGGACCAGTGAACCTAATCACAGTAAACGGCATCATGAAAAAAGAGCAATACATGAGGATTCTCAAAGGCAACATCAGGCAGTCTGCAGAGAAACTTGGCCTTGGGCACCAGTGGACATTTCAGCAATGTCCCACAACACACAATGACCCACAACACACAGCAAAAGAGGTGAAGAAATGGTTAGCAGACAACAACATTAACGTTTTGGAGTGGCCCAGCCAGGCTCCTGACTTGAATCTAATTGAGAATCTGTGAATGGCGCTAAAGTTTAGTGTGATGGCAAAAAGACCCTCCAACCTGGAGGGTTTGCTAAAGATGAATGGGCAAAAATACCTGTAGATACCTGCAAAAAGCTGGTCTGCAATTATAGGAAGCATTTGATTGCTTTAATAGTAGAGTGTTGTACCGTGTTAGCCATCGATAAATACAGCAAGTTTGGAGTTCAAGTGATACCGTTTATTGGCTAACTGAAGTCATTAGAGAAGCAAGCTTTCGGGATTAGCCTGAAGAAGGGATCTGCGATATCCCGAAAGCTTGCTTCTCTAGTGACTTCAGTTAGCCAATAAACGGTATCACTTGAACTCCAAACTTGCTGTATTGCTTTAATAGCTAATGGAGGATTTTTTTATTGATTATTGAAAAGGGTATAAATAATTTTGGACACCTTTTGCTCAAATATAAAAAAAAGCTGATGTTTGTTTTTTCCACAAAAATGCCTCTTGTACATCGTCCTATTATCTTTTGGAAGACACCTATGTAATTTCCTGTCAAAAATAATAAAAATAAAAAAATAACTTGCTGGTTGACCCTGGTTGAGCCCTGGGTAAAACATTTGTATCTTGGACAGCCTGTTAAATGGAACCTGTGCCAAGAAAGGCTACCATTTAGTTTTTTTTGTTTTTTCTTTTCTTTTGTTACATTGCCTCAGCAATAAAAAAAAAACAGTTTGCTTCACCATGCTTGAACCTATTTTACCTGCTGACAGCCTACCATCTGAAGCCAGTCTCCTACACAGTGCTTAAATTAACCATCTTAATGCCACTAGCAACTTTACTGATGAGAGACAACTGACCTGCCAGCTAGTACCCAAAGTTTAGTACACTTGCATATCATTTTCAAACTACGTATCATATCAATAAATATGTTGGCTCCAATGTCACATTTTGGCAATAACTTACCTACAAGCCAAGATCAGAAGTATAGTTTCAGTAGATAAAAGACAATATTAAGCTAAGCTGTGCCTAGGTTGGAATCATTTTTGAAAAGGATTCTGCTGCCAGCTTTATCACAAGCTTGCCTCTGATATTGCCAGGAGATAATCCTTACAGGTGGGAACACTATGTATGAATATGAATGTCATCTAGAAAATACTTCATAAGCCAATTTCCCAACCAGTCCCAAAATAGAAAACAATGACAACGCATAAAATACCAGCAGCTCTCTAACTCTGTAACAAATATGATTTTATTAAAATGCGGTATGAAAATGTTACAAAATTATTAAGTTAGAAGCAAGGTAAAGCAAGAAGCCTGTTCAAATGCACAGCAATATGTAGAACAATGCATATTACCACTTATGTGCAACTGAAGTAAACATATCGAAATAGGTCCTAACCACTGAAAAGGTTTTATTCTATAGGTTAATTTACAAACATATCATAGTAGCTATTTTAGGCTGAAACATAGTATTACATAAAGGAAGTTCCCAAATCCTAGGAAACAGGACACATTGCCAGAGTTTTCACATTGCCATAGCAACTATGAAAGTATTTATAGGTTCAAATGTTTAAATTTTAACTAGCTAAAGGTTACTAACATTGCAGGCTTGATACAAGGATTTTTTCTAATTCTGTGAATACTGCTGATCATTACAGGGGATTAATTATGCACATTGTTTTATCTCAGCTCGTTAACAAATCAAAGTTTTAATTTATCAGCTCAAGCTAAAGTTAAATCAAAGTACTTTGTTCCAATTAGAAGGAAACCCCCAGGAGCAAAGTGTTGAAAGGAAAGCACTGGCCAGGCTAAATTCAGAAGTATACTTGCACTATTTGTTTTTGTAATTATACATTGCATCATATCTTCACCAAAACACCACAAATGCTTCCACATCAAGTATAATATCATCTAGTAGATATCGATATGTAGATATCACTTATGAGAACAATAGTAAAGACAAGGAATGTGCTAGCAACCCTGGTTGTAACGACTTTAGTGTTGTTGATCATTGGCAAGTAGGCAGATCAGAAAGGCCCCACTATCTGCCTAGTAAATATGCTAAGGGATGCACAGCTTCTTTTTTTGGAAAAACAGAGACCATTAATGTTGATTTCATGGTTGGTTTCTTTTAAAGTAAAAGGTGCTTTAATGAATAACAATAATATTGTCCAGAACCCAAAGAAGTAGGACATTGAACAGAAAATATGAAGGAATAAGAGGTGACACTCAAGCTGATTTGTAGACATTTCCATGGCAGTTTATTTATCTTGTAGAATACCCCATGATAATTATAATTTAAAATGCCCCTCTTGCTATCACTATCATCCCTTACCTATGGTATACTAGAGTCAAAAACCTTAAGCAAACAAAAAAAAACAGAAGTTACTTTTAACTTCATTTAGAAGCTTTACCAAAACTATACAACATATTTATTATTTACTTTTTACTGCTCTAATAAGATAGCAGATAGGCATTTGAAGATTCTAACCCACCTGGGCTTGATCTCTGAGCCATTTTAATTTAGTAATTATTAATTATGAAGTGGATGTGCCTACATCCAGACTCATAAGGTTGTATAGGTTTACTGTTCAGTAGAATCGAATAAAAAATTTTAATTAAAAACTACTGGAAACTGTTGCTCAGATAAAATGCTACACATCAACTCCTTGACAGTTGTTGCTCCTCCCTCTGACATTTTTCGCCAAGATAAGCTTTGTGTTATGTCAGCTTTACTTTTACTTTGCACAGACCGTTGTTACAATGATATATAGTGTAACATGTAGTGTAGTTTCTAATCGCAAATTTTTATTGTGAATATCAATATGCAATTGCCTCCTGCATTTACTGACCCCTGTGATACCTTTGGCACATACTAACCAATGTTGCACTGTTCTGCAAATGCTTCTTCTTATATGCACTCTGCATATATTGCCCCTCATAAACCCTTTGAAATTTCCTACTCAATTTGTTGCCACCACATTACCTGCAAATCTCCTATGGGTAATAATACTCTCTTGAACACGCTCTACTGTCATACCCTAAACATCCATTTTGCCCTCTGGTGTACTCTCTGAACTATTCTCCTAATCATACTGCCCACTGTTTTTCCCTTTTACACACACTATTTGCCCCCTCTCATTACCCAAGTAGTCCTCCTCCACATAATACAGGTAAACAGATCAACCAATGACAAGAGCCGACTTATATAGAGTACAACTCTATACTAAACAAGGCCGAGGGGGTCTCATTACAAGCACAGCAACTTTATACAATGCAACAAGCAGAGAGGAGTACATAGACAGGGTAATCCTGTTTATACTAAGGAACCCAAAACTGATCACACCGCAAAACCTTAATGAAGCCAGGGAAAGTAAGGCCACATACTTGCATGTCCAGAGGATAAATATGGCTGAATAGCAGTCTCAAGGCACCAGCAGTACCGGCAGTTCATGTCTGCACCACATGGTTCTGGCTACCCGCACACCGGAATAGATTTATGTGGGTCACTGATCTCAGAGTGGACAGCGTATACTCCTACTCAATCAGACCCAACCTCTCAGAGCAACTTTCTAGGGGCAGACCCCTTCCTAATTATTTCTACCTGGAGCCCAAGGAATCATGGTCTGGAATCTTAAAGGGGACACTGTTCATGAGCTGCAGTTGTATATCACTACACACTCCTCTCCAAAACATATTGCCTTCTGTACAATTCTCTTGTGCAATGTATCCCCATCATACCTTTTGTACATCTACAGTATGTATTGGGCTCTCTCATTCCTGTACTGTAAATACGGTGCATACCATCTGCAATCTTGCTCGTACTAAAATGAGACCAATAATTGTTTTCTGACCTTAATTGTGAAATTTAATTCAACTTAAATAAATAGGTTGCATAATAATAATAGGTTGCATAATAGTTGGCACACAAGAAGGGTAAAAATACCATATCATTGGATATACTGATGAAAACAATGAAAATGTTATCTAAAATGCAAAAAATATGGGATGTTGCTAACAACTGGGTGTCCCTCCAAAACTAATGAAAAGAAAAACCATGAACTGGTCAAGTAGGAGTTCTTGAAAATATTGTTTGTGTACTGTATGTGACAGACATCACCCATATTCTCTATATATCTAGACTATAGAGTCGGGTTGCAAAATGTTAGCCTTTTCTTACAAAGTCTGGCTAAAATGAGAAAAAAAACATCAAGTGTCCAAAAAACTTTGATTATTGTTTGTCCCCATTGTAAAGTTAAGTAGTAAATAGTAAAGTATGGTGGTCACTGAATTCAAGCCACTTTTGGCTCAAAAGCTTTAGGTATCCCTTAAAAAGTTATAGATGAATAAAAATTCCACCTTTTAACTGGACAATATATCCAACTCAACACAATCCTATAGAAAGGATAAAGAGGACAAATATTGCCAAGTCACGATGAGCCATACCTATAGACTCACATCGAACACTGAATGCTAATCAAAAGATTTTTCTAAGTATTCGTTTAGGGATATGAACACTTGTGCAACCAGGTTATTGCAATTTTTTATATTTTTCCTTAAATTTGTTCAAATTTTATTTGATTTGCACAAGTAATAAGTCATAATCAAACACATACCAACAGGGGTGTGTACACTTTTTTCCCCCAAACCTTTCCCATTCTGTGCCACTCACACTAGTTTTAATAATATAAAGATCAATGTGCATAGTGCAGTACCTTATATTTATATTTACAAGATACACAAGAAGTACAGCTAAAAAGTATGTAGCTGTTGCATTTTTATTATAATGGCAGTAAAATCTGTAGTTCAATGGGTCTGTAACCATGCTCATTATTATTCCTCAAGCCTCTCCATGTAGCCCTCCTGAACTCTGCGGTTCATTAGAATGAGACACACATAACTGTCGGGGGTGCAGAAGGCATAACTGGGTCTTGGCTGTTTATGGAATAGTCACAAATGATTAACATTATTAAATGGCAATATCAAAAGCTGTACGGTCTGTGATATCTAACGCTGTTTAATGAAATCTGATGCCACTAGCGTATGATCATCGCATGATACTGTTGTATGCTCTTATATACTGTCAATATAGAAAAAAAATTGTCAAAAAGACACACACAATAATCTCCAACATTTGATTTTCTAAATCAAATTGGTTTTATCACATATATTGATCCCACCAGAATGTATTTTTTCCAGGGCTGTGGAGTCGGTCGATAAATTCCCCGACTCCGACTCCTCAGTTTCAG
>CM070038.1:69855477-69876749 GCA_036250615.1 Ptychadena robeensis
GACTCCGACTCCACAGCCCTGATTTTTTCAGCATTTTTAATAGACCAAGCAAACATGTAAGAAAGCTAAATGAGGAAAGGAAGGATAATAATATATACGACGACTGTCAGACAATTTTAGTGATATAAACCTGCAACTCCATCTAACACAATCCTTTCCACAACTTGCCAACTGTGATTGCCAAAGGCGGCTACAGTTCTCTTCCATAGATAGAGTACAGGGAGTGTTGATACCCTAAGACAGTATCAATAGGTGAATCAGTAGATAGAAATACCTAAAACAGGATTAGTAATACAGACTGCTAAGCTTCAATATATTAAGCTCATCTAAACCAATATCCAATATTTTATACATTGATTTTAATGCTATACAGTTAGATTTAATTTATTTTCCTCTCAAGACAGTAATATAGTATGTGAAGAATGATAAGCACACATACCCTTTTCACATTTTTGCTTAACTCCAAAAAAATATAAAACATAACAATTCATGATTCCATTTGTAAATGCAGCAAATACTGGAACTTTAGGGCACATTCACACAATTGGTAAAGAATAAGTAATTTCCACCTACAGTTCCCTCACCATCGGAGAACATGAATTTTTGTTGTTTGCCTTGTGACAGACTGGTGGTCTGTCATGGTGTAAGTGGTCAATGTGCGGCAGTGAAGGGGTCTGCTGCTGTGTCCTGGAGGGAGTCCAGAGCAGTGTTGGGGAGTGACAGTAGGTTGCTGCCCAGTTTTGATATGTTTCTGGTTACAGGGATCTGGACTCTGGAGTGTGGATGGAAGGAACTGGGTGGGCCTTCCCACTCCACCAAGATACACCTGCTGGAACCTAATGAAATGGCCGGGTGTGTCTCCACAAAAGGAGCTGGGACCAGTCAGTCAGGGCTATCTGATGAGGTGGGGAGACACTGTGCTGCTGGAGCAGCAGATACCAGGGGGCACACAGTGAGTGTGTTCCCCAGGCTGGGGACGTCTAGGTGCCAGGTTGTGCTTTTTCCCTGAGCCTGTGTTGGACCTTGTGCAAGCCAGGAGGCTTGGTATTTCCATAGACATTTGTGTTGTGGATTAAACCCTGCGAGGGTCATTTCTGTTGGGACTTATTAAATTAATACGGGCAGGAGTCCTAAAGAGAACCTGTCATATGGTTTGCTGTGATTGGAAGCTTCCATATGAGGGTGATTCCCCACAGCCTGTTAGGATAACAGGGGGGTGGTTGTCAGTATTTAACAACTGCTGTCCAATTATTTGCACACATTGGCATAGCTTTGGTTTCAGAAAGTCTGTCAACTGACAACTAGCTATAATTCTCTATACAGCAGACTGTAAAAGGAAATGGTTGAACCCAATTTGTTAAATAGTCAGTTTTAACTAGCACGGCAGTGTTTTGATACAACATGATGCAGTTTTTGTCATGTAAAGTGGTCCCTTGAGTTACAACTGGTTTGATATAGACCAACTTTTACCAATATGTTAATTTGAACTTACACCAAAAGGCTAGAATAAAAACCAAAATCATGGCCAAGACCGAAATGTGATTTCACTTGCTCGGTTGTAAACAGAGACAAAAGCTGGGAATAGACGGTACGCTTGACCGTCTATTCCTTATCCAATTCCCTGCACTAGGAGCCGGCATGAATCTGATGACGTCATCACGCCCGCCTGCTAGTGCCGAGAATCGGACGGTACTCTTTATGTGCAGCTCATTACTTCGGCTGGGGGCCGGGTGGGATCGGGTTAAAATTTTACCGTCCTGTCGGATAACTGTGCGATCCGACAGGACGGCTGATTTAAGCCCAATCCTCATCAGTTGCTGCATCCAATTCCTGCACGACCCAATCCCTAAGGGATGCGGGAGCGCGCGCGGCATCGGAGGTCGGATACTGCAGGAATTGGAAAGTCTATGCCCAGCTACAGACATGGGAAGTCTGAGAAGCATTTGTAAACTGTCCTCTGAGCCCAGATACACATGCTTTAAGATGTCATTTCAGATATTCATAAAAATAGCCCCAAAATAGCTAGAAAAGATAGAAGGAATGAAGCAAGAGAAGGTAAAGAAAGCAATAATAACTGAAAAGAAGAAGGGAATTGTGAATAAATATGAGAGTAGCATTCATGTGACTGATCTCATTAATAAGTACAGCATGTCAACCATCTCACCAATCTACAATAGGCTAAAAAAAGGAGAGAAAGGAAACCAGAGAGACAGATTCCTGATTTTCCTTCCTAACAATAACCCTCTTCAATCTCATCCTCTCTTGCTGAAAGCCAAAGATGTCAACTTTAATTGTCAAATGTCAACTTTAATCAATTTTCTTCTTTCAGGTAAGCTAGACAAATTTTCATCTTTTGGTTTCTAGTATATGACACAAAACTTTGGAATTTAGTAAGTTCAAGAGTCAAGTATGCACTGTATATCCATATCAGACCTTCCATGCTATTTGAAGGTCCACTTCCATGTTTTCCATGTACACTGCAGGTTGGTGCTTTTTTTACCCAGCGCACATCAATGCACTGATATTGCTTCCTTGTAGTCATGTTGAAATTTAATGCAGTCCTTATACTACTTGGCTAGCACTGCTGTTTTTTAGCACCTGCTATAACTTTTCACAAATATTTAAAAGGTTCTGGTGACCTTTAGCAAGTGTGTCTATGTAGTCGTTGGCGTAAGCATTGATTCAACAAAGCACTGAAAGGCAAATGCTCTTTAGGTCTTGTGTAGGAGTTTTTTGGGTAAACCCATTGCTGCCTCAATGTGTTTCTAATACTAAAGCATACAGTGATGACAATAGAAGCAACATGGGGGTATTTATTGCTGAAAAAAAGTCATTCTGAACCAAACATCATTGAAAAGTTGTTCAGTTGCTTCAGTTTATTTTTGGCAGCAATTCCAGACACATGTTGTACATGGCATTCAATTAATTATTTTAAACTAAGTACTAGGGCTCATTTGATTTGGGACCCAACATGTCAATGCAGAACAGGTTGAACAATAGAATATTTACCCACTGTTTGTCAGTATCTATCTAAATTGCTCATTTTAGGTGTCTATTTGACCCTGTTTCCCTTGTTTCAGGGGTGGCGATTCCTGCACCCTTTTTCTAAAATTTTTCTCTCTCCCTCCATGCCTGGGGGTGATTTCCAGATGTGCTCTTTAAAGTTAACCCAATTTACATTTGAATGTCTCACCGCCCCCCCCCCCCCCCCCCCCCCCATGTGATATCATCACGGAGAGGGAGTGACATCGGCTTCAGTGAAGAAGCCAGCTGAGAGGATCGGAGCCACTGGGACAGCACAGAACAGTGAGTATGTGCTGCTCTGATCTTCGCCTGATGGCCCCATCTCGTCCACTGCAATGCTGACAGGAAAGCGCTGGATGAGATGGGGCCGTCAGAAGTGCTAGGGATCAGTGGCATAGGCAATATTTTGTCACAATGCATGTCCATACGCACAGGGTCGTGTTTATTTGAAATAAAAGTAGAATATTCAAAATTGCGAATATACACTCCCATATTCAAGATATTCATGAATTCTTGAATTGTCAATATTCACAAAAAATATTCCCCATTCAAATATTTGACCTCAACGCTATATCCGACTACATTGACAATTGTTGATGATAACATGCATTAATTTTTTTCCATTCTATATATAAGAAAGGTAAATAAAATCATTATATAAACCAGTGGTTCCCAAACTTTCCTTGCAGGGCCCCCTTTTTCGATTTAGAAAAAATTTCGAGACCCCCTCCCCATTGAAACACAGGTTCAGAATGAGGGCCCATGCCTCCCTCCCTGGAATACCTTTGCACATCTACCATGCATGCCTTTATATCAGTGGTTTCCAAACTGGGGGAGTTTGTGAACCACTGATATAAACGCGTGCATGGTAGATGCTCGATTACTATAGTGTACTTTGCAAACTGCTTTTGGCTATATTTTATTGCAGGTGAAGACTTCTATTTAATCCAAAATGAAACAAAAGGATTATACAACAATACCTCTCACATTTTAAATCACACTGACGTTGATCCCAATTTAAAAAAAAAACAGAAGTTGCATTTAATTCCAGACCTCTGAAAATTAGCAAGCCAATTTTACCTACAGCAATATAAAAGACAATTTAAATATATTAATAACACCTCTCCACTGCACAGCTGCAAAATATAGCAGAGGGCATCCTCTAGAGAGGATGTGAGGATGAGATAAAGCACAAACAAAGCAAAGCATAAAATAAATATCTTACCCTGGCACTGAAATCCTTGTTTTCCAATCCCCCTGTGGAGAGGAAAGAACAAGCAGGATTCATTAGTTGAATATGGAATGCTATTAATGTTATACAGTATGCAGCTGTCAAAGTTAAGAGTCCCAGATGTCCACAAGAAGTGGCATTCTTGTAGTTAAATCATATAATATAATGTATAAAATATAAATGACATTAAACATTTATGTTTATATATAATGTAAATGCATGAAAACATTAAATGAAAGATAGTTTACAGAATAAGTAAATTGAAAAAATAAAAAAATCATTTGAATTAGATGTTTTCTTTCTTAAGCAAGGTTATTCCACTCCAAGTGTTAAGGGCCAGGTGTTGGCATAAACAGAGTTATTGTGTAAACCCAGTCTTTATTTACAACTGTCTGCTAGAGAAACACTAAAAATGTGTGAGGATAAGACCCCCAAGGACTGAAACAAGAAAACAAACATTGCTCACTTCCGAAAACTAGTTCTCTGTGATTGTAAGGTGTCTCTTCTCCCTGTTACCCAGATCAGGTGTTGGAAGTAACAAACCTTGACATTTGGTTGCGCATTTCAGCCAACACAGGACTAAGTTATAAGTATATGTAGAAACAGCAGTGTGCTGAACCTTTTTGCTGTACCCCAATGAATGGGGTCAGACAACTCCATTCTAGATTTTCTCTATTGTGCCATAGATTTGCTGTCATCCCCTCTTCTCAGTAGCATATAGTTACATTTTCTCCTCTCTCACTCCATTCTATTGACCACTAGGAGTTAAATATCAGGAGAAGTATTACTTCCAAAGTTTATTCTCCAGCCAACTTTAGTAAATACAATGTCCAGAAGCTGGAACTCTTGCTAGTGCATTTGACCACTGAACTGGAGAAGTACAATTAGCCCTTGAATGCAGCATCAACATACATTGAAAACAAATATGAGAGGATCTAGGGTTACATTTACACATCTATTTATCGGATATCATAAATTGCCATATGTTTTATGTTTTTTTGCCCATGAAACTTCAGAATGGTGCTGACATCTCAGTTGGCACTGTTAATTTATAACATTTTATAACAAGTTGATTTGCATCCATTCCATTTACAAGTCTAGCAATCATAGTAGTCATTCCCTCATTTACCAAGCTAACTTGACAGTGTAAAAGACCCATCAGTGACAGTCTCCTAACAGACCACTGAGTGTGGCAGACCTGTCACCTCATTAATAGACCTCATAAATTTGACAGCTCAGTGACAGACCCCTCTCTAAGACCTCAATGTAACAGACCCTTCTTGGACAAACCTGCATTTTCACAGACCTTCACAATGAAAAAATACTAGTATAACAAACAACCCAGATACCTAGCCTCAGTAAATAACCCCCCTGAAAGTGTGTTACCCTGTATGTTTTGGGTGTTATGGGAAATGTTTAAACTTTAAAGCTATGTTGGGTCTTTCTACGGTGCATGCAGAAAGTATTCACAGCGCATCACTTTTTTCACATTTTGTTATGTTTTAGCCTTATTTCAAAATGGAAAAAAAAAAAAAAAATTTCAGAATTCTACACACAACACCCCAACATGAAAAAGGTTTATTTGAGTTGTTTTGCAATTTTTTTTAACAAATAAAAAAAAAGGAGAAATCACATGTACAGTATATAATCATTTAAAGCCTTTGCTCAATACTTTGTTCATGCACCTTTGGCAGCAATTACAGCCTCAATTCTTTTTTAATATGATTCCACAAGCTTGGTACACCTATTCTTGGCCAGTTTGACCCATTCCTCTTTGCAACACATCTCAAGCTACATCAGGTTTGATAGGAAGCATCGGTGCACAGCCATTTTAAGATCTCTCCAGAGATGTTCAATCCAATCCAATTCAAGTCTGGGCTCTGGCTGGACCACTCAATGACATTCACAAAGTTGTCCTGAAGACACTTTGATAACTTGGCTGTGAGCTTAGGGTCATGTTAATTGCAAAGTTTTTTCTAGGGAGGGAAGAAACAAATTTGTATACAATTAAGAATGTCAACATCCCAAATATAAATAGGAAACAAACTCAATTGACACTCAATCGTGTCTGCCTGTGAACAGGTGGATCGGACTTTAACAATCAGAAATTTTAATTCGAATCAGAGCTATACTGGAAGTGACATCTGCGACGTGACTTCCGGTATATGGAATTCACAGTTCCTTGTTCTAAACCTAAAGTGATGTCGGCCGGACGGACAAGGCGCGGAAAGGTCTGGGCAGAGGAAGAATTATAGACTTCTTCTCGCATGTGAAGGGGGAGGGTCGAATACTTGTACTGTTTGCTGGCGAAAGATGTTCGCCCTGAATTTTCGGCAATCACACAAATGACAGACACAGACAGTATAACTAAATGGTCCAAAATAAGATGGTTGATGCAGAGAGGCACAGATGGACACTCATCCACACGAAGGTGTTTTGGACAGACTAATCACCAGTGCAAAACATACCTATGTATTTCTCCTGATGCTGCCACCACCATGCTTCACTGTAGGAATAGTATTAGCCTGGCATTGACACCACATTTCAATATTTGTCTCAGCAAACTGGAAAATGTTGTTCCTCATGGTCTAAGAGTACTTAAGTTACTAACTCCAGGTGGAATGCCATACGGTTAGTACTAAGGAGTGGCTTCTGCCTAGAGCTAGTGCTAGTTGTCCTTCTGGAAACTTCTCTCTCAACGGAGGACCTCTGGAGCTCTGACACAAAGATCATCGTGTTCTAGGTCACTTCCCTGACTAAGACCCTTCTCCCCTGATTGTTTAGTTTAGATGGCTGGCCAGCTCTAGGAAGAATCCTGGTGGTTTTGAACTTCCACTTATGGATGATGGAGACTCTGCTCATTGGGTCCTTACAAGTAGAAGAACAATTTCTGTAACCTTCCCCAGATTTGTGTCTGGAGACAATCCTGTTTTAAGACAATTCATTTGACCTTATGTGACCTTAAAAAGGCAGGTGTGTGCTTTTCCAAATCATGTTTGATCAACTAAATTTACCACAGGTGGACACCAATGTAGCTGCAAACACATCTCAAGGATGGTCAGAGGAAACAGGATGCACCTGAGCTTCTTGGCAAAAGCTGTGAATACTTATGTACATGTGCTTTCTGAATTTGCTGTTGCTGTTTTTTAATAAATTTGCTATGTTGCTATTTAAAAACACTTTAGGCCAGTAAGGCTTTATTTGCCAATACTAGTCACAATAGGATGGGAATTGGTTTGTGATTTGGCTTATGAAGGACATTACAGTGTTGCCTTGACACAATGTGCCAGGCTGTTATAAAAAGGAACCTCCATTGCACAATGAAGAGAGTACAAACTCAGGTTGTGGTTTCCAAATTGTCAGAATTGTATTTCAATTAGGGCTAAGGATATAGCGAGAGATATACATATTTAAAAATGCAGCCACTACCCAGCAATACCTTATAAATGGTTGGGTATGCTTTACAACTTTGCATAAGGTTAAGCTAAAAACATTTCTTGTCAAAGTATATGTCTCATTTGTTAGACTTCCCTAGGGATAGATCTATTGTGACCTATTTTCTTATGAACTTACAATACTTTAGGGATCTCCTCTTCTGCAATTAATTTTTCATGGGGACCACGTTCTAGTTCCCGCTCCATATGTAACAGTTTTTTGCTCTTGCATTAAATTACATTTTAGTATATAGCTGCTTCGGTGTGACCTTGTCTATGGAATCTTTATTTGAGAATGGAAATGGAAATAAACAATAATTATTTAGTAATGCAGTTCTGTATCTTTGCAATGGCACAATTATGAAACTGGAAAATGGGAGCAATGAGTTTTACCCATAGCAGCACACCAAAAACTAGAATTGTTTGCAAGTGTATTTACGTGCTCGTATTCAGATACCTCCTTATAGGTGCTGTAGGTATCTTTATTTGTTTGCCTATGTGAATGATGTATCAACCTGCATGACTGGTGATCCTCTTAGTTTATTTTCTGACTGTGAACTGGTAAAATTTTCAAGCCATTTTTGTTCAAACATTTGTTTATTCTTGTTTATACCTTCAGTATGCGTTTTATTTCCTCTAAAGTGCACTGATGATGGCCAAGGAGCCTGGAACAGCTGTATGCAATTTGGAATAAATGGCTCTGCACCATAAAGGCTATATTTGCACTGTACACCAGCGGTTCTGGATATGCATTTGGCTGATGGGGTGAAAAAGGAATAATTTGCATAGCTCCGTCCACTGTCCTAAAACAAGGGTTTCTACCTAAACTTTTGGGATTTGTGATGGATTGGACCATGTAAATACCTTCTGTTTAAGAAGGCTTGATTGTGATCCAAAGTGGTGAAATTGTAGCATTTGTAATTCAAATTATTTGCTCAATTAGAAAAGGGAGTAAATAAAGTTTGAATCTAAACCTGTAAACTTTGAATGGGGGGTCCAATAATGTTTCTATCTAGAAAGTAACACAAGCAAAACATGTTTATTAGCCTGATCATTAGGACCAATTATAACACAAACAAGCCTGGCATTACATCCATAATGGTATTCTTTTGTTTGCATGTTTTTTGGCATGTACAAATGTATTAATATTCAGGACATGTCCTATTTAAACATTTCCTGTCTATAATTTGGTGACCTGAAACTCCCTTTTAAAACTAAACAGTTTTTTACCAAAAGAAAGTTATATCCAGACACAACAACTGCAGGCTACATTACTGTCCCATATCCTTCTCTATCTTTGTCACCTAACTGTTCCTTCTTTAAGTTGACTTTATGACTGTGCATGGTCAGCTTTTGTCAAGTATGCAAATATGAACAACAAATGTTCAGCGATGAAATTAGACTTTTATTAAAACAAATTAGAACAAGCAAAGGGTAATACTAGGACACACGTAAAATCAAATTTTAGATCAAGGACACGTGTGTCATTATTTCTTAAAACATTGTGAAAGAAAAAACATATCTTATTGCTTGTGGTATTATAAGTATTAGCAGAGACAGAGATCTGTAAAGTGGAACTTACACTCCTCATTAAAACAGAAAAGTTTTTCCAAAACTGTGGTCATTCATTTGGGAATGCACCCTGTCCCTTTTGTGTTAAAAATAACTAGTTGGATATGTTGTTCTCAAGAGTGTGTGCTTAAGGGGAGGACATCCGTGCCTATACTGCTAAAAAAAAATTCAATAAGGTAAGTTGCTGATGTTAGCTGAAAAGGCCTTTCCTACTGCTATTTATTTCTAAATTGTTCAGTAGGGTAAAGGTTAGGGTAGGTGCAGGCCACTCTAGATTTGGTCCTCTGCATAGCAACACAATAATGGAACAAACATTAGCCTTCCCCAAACTTTCCACAAATTTGGAAGTGTATTGTTATGTCAATGCCTTTGTAAGCTTCACCATTAACAGTACCCTTAACTTGTCAGAAATCAACCAATGACAAGAGGCGGCCCTAGCTTACAGTGTAATATGAATAGCAGAGTACAGGGGAACCCTGCTTGATCTATGGAACCTACACTGCTCAGACCACACTGGCTAAATGAGGCCAAGTGAAATAGGACCAGCACCAACCAGTACTTGTGTGTCCAAAAGATGAGGGCATCAGGTTGGTTGGATCTTGGCCACAGTAGTAACCCCAGCAGCAATCAGATCTTATCCACGTGGCTGGGGACAACACCACCCCACTGGAATCCTGGCACTGACCTGAGGCAGGAGCAGCAGCACCTCATACCTGGGGCTTAGTTAAGAGTTGCATGCTATTGCGGCTCTCTGGCTGCCTGCATGCCAGACTAGACTGTGGTGGGTATCAGGTCTCAGATTGGACAGTGTGCTCAGTTACTCCAGCTCACTTCCCTACTAATCAACTTCCTGGGGCAGAACCCTCCCTATATTGGCTTGGGGCACAAGGGGCTCATGGTCTAGAATCTTAAAGGGGACACGTCCCTTATTGTGAAGGTGTATGACACTACAACTGACAACATATACAATTGGCCATTAAATATATATATATATATATCTCAAGCAATGTCTGCCAAGCTCCACGAATTTGAGAATCGTATAACTGTTAATGAAGACAACACCTGCTAGGATCTTTATATCTGTAGCCAATAATAATCAGCACTGCAAATGAAATGTATTATTAAAATCTATCATAACATTTATGACTTATTCTAATACAACCAGTGGTTTTTGTTCTAAATGTTTCTGTGGCTTTGGTAAAGTATTTTGTAGAATTACTCTGTCACATGAATTCGTACTATATTTAGCTTTTCTCTTTCCTCTGCACTATATCATGGATAAATCCCTACTGATTTCATTACTGAAATCATTTTTCCTACAAAATAGGTTAATTATTTGCTCAGTTGCAATTAATGAACCTCTATTAGCAATCATATGCTCTAAATTATATTTCTAAGTGATAACTTTGGACCTTTAAATGCCTTAGCAAATTTCACATTGGAAATTCCTAATGGAAAAAGAAAGATACATTTTAAAGTGAGAAGGCTGGGAAAATACAAATACTTTTTATTTATCTTGATTGCATCAAGATGGATGAGAAATAATATGCATTTGAATACCTGAAACACTCCATTGTCAGATTGAATGACTACCCAGCACCCATAGCTAAGGAAGCAACCTACTGCTTCAAGGGGGCAAACCATATTTGTTGCCACAACCCTATTATGTGTTGGCTTGAGTCAGTGTACAGATTTAAAGTAGACAAGATCTGGCTGAAATTACAAACACATGAAAAGATCATTCGTGTTCATTCCAATTTGTGTATTGGAATTTCCAATAATTTTTCACACACAATTTGGGTGAATATTCACTAGAATAAGTCAGTCTCAAAACTTCTGGATAATTTTTATATATATATATATATGTAAGAAAGGTGCCACTTCCACTCAATAGACTTCTGCACATGAAGTGCTATTATTCTGTTCTTGTTCTACTGTCACACACCACTCCATATTTAGAGCTCATTTATACAGTCTCCAGGCTGCTGATGTGGCCTCCCATTTTAACCACATGTGACAAGCCACTGGAAAACGCTCAGGGAACTCCTCATGACACAACCTGTGCAGTTGCTGTAACAACTAGTGATGGCAGAAAAGTTCACCGGGCTGACAGTTTGCGGGGAACATAGCATGTTCGCAGTTCACAATGCCAGCAAACATTATGGGTGTTAAAGTGCGACCCCTAACCTTATAGTCAGGTGGGACAGTACAGCCAATAACAAATCTTCCTGGAGGACACCCCCCCCCCCCTCATAAAAGAAGCAGCCCATCAGCCATTTTACATTTATCATGCATCTGCAGTACTAGATAGACAGGGAGAGCTGCTGCTGATTGAGGGGTGGCTTAGCTAATGTGCTATTATACACCATCCAGTGATCTGTAGCTATAGCTAAGGTATTCTGTTACATGTAGTTCATCATAACTGAGCCACAAATGTCCTTCTCTGGGGGTGGGGTATGGTGTATTATGCATTGCAAAGAGATCTGATTAGATGCGATGCACTGCAGAAGGTGCTGTCAGGTAACTTTTGGCAAAATCTTTAATCTAGATGTGATTTCCAGAGAATAGACCTGAAGAAAACATTTGAAAAAATCCATATTTTGGGGGCGAAGTTTGGCAATTGATCCCCAGTTATATTTATATACAATTTTATTGGTATTGTGGCTACAAATATGACCTGAAGGTTTGAGTTCGCCCTTGATTAAAGTCAAGGGAGGTTCACCGCAAACATGCGAACGGCGGGGATTTGCAGAAGTTTGAGTCGCCTGTTCACGAACAGCCACAGCTGATGTTCGGCCATCACTAGTAACAACCAATCATGTAAATTGCCCCTAACATTAGAGATATAAAAATACATCTGTCACATAATAACTTACAGATCTATATCCTCCCTTTAGTCCTGACACTGCAAGCATTTATCTAACAGTTCACCTTGCCCTGGAGGCAGCATGTTACATGGATCGTATATATATATTTTGCCCACCAGATTGTTTTTTGAAAATAAATTATATTAATGCGGAAAAGTAGAGGCAATAGACAACCTGTATCTTTATTAGGCTGAAATGCCCATCTACCGTTACAGAACATTGGAAACAAAGGGTACCCTCAGGTGGGGACTTTTCATTGGCAGACACAGCCAAAATTCAATGAAAAAGAATGAAATACAAATAAATCAAATATCACCACAGTATATGTGCTCGTTGTCACAGCCGGAGGAGAGGTCCACCAATGGCTCCACGGAGGAAGAAGGAAGGAGCAGTGGGCAGGAACAGCCGTCCCTTCCCCCTGCTCCTTACTTCTTCTGTGGAGCCATTTGTGGACACCACACTTGTGATGATACATGTGGGGATTGGATAGATTACTCACGCTAATGTTATTGATAATCCAAGAAAAGGGTGAAACATGTAGACAAATAACCGGCAATTCGGTATGTTTTCTGCAGCATCAACAAGAACACATTGATTGCTGTGGTTTTACAAAAAAAACACTTCTTTGAATAAAGGAGATTATGTTTTATTGATATTTGGTTTATTTGTATTTAATTATTTTCCAATTTAATTTTGGCTGTGTCTGCCAATTAAAAGTCCCCACCAGAGGGTACCATTTGTTTAATTATTTAATTGATGCCAGAGATGCATCTTTTATTTAATTATGCTTAACAAACTTAAGTTTGTTTCCATATAAAAGGTTCATTGTTATCTCGTTAAGTGTAGGTGTTTTTTCAATAAATATCATGGTTGGCCCATGACATGGTCCAGGTTTTTAATTTTGGACCCACTGTGGCACATTAGGTTCAAAGTCAAGTCGAAACTTTGAACTTAATTAATGCGAAATCTACTTGTGCCAAATTAAGGGCCTTTTATGCCTTTAAAGCAATTACGTAGTAAAAATTTTGTGACCACCTCTACAAATTATGCTGTTTGACCTGCCTATTTTTTTTTTTTTTTTTGAGATTGCCAAAGTACAATGCCACATTATATTGTCATACATAAAAAAACTAATTATTATGAGAAAAAGAAAAATAAAGAAGATAAATTAATTAAAAAGTAGATACATTTTCCAAATGTTCTCAAATTGTAATATGCATATAATACATCTCTATAAACACCTAGTGAAGTCAGTAGAAGACCTGAGGGACATGCCCTAAAATGTAGGATCTAGCAATGCTCCTCCACAAATTAAATTAACCGCCCTAGCGGTCGGGACGGCACCATCTCGTCCAGTGCTGCTACTATAGCACTGAACGAGAAGGTGCCGCCCAGTACACATCGGGGCTCCGGCAGCGCATACTTGCAGTTCTGCGCTGTCGCGGTGTCTCCGATGTGACAAGGCTGCCAGCATGCCTCCGTCTCCCCCCCCCCCCCCCCCCCCCCTCCGAGTGATGTGATGACGTCACATCAGGGAGGCAGCGGGAAATTTGAAAGTACAGTGCATGAAATCAGTTTTCTATGTAGAAAACTGTTTTCAAAGTGCATCTAAGTACTAAATATCGCCCAAATAAGAAGTCTCTGGTGCCCCAGATGTGCCCATTTGCAGTAACCCTCTCTTCCCTGGTGTGATTTTATCACATCCATCACACCAGGTTAGAGAGGGTTAACTGCAAATGGGCACATGTGGGGCACCAGTGGCTTCATTTGTGCCCTGATTTTTGTGTTTTCTCATTAAATTTATGAAAAAAAATTATTTTTTTTACATAATTGTTTGTTTCAAACATTATTATATTCAGGATGTCTATTAGACCCTTGTACAGACATATTTTGGGAAGTTACATGCCTACAACATAAAGAAAAATGTACCATTGAAGTCTATGATGCGCTTTTGGTACAGAAATCTGGATCTCAGCAGTGCGCTAGGGAGGTTAATGGATCATAATTGCTTTTTTCAATTAACCAGCAGTACCTATGGTATGGTCATATGGAGGCAGGAGGAGCCAATGCCTCTCAAAACAATTTAGCCTCTGTTGTCTGTCCAAAATGAGTCCTGACGCCTCTGCTTTATATACGGTAGTTAATTTAGTATAGTAATCATTGAGGCTTCCCATTCAACACAAATGGAAGGTCTCAAGTCTTGTTACTGTCTCATGCCTACTTTCATTATCAATAAAAATGATTACTCTTAAAAACAAATTCAAAATCATTCGTCTTTGATATACAAGCAAACTGAAGTCCCCCGAACCTCAATGGGAGAGGCGCAGAATAGCAGCAGATTGGAAATGCAGAACAACTGTCATGGTTTCCTTTCCGCTCTCTGCTCAGCTGTCTAGTCTCCCCCCTAGAGAGATTCTTCCTCAACTTCCCTACATGCTGTCAGGAATTTTATAAATACACATTATTAACTGGTTTGTACTTTTATCTCATTTCCTTAAAGATATGATCACAAGAATGATTCTGTCCTGTTGCAGCAAAGGCAATAGACAACAAGAGGCTTGTGAGCTTTATAACAAATTACGCATTCTACTGATGATACATTTCTAAAATACATAAATGAACATGAATATTGTTGAGGTTCTTAAATGTAAAGAAAAAACTTACTTAAGCTTGGACCTTTTTAGGACCATATAGCTGGGTCCTATAGCCTTCATATTTATTTTTTTACTTATTTATTTATTGCTTAACAGTGGGTTCATCGATTGTGAATGAGTTACTAACGCAAATATAAATACAATTAAGTCTTGGATAAAGTGCAAGATGGTTAGGAAGAGAATGATGTCTTATGGCAGTGCCATCATTTGGTTAGAATGTCTAAGAGACACAGTTGACTTAATAAAGGAGAATTATCAGTTTGTTTCCTTTAAGGAGGAGCAAACTTTAAAGCAAGTGGAAACAATTGTTAATGTTCACCAGCAACAGTACAAATTACCCTATCTGGTAAGCTGGGAATAGACGGGACAATTTCCCGTCGATCCCCAACCCGACCTAGCGGGCGGTACCCTTGGTGTGCAGCCCATCACTTCGGCTGGGGACAGCCATCCCCATCCGAACTTATGGGATCGAATCAAAATTATCCGTCATGTCGGATCACTGTGCGATCCGACATGACGGCTGATTTAAGTCCAATCCTGCAAGTTGGCACACCCGGTTCCTTGCCAACCCGATCCCGATCAGATGCGGGAACGTGCACGGCATCGGATCGGCGGGTTGGACAGGAATCGACCCGTCTATGCCCAGCTGTAGAGATGGTCCAATTTGTTGGGGAAATTTTGACTAGCTGACTTTGTGACTTACTGCTAATGTCCCCAAACAAATAGGACATTGCAATAGTTTTTGCATAAATTAAGATCAAAGTCTAGTCTAAAAAATTTCAAGTCAAAGATACCATATCCAGGGGCTATTCAATTAAATAAAAAATAAACAAACTAAAATGGTGCTATACTAGTAAAAGTTTTCTTGGGTAATCCTAAACATACAATTACAAGTCTTGAGCCACATCCCAATAAATTGAAATGAAAAGAAAATGCCTAAACAAGATCACTTTAGGTGTGACATGAATAATATGATTTTGTTTGATTTTGCTTGTTTCTTGTGTCTTATGATCTTTTTTTGGGGAAAATAAATGTTGTTGTTCTATGTTATATAGGAATGATATCAATGTTATGCCCACAAAGAGGGGACTGGCATCCCTGAAGAAGCCCAGCTGGGTGAAACGCGTTGGAATAGATAGGACCTGACTATGTCTCCGTCCCATTCTAGGACACTACAGTACTAGATTGTAAAGAATTTTTTCATTAATGTAAGGGAAGTATTCCTATCTCCACATTCATGAACCATAAGTCTTATTTTGGGGTCATGTATTGTGTTTTTTTTTCTCCTTTTGTTTATATGTAAATACACTTGAAAGGGCATCATACCCATTTGGAACACTTGAAATCATCTATAAAACTGCATTACTACATTTGACATCCTTATTGTTTTGGTACCTGAAAAGTCCCAGCTGGTAATTACACCAGCCCACCACCTACAGTGATTCCATCAGCTTAAATAGGAGGCATTTATTGCTATCCATGGTGCTGAAACATTGGCATACACCATTCTATAGGTAGAAGGATACATGTGATTTCTTTGTAATAAAAAATGTTACAAAGAAACAGCCATCCAGAACAAGAAATTCTTTTGCCCCTCTTATGCTTCAACACTGGGTATACTTTAAAGGATATTCGCCAAAATGTAGAAAAAAAGTTACCCACTAAGTACAGAAGGGCACATGGGCTGATATCAGCAAAACAGAGGAGCCATTTTGTTGGTTAACCGTCCTAGCGGTCAGGACGGCAGCATCTTGTCCAGCGCTGCTACTCTTACTATCGCACTGGACGAGATGCTGCCGTCTAGGACACATCGGGGCTCCGGGAGCGCATACTCACAGTTCTGCATTGTCCCAGTGTCTCCGATGTGACATGCTGGCTGGTAGCATATCCTCCGTCTCTTCTCCCTTCCCCTCCGAGTGACGTGATGATGTCACATCGGGGAGGTGGCGGGAAATTCAAAAGTACTGTACATGAAATCAGTTTTCTATGTAGAAAACTGATTTCATTATGCATCTATGTACTAAATCTCGCCAGAATAAAAAGTCTCTGGTGTCCCAGATGTGCCCATATGCAGTAACCCTCTCTAACCTGGTGTGATTTTACCACATCCATCACACCAGGTTAGAGAGGGTTAACTGCAAATGGTGCACCAGAGACTTTATTTGGGCGAGATTTAGTACATAGCAGCAAAGCTTTGTGCCCTGATTTTTGTATTTTCTCATTAAATTTATTAAAACATTTTTATTTTTTATTTTACATAATTGTTTGTTTCAAACATTATTATATTCAGGATGTCTATTAGACCCTTGTACGGACATATTTTGGGAACTTGTATGCCTACAACATAAAGAAAAATTTACCATTGAAGTCTATGGTGCGCTTTTGGTACAGAAATCTGGACCTCAGCAGTGCACTAGGGAGGTTAAGTGATACTGGATTGAAATTGACTTTTTGGGGTTTTTTGAATCTGTAAGGGCTAACTATAGTTGAAAGTTGGAGAACCTTCAAAACAAATTTTCATTTATTGGGCAAATAATAACATAAAAAATTATGGGTATCTCTAAATCTAAGCAAGGCCTGAAAAATAAAAAACAAAACAAAAAAATAAAACTGAAATGATAATTTCAGTAAGTTCATTTGTATGCACAGGAGTAAACAAAGATGGATTTGACTGAATAATGACCATGGAATGCTGCAAATGGCACCATGACAACTTTGCAAGTAAGCTGCTTCCAAACCCATTCTACATGTATTCATAGTTCCTTAGATATTGTACAATGCACAGCCAATCGGCTGCTAAACCCCATGTTTGGCTAAAGGAAATATTATCTACCTGGCCTATGTGCATTTTATTGTAAATATAAAAATACAATCTTCTGTCAATTAAGAATGGAGGACTTTAAAACCTGGTGTGTTTAACTTATTATATGTGTACCAACAAATAGAAGTCCAGCCTTCATGATACAATTATTACATACTATTCTCATTTATCACCACATTGGTGAAGGTAGCTCCATCAAGTCTAGACATGCACTGCATATTAGCTACTCCCTCCAAATATAAAAATTGTCAAATTGGCAATCAACAAAATTTTTAAACATGAACCTACTGTTGAATGCAGATTTTTTTCCTTAAGCCCCGACTTCCCAGTAATTGTAGGAACTGTACATGGTGTCATTTACTGAAATTATATTCAGGCTTTACAGCCATTATCCACCACCCAATGCTAATTCTAAGCATTACACATAGCCTTATGTAAATGATACAAAATACATTGCTAATACCCCTCACCATAGCCCTGTGCTAGATATAATCACTGCTGTCTGGGATTAGTCACAGTACATTATAGAATCTTTGAACTTCAACAAGGGAATAGAAAATGGTTTTCCAGTAATTGTAATCTCTGATAAACTGCAGAAGGCAAAGGATGATATAAATCTATCAGCAAATCTCCATGTGCATCAAGGCATATACTACCAGCACAAAATATGGTTATCATTATAAGGATAGAAAATGAGCATGTGACAAAGAGAGCCCAAAAGAGAGATAGCGAACAAGGCTAAGAGAATATGAAAGGGAAACATGAATTTATTGATGCAATTTGTGAAAACTAGGACCAGAATGTAGGTAAGGCTTACATTATCATTTAAAGCAGAACTCCAGCCCATTAGCTAAATCCCAGGTGCCCAACCTGTGGCCTTTTGATGTTTTTTGTGGCCCCCCTCGGTCCACCACTTATGGCCCCCAAAACCCAACTGCAAAGACCATAGGAACTCACCTGCCCGCCCTCCGCTGGTGCGTCTTCATCCGGGATCTTCTTAGATCGAGAGACTTGCTCAGGCACCATTCTGGGTCGCTGATTGACTTTTACATACAGCAATCAGCATGCTCAACCAGAGCAGTCAGTAGACAGGTGAGTTCCTATGCTCCCACTATCCCACCAATAAATGGGGCATGATTGTTTAATATATATTGTGGCACAAAACCTCAGACTAGAGGCACATAAACTTTGAATCAAAGGTTCTGAGCCCCATATATCTCATCAAAGGCTTTGATGATATCTATGAGGCACATAACCTTTGATGATATATATGACACAAAATGTACATTACAGTGTTCTCTAATGCTTGAAGTATCATTTAAAACAAGTTTTGCTATCTACAAATTAAAAATAATGTCTAGCTATCCCTGCTGGAAATGGGATGTTATTATGCTTCTTGTCCCTCCACCCAGCTTAGGTGGCCAGGAAATACATTAGCAGTAAGCATGTGTCCATCACTTCCTTTTCCACACCAGGTTCCCTCCACATTTGGGCATTTCCCTCAACATTGGGGAATCCCAAGGGACAGAGCCTCTACCCAACATCTGGTTTATTGAAGGTAATCAAGGGAATCTTTAAATTAGGGGGAGATAAGTACAAGGGAACATTCATACCTCATACATACATATTGTTAAAAAAAAAACACAGACCATGAAAAATTCCTTAATATGAACAAAAACACAAATGAAAACTCACCATTGTTAAAGGCAATTTATGTAATTAAAGTAGTCAGTCACATGGAGGATGGTGATGGTGGATATATTATCAACCAAGCATGTCATTTTTAGGATTTGTCTATTTTTAACATTGTCCTCAAAGCTACACGAAAACCAACAGTGTTTATTTAAAAATGTTTTGCATTTGGTACATGTCCCCCTTACTAATGCTCAGCTTCTCATAACTATTTTTGACACCGGTTTGCCTCTAAGCTAGAAAAAAAAAAGAATATTTCAGCTTGGCCATTAACTATCATTGTTGGGTTGCATAACTAAAGAGATTTTAGAAATAGATTTCTAAAGCTGAGATTGGGTCACAGTCACCAAACAGTGAACGTGTCACAGGTTCTTAATAGTATAGTTTGGCCTGTACCCTTAAATTAATACCTGCAATAGCAGGAATGCTTTTAAGCTTTTTTCCCAACCAAAATAAGTGCATTACAGCATTGTGTCTGGTTTTGAGCATGTTAAATGTACAATTTAAATGCAAAAAAAGTGTTAGGAATGGGGGTTTATTATGGCGCATATGTGATGTTGGTGCGTACATTTATCTGTGATTTCACTAGGCACATTTTATTCTGAAACAAAGGTCAATAAGCCATTTTTATGCTGTTGGTCACAACATTTTGACTAGTGCATTTGGGAATTAATTGCGAAGTCCCTGAATGGCATCACCACCAAAATTACTGGAGATGTAGTGAAGGTGTGGTAACATTACATTAAACATTATCTATGTTCAGAGGCTCTGCTATCAACTCACATTGGCAGCTAATAAAATAATATCACCATCTCTAGTTGTCACACACAAAAATTTATGAACTATGTTATGAATGTCCATTAAATGTACTGTTTCTTAAGCCCCCCATGGACGTTTAGATTAGCTATGCATCTCTCAGCAGATCTACCACACGTGATGATGTCGGCTGGTTGTGCCGAGAATCGTGTGTGTACCCTTTGTGTGCAGACAGGAAGCTGGCCAAAGTAAGCAGATCAACATTACATTATATGACATGTCTGTAATGTATTAGATTTGACAGCCGACTTATGGCTGAATTTTAACATTTTAAACGTTTAAGCATTCGATTTGCGGCAGATTTCGTGGCAGATCGCCATGTGCGAGCACGGTGGTTGATCTGAGGCTGCTGGAAAGTAGTCAAATGTTTATGAGACACAAGTTCCCCCATCCTGTCTGTTACTTTTGCCAAATATAATAGAAAGAGCAGTGGGCAGGAAGCTGTATCATGTTGCAAAAAAGTTGGTATTGGTAAATGGTAATTTGGTGAAACTATCCTGCACTCCATTTATCACAAAAGTATTAAGACTGGACCCTGGTTAAACTAAGATAATGAAAGCTTAGCCCTGCACTCTCCTTCTACTGATTCATTAAACGATAAAATCTGGTCTTTTGTAGTAATGGCAAATGATAATTTCACTAATGGTGATGATAGTATGCCTCAGGGGCTTTGCAATGAGCTCAACTTGAAGGTCAACTTTCCTTTAAAAAACATTCAACCATGGTCACATGTGCGCATCACTGGAGCTCCAGGCAAAAGACCACCTTTGTGGGACAATTGACCCTTCAAGGGAGGACATGAATTACAATGTTGGATAGGCACTTTTCAGGCAATTAAGTGGAAAGGTAGAAGGGTAGAAATTTTTATTAAATACTTTTTCATCAGGTCATATCCCACTTGACGCTCCAGGGAGTTACAAACAATCAATTTTGTATATGCATGTATGTATTAACGCCGGCTAAACAAGAGTGTGGGAAAAACACCACTGATCTCTCTCTGACATGCAACTGTCCAGTTGGCTGCACCCTTTTGATACTTTTTCTTTTGGTATTGTGGCTACAAATATGATTTGAAGGTTATGGAATTTCATCCTCCATCCAAGTTAATACAGGGAGTGCAGAATTATTAGGCAAATGAGTATTTTGACCACATCATCCTCT